>JARHVA010002121.1:307500-407500 GCA_037957365.1 Torreya grandis | reverse complement strand
GAGGGTCATTTCCATGATTTTAAAAATTCCAAAGATTAAAGTTTCTACATATTTTTAAAATTTAAACCTAGAAGAGTTGATCAATTGAATCAATGAAATGGAGAAGTAATTTGAATATGAATATGTGGAAGATCCTAAAATAGTCAAATTTTAAAAGACCAAAATAAAAGGTCATGCCAATGTCTAATGGAAGGAATTTAAGTTAGAGATAAATCAATGAGGAAAAGAAAATATCACCAAATGGGATAGAATGGTGGAAAAATTGAAGAGGTAAATTTATTCTTATAGATTATGAGTTAGAGTTGTTGAAAAAGTTGTAAGGTTTAAAATAATTTAACATGACTATTAAGGAGTCTAAAGAATATTTTAATAAGATCATTATTAGAATAGGCCATTCAAAGGATAACAAGGAGAATCTAACCCATTACATTAATAGGTTAAGGCCAAGCATTCAAAAGGAGCTGAGTTTGATCAGAATGACCACCATAGAAGATGCATACTAGTTTTCCATGAAGGTAGAGGAGAAGCTAAATAAAATATTTAAAAACAAACAAGAAGGAAGTGGTTGTGGTGGAAATATTGGAGGAAGATCCTATGGAAGGAAAAATGAATTTTAAAATAATAATGAAAAAGCAATCTCCAGCCAAAATCAAAGAGGAGGTAATGCCTACCATCCTCAAGACCTAAATAATGGATAACAAATAAGGGGAAGACCTGGATGAGGACCTAGAATAGGAGGATTTAGAGGAACCTAATTTTGATGTGGAGAATAGGGACATTAATATTATGAGTTTCCTCAACATCAAGCAAGGATAAATAAAAGACATGAAGGTAATGCATAGGTTGTACATGTAGATGAAGATGGTTAGTCTAAACATTCTAAAGATGTGGAAAGAGGGGAAGCTCTTATCATAAGGAGAGTCTTGTTAAATGAAGAAAATAACCAATCTATATGATGAGTCTATTTTGAACAAGATGCAAATATGGAGGTAAATGTTGTGAAATTATTATTGATAGTGGTAGTAATGATAACCTAGTTTCATAGGAGATGATCAACAAGTTGAAATTGGAGAGGAAAAAATATCCACATCCATATCATATTGCATGATTTCATAAGGACCACAAATATTTGGTCAATGAGTAGGGGTTAGTTAGGTTCGAGATTAGAGACTACCATGATGAGGTACTATGTGACATCATCTCAATGGATGCATGTAATTTGCTATTTGGGAGGCTATGAAATTATGATAGGTGTGTTATCTATTATGTCCATGAAAATACCTATTCACTAAAGAAATATGGAGTTCATCAAAAATTGAAACCCTTAAAGGAGGTAATAGAGAAGGTATTTACTAGTTCCTAAATTTTTTTGGTTGGTAGCATGAAAATTTTGGATGATATGAGGCACTGGTATATGTGATTTATATTGATTCCTATGATTAAGAAGGAGGAATGTGGAGATGTACTAGCAAAAGTCTCAAATATATTAGAAAATTTTCAAGATGTTATATCTAATAATATTCCAAAAGGTTTGATGCCAATGAGAAAGATAAGTCATTAAATGGATTTGATACTAGGAGCCAACTTACCAAATAAGGTAGGCCATAGAATGACTCCTATAGAGAATGAGGATCTGAATAGACAAGTTTAAGATTTCTTTAAGAAAGGACTGATAAAGGAGAGCCTAAGTCTATGTACGGTACCTACATTACTAGCACCAAAGAAGGATGGAGAGTGGAGGATGTGTACATACTCAAGAGCCATCAATAAGATCATGATCAAGTACCGGTTTCCATTTCTAAGGATGGATGACATAATAGATTGCTTGAGTGGAACCAAGTACTTCACAAAGATATATTTAAAGAGTAGATATCACCAAATCAATATTTGAGAAGGAGATGAGTGGAAATAGTCTTTAAGACAAAGGAAATTTTTTATGAGTGGTTAGTCATGCCATTTGAGCTAACCAATGCATTGATCACATTTATACTGCTCATAAATGAGGCATTGAAATAATTTTGGGGAAATTTTGTTATAGTTTATTTAGATGACATTTTAATTTTTATTAAGACTTGGGAAGGAATCTGATGTATATCATAAGATTTTTGGATAAGTTGACGGAGGAGAGGTTGTTGATTAATATGAAGAAATGTAGTTTTGATAAGGAGTTTGTATACCTAGGATTTGTTATCTCAGTTGAGTCTCTTAAGATGGATCTAGAGAAAGTAAAGGCTATCATTGAATGACCCACACCTAGGAGTGCTATATATTTAATATATTTTCATGGTTTGATAAGTATTTATAGGAATTTTATCAAGAATTTTAGTAGTATTTGTGCACCCCTAACTGAAACAATGAGAGGGGATAGAAAAGAGTTTAAGTGGACTATAGGAGCAAATAAGAGTTTTGATATGTTGAAGAAGAAAGTCATAGTGTAACCTATTTTAGCACTTCCATATTTCAACAAGGTATTTTAGGTATATTATGATTCTATTGATAGTGATATAGGCACTATATTTATCCAATAATGTAAGCCCATTACCTATTTTAGTGAGAAGATTAATTATTTCAAGAAAAAGTATTATGTCTATGATCAATAGTTTTGTGTTATAGTTCAAGATTTAAAGAAATAGAGACATTATTTGTTATTGAAGGAGTTTGTTTTATATTGATCATTAGGATTTGGAGTATTTTAATATCTAAGGGAATTTGAATCAGAGGCACTTAAAGTGGGTTCAGTTTTTTCATAGTTATACTTTTGTTTTGAATAACAAGAGTGGGAGATCAAATAGAGTTGCATATGCATTAATCAAAAGGAAGAAATTATTAATATAGATGAAGATAGAAGTTTGTGGGTTTCATGAACTCAAAATTTTGTATCCTGAAGATCTAGAATTTGCATAGGCTTGAAAAGCTTATTTGAAACCTATTACTTTGGATAGGACAATATGGTTGGATTTCATGATCCAAGATGGTATTTTATTTAGAGGAAACCAATTGTGTATTTTAAGCTATTCTATGAGAGAGAACCTGATTAAGGAGAAGCATAATAGAGGGTTGGTAGGACACTTTGGTTAAGATAATACCATTGATCTTGTTAGTGAGACTTACTAATAGCCACATTTACACTAGGATGTGAAGAAAATTTTACAAAGTTATAAAGTGTGCTAGATGGCCAAAGGAGTAAGTCATAATATTAGACTATTTTAGTCATTACCTATACTAGAGAGACTATGGGAATATATCAATATGGGATTTATTCTTGGTTTACCAAAGACAAATAAAGGACATGATTCAATATTTGTGATGGTTGATAGATTTTCAAAGATGACACATTTCATTCCTATCAAAAGACTCATGATGTTGTTCACATTATAGACTTATTTTTTATAGAAGTGGTAAAACTACATGGTTTACCAAAGATTGTAGTTTCATAATGAGATACCAAATTTGTTGGGTATTTATGGAGTACCTTATGTAAGAAATTAAATATTGATTTGAAGTTCATTTCTACACATTATCCATAGACAGATGGATAAATAGAGGTGGTGAATAGGAGTTTGGGAAACCTACTAAGGTGCTTAATAGGAGATAATCCCAAGGGGTGGGATTTGATTTTACCATAGGTAGAATTTGATTACAACAATTCTTTTAATATGATAATAGTAAATCCCCATTCTAGATTGAATATGGGAGTAGTCAAAGGAATGCTTCTAAGTTGAGTAAGATGCACAAATTAGAATTGTAGTGTTGATGCCAAGGACTTTGCAGAACACTTGAAGAACTTACATGAAGAGGTAAGAAGGCATATTAATAAGATGAATACTTAGTATAAGTCAAAGGCAAACCAAAAGTGGAAGTTTAAGGAATTTAAGGTTGGAGATGAAGTTATGGTTCACCTCAGGAAAAAAAGATTTCCTAATGGAACATATTCCATATAATAAGTTAAAAGTGATGAGGCTTGAACCATGTAAAATTCTAAAGAGACATGAATCAATAAATGGCTATGAGGTGGAATTTATGGATGGAGTGAACATTTCACCTATGTTTAACATTATTAATTTAACATAATATCATGAAGTATACAATGAGGTTGGAAAAGCAAAACAATTATGGAAAATTCTAAAAACTACTCTAGAGAAGGAAGAGCTAGAAGAAATCTTGGATAACTATGTGGGAAAAAGTACAATAAATAGGTAGTATGAAGAATAATTAGTTAAGTGTAATGGAAGGCTTGTTGAGTATTCATCCTAGCTATCTAGAGTAGAGGTTAACCATCTTGGTTTTCCTCAAACACCTTAGATGTGACTAGGTCACCTCTTAAATTACACTAAGTATCTAATGTAGGATCATCCAGGGTATAACGGCAATCTTGCATCGCCTAAAAAATAAAATATTTATACTATAATGTTGTGAATTATGTTTTTAAATATTTATTAGTTAATTTGGAGTATAGGTTAAATTTTTTAGTGGTTTAGAACTGTCAAAATCTTTTGAAGGCTAAAAATATTAACCTTCTATTTTTAGTAAGGTGGTATTTTTGCATATATGGACAATAATATTAAACATAATATGTAATATATCACCTCAAAATATTTATTACCCAATAAATGGTTTTCCAATCACATTCCTATTTTAAAATATATGACTCTTTGAAGTTGTGGACTCTATGGAATGTTGTTATTCCAAAAATTAGAAAGTAATCAAGGTGGCATGGATTTTAGGTGAAGAAAATTTACCAAAGTGGGGAGTGGTTATCTAAGAGAGTATGATGATTATTTTTCAAGGAAACCTAATAAGTTGTGTTGCATTCTTATCCTTGAGTTTGGAAAAAATAACTAAAGAGGGAAAAAGCAGATCTAAATGAAAAAAATTAGCAAGTGGATAAAGATGATGACTAGTTGCCTTTCTCTACTCATGACTTTTTCCAGATGACTAAATCTTGATTTTTGGTACAACACTTAGGTCTATTATATATTAATATGCCTTAATTTCATTTGGAAGGGATTTTAAGATTGTGGAGGAGCTTTTGGGAGAGTTTTTGGTCATTGCAATGAGTTCTTGGACTTGGCAGTTAAACTTAATTAGTACATATTATGGCTCTAACTTGCAAGTTAATAATATTTGTAGGAAAATTGTCCATATTTTTTTAACATTGTAATTTTTTGAAAATAAAAGATGTTTTATTTATTTATTCATATTTTTTTATGATAATATTTATTGTGTTATGTGTGAATGATGAGTGGAGTATCCCTATGCTATTATAGTTTGTTTTTATTTGATAGGGTTAAAAACTAGGTTTTACAAGGATCCTGGAACCACATAAGTGAAATATAGAAAGTATCAATAGGATAATCAAAGGTAATCCAACAAAAAAATAAAATAAACACTAAAATAAACTAAAATCATGGAAAATAGAAACCAAAAACAAAGATAGGGAGGTCCCTCTAGCGGGTCTTCAACATCCTTGGGATTCTTCACTAGGATGTCTTTCTTAACCTTTTAAATCTTATCCCTTTTAAGGTTCCTAGGTCCTTTATCTGCTTATCAAATAAATATCATACAAGGTCACTTCTATCCTTTGACCTATAAGGGAATCAATTTTGTGAGGACCACCTTAGGCAAACTTGGTGGGGGAATCCCAAGATCTTGAGAGACTGTATGATAGGGGTCAGGGTTGGTTAAGAAGAATGAATAAAAGACTGCACCATGGACTCAACCTATTTATGCAGAGTATTCCAATATTATATAATCTTGGTGAGGTTTATCCCTAACTCTTACACCTTAGAGTTAAACTTCTCTAGTTATACTTTGTTCTTTTTCATCTACTCTGATAGAATGGCTTTATGCTTCTGGGTAGTCTCTTCAAAAGTACCCACATCAAAGGTGATCAACTTAGGTTTAGGTATGAATAGATTGAGTGGGAGGTTATCAATAGGATATTTGGGATGGTTGGCCTAAGGGATGCTCTTAGAGGGTCAATAGGATCTCAAGGTGGGTTCTTCCTCCTAGGAGTCCTCCCCAAAGGAAGATCCCTAGGGGGACCTCCCAACCATGTAGGGTTTGGACATGTTTGATGAGGAGAAGGATCAACCCTTGGTGGAGGATAGGGTTAGTCTCATTTACTTGATGAATATAAATGGTGATTTCAAAATATTTAAGCAAAAAGAAAGGAAGACTTATCTTATAACTGATAAAGTGATTTGAAAATAGGAAGTGGTGGGAAAAGATTAGTGTGTATGTACCTTCAAGGGTCATATAGCACATAACTTGGAGATAGATTTCAAGCCAGTGATGAATATTTTCCCATGAGAAGCCTTTCTTTTCAATCTTCAAAAAATCATTCATCCAGAATCATTGTTGTAATAGTTATTATTATTTTTTTGAATGCCTTAGTACCCTGCAAGACATACTAATTGATTCCCTAATGAAATCCTCTATAATAGTGATTCCTATGCCATGAATGTTCACCTTGCATTTGTTCTAAGATGCTATGAAGTTGTAGGCCACTTCTTCATTATGCTCTGTGATTCTCTCCATGAACTTAGTGAGGCCCCCATGTTTGAGATTTTTCTAGACTTTTTTTTGACCACGTACTTCCATGCAAGAAATGGGTTCAAGCCTTTTCCTATCACCTCCCTTTGAAGTGGTTTCCATAGAGCTAAGGTGATCACATGGAAATTTATAGATGGAGTGATTTTGAATAATGAAAATGGAGTTTGGGAAGCATATCGATATCACCCTATAATAATTATGCCTCCTCCTATAGACATATTTATGGATCAACATAATTAAAATCCACCCCTTGGATAAAATATTATACATGTCTGGTGACATGATGTTTCTATCATGTAGTGGTACTTTCAACTTATAAGTCTTTAAGGGAATTATTATTAATATTTATTATATCATGATAGTTTTTTAGAATGTGGAGTTTAACTCCAATGTTGATTAGAAGGTCCACTACATTGTTGCCTTCTTAGTAGGTATAGATAATTTGAAAATGAGTCATGGCCCTCAAGATTTGCTTGACATCATCAATGATGTATTTGATAGTATGAGAGGGGGTTATTTTCATTTCTAGAGCATTTAGGATATTTAGCGAATCACCATCCATGATTATTTTATTTTTATTGATTTTGAAATATAATTATATACCCTAGAGGGCCACCTTGGCCTTTACAAGGTGATTTGTTTGGGTTTCTATGGGACCTACATAAGTGGCCAACATATCCCCTTTTGAATTATCTATAACTCCTCATCCACCTGTAGGGCCTTAGTTTCCTTTAGAGGCACCGTCAAAGTTTAGTTTCACCTAGCCTTCTAGTGGAGCCTTCCATTTTGTATGCTTGTGTATTATATATTTGGAGGGGGAGCTTAAAAATTGAGTAATGTCCTAGTTGTTAAGTATCTATAAAGCTAAAGGAGAGGTAGCTTCTTTGTCATTGGGTGGGAAAATTTTAACATTTTTTGAAATAGACTCACAAAGATGGAGGAAGGTACCTTTTGGATGGTGTCTTTTATTTAGGAAGAGGCCATTATTATAGTCTTTTTAGACACTCTAAAACCAATGGGGAAGCATGAGATGCCATAAGAAATCTAGGGAAGGGAGATTCTAGGGAGATTTTCATTGCACTATGAGGTTAAGAACTTTATTTGGTTTGACCCATGTCAAGTTAAATCTACTAATAAACCAATTAAATAGTGTCAAGATGAAAGGACACTCAAGGAATAGGTGATGAACTAAAACTTCCACATTTTGACATATTAGGAATCTATTGGGGACAATCAGTGCTCTTTTAGCCATGTTGTCCACCATCATAATTTTATCCTATGTTGTTAGCCAAAAAAAGAAATTAACTTTGGGATTCAAATGATTCACCCAAAAGTATTTCCAAAAATTCCATTCACTTTCTAAATTAATATCAGTGGCATGTCCTAAGGTCACTAAGTAGGATCCATTATCTTTAGAAGCCTAAATAAAATGGTCATCCTTTTGAATTGAAGGGATATAAACATGACTTATTAACAATTTGAGGGTCTAAATATCTTGAGATTCTTCTAGTGAGATTCCTTCAATAGGGATAATTTTCTAGCACTTTACACCTTCCTTCATTTCCTAGTAATCTTTAGTTTTAGGTCCCCATCTTTGCTTGAGGACTCTATACCACCCATCATAAATCCCTTGTGAGGACAAGGGGGTGGAGGATAGTAAGGCATCTTCCTAGAAGTCAATTTTCTCACCATTGAATTTTTTTCATAAAATAACTTTCTTTAAGAGATCCTTACAATTATTTATAGATTTCTAGAAGGCAGATCCATCTATAGGGCCTCTTTCCCATAGGAAGTCATTTGCTTCCACTCCTTCCAAGTATTTATCTTTGATAATTCTTGCCCACTCACCATTTTCATTCAATAGTTGCTAGTCTACTTTTTCCAATAGGGCTTTATTCATGGATTTAATGCTTCTCAAGCCAAGATCTCCATTTACTTTTAGGAGGTAAACTTTTTCCCATGTAATGAGTTTATATCTGAATCTTTCTTCAGTGCCCTTTCACAAGAATTATTTTTTAATTCATTAGTAAAAGAGGGAATAAAGGTTTGAAATATGCATTATTTATTTATTTCTTATAAACAAGGAATATAATTTTATAAAGGAATATATGTTTATAATAATAGGTTTTTATTAATTTTACATATGTTATATAAGAGACCGTGTCTTGTTCTATTTTTGTTGTATATTATACCTTAGGAGTTTGATGAGGAAACAATCTATAGATTAGCCTCTTGTTAGTCCAAATGTGAAAACATCAAAAATAAAAGTTCATTAAAACTAAACCATCTTCGCTAAGAACTAGGGGGAGCATAACACAATAAGCAAGAGCACAAAATAGAGATGGAGACAATACAATTTTCTTATCCCACCCTTGTCATATATGATGCTTAATTATTGGCATAAGGATGTTCATGTTTGGCCTATGATAATTTTAGTATTTTAGTAATGCTCTTCCATGGTGGTAGTATCTTTCCAATAGTCACTTGTGGCTTCGTGTGAAGCTTAGCATAAATTGGGCATTATAACACTAATTCAAAGTCTTCAAGAATGTAATTCCAACATAATAAACTTACACACACAATATTTTTAATCAATAATGTGGGTAATTATATTTATATCTCAAAGAAATAACTCTAACCATGGCTAGGTTAGGTTAAATTCTAACTTGGGTTGAGTCTAAATCAACCTAGGTTAAGTCAATCTAACTCTGGGTGGGGTTAAGGCACTCATGAAATATTAACACCTTAGTTTTAGATATTTTTTAGGCATGATAGCTCACATTATATATTTTTGAGGTGTGAGTCATATTTTTTGATTATTTATGAAATAATAAATCACTTTATTGGTTCATTTAACTCTTTGACTTCATTTTTGGCTAAAAAAATCCTTTTTAGTAAATAAAATTCACTAATTTGATTTGAAATTTTTTTTAGTCAAATTGATTAAGAGTTTAAATATAATTGGTCTTGCTTAGTGATTTTTATATTTTGGAAATTATTTTAAATGTCATTAATTAATAGCTTAACATGCCAAAAGTGCCAAATTAATAGGTCATAATTTGACTAGGGTTAGAATTGAATCAGTTTAATGATGCATATATGATAATATACCAAATAAGCTAGCATAATCATGGTTATGGGAAATTAAATCCCTTACACATATGAATTTTGGTAATTCAAGTGATTTTTAGGCTTAAGATATGTCATTTTCTAGAAATTGAACTGAATGTAAGCTTCTTCATGAAAGTCACCAAAATTGAGTGTTTACAATTTGCCCTTATGTGAGAAGGCATTGCAAGACACAAGCATAGTAACATATTTTAAAATAATGAAAAATTCATTAATCTGAATGATTCATGCCCTAGAGGATGATCAATAATCCCTTTATACCCCCTCAAGGGAGTGGGTAGCAAAAAGAAATAGTTGAATATTCCCTCAAAATGAAGAAAATGACATGATCTAGATGAAAATGAGGGTGGTATTTATGAATTTACCAAAGGAAGTTATAGATAATAATGGTGGTAGAGTCACTAAGTTCCCCAAAGGTGGTTATAGTTAGTAACAAAAGGTGTGACATTGGTTTTCCCAAAGGTGGTTATAAGCAGTGGCACAGATGGATACCCCAATAGGGCGGGTAGGATGGATACTAATTTCACCAAAGGTAATTTTAAGTAGTAACTAAATGAAAAATAATGTTTTCCCCAAAATTTCTTATAATCAAGAATGGAAAACAAGAAACACTTATTTACCCAAAGGTAGTTATAATGAGAAACATAAAGCATGAAACATTGATTTGCCTAAAAGCGATTATAGTTAGTTATGGAAAGGGGAACACACTAATTTTACCCAAAGGTGGTTATAAGTAAGAACACATAAATTGGAAAATGTTAACAACATATTTATAGCCTAAATGTTAGTTTGAAGATGCATATTCAAACAAACATAGGACACACATGGGATATAGGCTGAAAAAATCATGTTGTTAAACGAGTCTTGGTGGAGGCCCAAAATAATGGTGATAGTAAAGGATAAAAAAATATTTATAGCCTAAATATGAGTTTGAATATTCAAATTCAAAAAAACATGGGATATAGGCTAAAACATTGTGTTGTTAAATGGGTCTCAGGAGAAGGAGCAAAAGGATGATGCTGGCAAAGGATAACAACACATTTCTTGCCTAAATATGAGTTTGAAGATGCATGTTTGAACAAACATAAGATATAGGTTGAAAAAATTATTTTATTAAATGGGTCCTAGGAGAAGGCCCAAAAGGATGATCCTATCAAAGGATAACAACACATTTATTACCTAAATGTGAGTTCAAAGATGCATGTTCAAAAAAACACAAGATATAGGTTGAGAAATCATGTTGTTAAATGAGTCTCATGGGGAGACCCAAAATGATGGTTAAGAAAGGATATGTTCATTGTATATTATCATATGATTATGAATTGTATTACTCACATGGATGCTCATTTAGATATGCTTTTCTATATAAACACATAATAAATCATTTGTTGCACTTGTTTATTACTCATAGATTGAGGCATGTGTTTGGGTAATTCACTAGGTTTTGTGACTATTGGAGAGATGCTACCATTGATAGAAGACTTTGTGTGAGCAAAGTTTTGCTATATATTTTTATATTATGATTGATATTAATGGATAATTGAAATGACAATTCATATATTAAACATGAAAAACTGACTTTAAATGTAAATATAAATAATGTGGGAATAAGATATGGATAATTGAATCCCAAGTGTGAATATAACAAATAAATAAAGTGTAATACTAATTACAAAAATTCAGAAGTGAATTACATGATATGGATAATCAAGACTTAGTGCAAACAAAATGTAATATTATACATACCCCGATAAGCAAATAACAAACAAACAAACAAAAAGATGAAAACACACAAAATATAAACAAAAAAATATAACAAAATACTAATAAAAATAAATAAACAAAACACACAAACAAAAAAAATGAACATAATAATAAAAAAATAAATAAACAATCCAAAGAAAATAAAAGAGAAGGAAATAAAATACTCTAAACACACAAAAAAAAAACAAAGCTAAACAAATAACGATACATGAACGATGGTTACTCACAATGTTAGTGTAAACAAAAAACAAATTGTTTATGTGTGTGATAGAGGTGTTACTTTTGGTGAATGGGTGACCCCTAAGCTAGGTAGTAATGATGCAAGTACAGCAACATACAAATAATTATCACAAGATTTCCCCTAGGCTATAGGGAAAGAACGACACAAATAAGGTAAGAACAAAATGGGGGGGAATAGAAGAAAAGGAAGGGGTAGCCGAACTGACTCCAGATGCACTAGGAAAGTGGATATTACCTACATAGTTATATGGACACAACATATAATGTGAAATTTAGGCCAAATTAAGTTATCCTAGGATATGGGATAAAAGAAAATGGATGATAAGGAAACATGATTAATGTGTAGAGGAAAATAGGAATGATCTTGTAAATAGTGAGTGTGTGAGAAAAGAGGGGATGACATTTCAAAATCATGAAAATGTCAACACAAACAAATAATAAAAGCACAAGAGTATGGTTTAGGTTAAAACCACACTAAAATTTAAGAGACAAGTATTCAAAAATGAGCTAAATTGGTAATTCATAGTGTCCATTAAATCTAAGGCTTGGAAGGAGAATGAACTCACAAAATGGTGAGTGTAAGATGAATCCAAGTGGTCATTATTGTATCAAATTTAAATACATAATTCTCACAATATTAACTCACAAAATTGAGAGAGTGTATGGATTGAGGCTAATAAGGATGGGGAAACTAAATGACAATTGGTTACTTGTGATATAGTTAGGGGTCATATAATCCTTAAGATAAAGAAGTGGTCAAAAAAGAAAGAAAGGTGTGGCCTAGATAACCTAAGATACCCCATGTATTTAGGTATTGCCTACATAATCTATGCAAATCTCAAGCCAATGTAGTTCTCCCAAAAATGGGAGGAAAAATACCAAGGTGTTCTAGAAATAAGCTAAATAGATAAAATGGCCCATCTTATAAATTTTTTATGGCCTTATATATCACATGGAAATTCTAACCCAATTTTCATGATTTTTAGGATTTTTGAAATCTTTATGAATGTTTAGGGGTTTTTGAAACTATTTCAAATGTTTGTGTAATTTTATAGGCATCTCAAATCAATCAAGGATTACAAGACACATGATAGTATAAATCATAAGATGGTGACAGCGTGGATGAAGTTACAAAATGGAGAGAGCATGGCTGAAACTACTCACAAAATGGTGAGAGTGTGGCAAACAGGTCACTGAGTTGACCTCAACATGAATCAAGTAATACCTACATAGTCCTATAGGACCTCAAGTAACTATAGTTTTGACTTCATAAAAGGTGGTAAAATTCTTCCAATGTTTGAGGTGTTTTTGATATCTCGACTCAATCAAGAATTATTAGATACAATATGGTCCAATCTCATCAAATGGTGAGAGTGCGGTAAAAGGGGTGACTGAGCTGACCTCAACATGAATCAATTGCTTCCTGCATAGTCACATTTGTTTGAGGTTTGTCAATGATGTCTCCAAGGTGACCAAGGATGTTGATGAGGTGTCATGTGTGCTATAATGATAATGATAAAGTGTGCTTTAGTGTTCTTACATAGTTCTTTAGTGTTTAACTTGGATAAATAGATGGTGGATGTTATTTATGGTATGTTAATGCTTTAGAGACCCTATGGGGTGTTTTTAGTGATTGAAGTGCTTGTGAAATTGAAAGGAATTCATTAAAATAGGCATATGAGTGTCAAGGTTCAAGTAGTCATCTTGACAGATAAAACTAAGTGAGTAGATTAATGGCATCACCATTCACACATGTGAAGGTTTCAAGAGAATATTTATATATGGATAGATTCCCCTATGTGAGGAGATCGTATGGTTCAAGTTTTAGGTCTGGACATGGAGCATAACAAAAGTTATTAAGGTACAAAGTTGGTTTCTCAGATAGAGTTTAATAAGGTCCCATACTTAGCCAAATTTATGATATCAAATATCTACGGTGAGTGTGTAATCAGGGGATGAATATATATAGCGATAAATTAATATTAATATATAATCATATAATTATGAGTGTTATAATTTTTAAATAGATATAAATGGCAAGCATGAAGTCAATTAATCAAAGTTCCTGAGAATGAACATGATGAAGACATGTGTCACTTTCACAGAGTTTGAGTAGTAGATCAAGATTGATAGAGCATGTTCAAACATGCATAGAATATAAATGGTGTACATTATTCAATAATTAAACATAATTCTTAGAAATCATGTGGGGATGCCAAATGGTGGGAGTTCATTAGAGACTAACTATAGGGTATGTAGAGGGCATAAGGGGTTGGCAAGTGGATTGATCTCAGAAGTGGGGATATAAGATCAATAGTGAGTGATGAAATTTAAAGTTAGGAAGCTTTAAAGGATATCAATATATCACATTTTATCAATCTATGTGAGGACATGAGATTCAGACATGTGTCTGCATATGAATTTGCATTAACCAATGACCGTTGGAATTTTAATTAGCAAAAGGATAAAGTAGTGCTCAGTATTTTGCTTATATCCTTTGATCTAGGATGAATTTATTGATGGTTTGAAAGGAAAATATGAATATTAATCAAGGTACATCCAAAACTATATTTATAAGGATTGAATATTTGTACAATCAAATTTATTGAGATCTAAAGTTGACTAAAGGTTTGACCATGTTTTACAAGTGACCTGAGAAGGATAATTGAAGAGTTCTTGATGGTATTTAAATGTTTCAAGATGAAATAATTATTGGAAAGTGTTGTATATTATATGAGTACCATTTTTATGTATTTTTTAGGTTTGAAAAATCCATATTAAATATGAATAAAGGCTTAAAATTTGATTATGTTTATCGAATACACTGGCAATTTGAGTGACCATCTTACAGAGGTAAGTTGAAGATGTTGTGAGATGATTTGATGAAGTAAATGAGTATGGAGATGTTATACAAATATAAAATATTTATTATAAGGTATGGGTTATCATTATTTTCCCCTTATTAATTATAGAGATTCAAAATAGCTTGATTGTATTTTTTTTGCATATGACTAGTCTGAGTGGTCATTCTGAAAGAGTTTATTTCCGTGTTTAGAGCCTATGTTAAAGTGTCTAAATCAAATGGAAGTGTTTTATAGGTATTTAATATTTAACCCATGTGATATAATCATATTTCTATGTGAAAATATTTGATTAGTCTCTTCAGAAGTTTGAGATTGTATTTTTTATGTATAAAGGCTTGAAGAGCAATGAGAACTAAGTAGTAGGTTCAAGTATTGAGTTGGTGTTATAGGTGGAATGGACCCATGAGGAAGTGATTAAGGGTATATTATAAATATCTTTTATATGTTCTAATCATTGGTGGAATTTGAAAGTGGTCCAAGAGTTTGTAAGAGTAATGTGTGGATGTGAAGGCCTAATTGTTTTAGGTCTCAGTAAGGCCTAATGGAGGATTTGAGTCTTAAATACTATGGTCAACATATTAAGTTTAGTTTTTCTTACATGTAAGTATGAATATATATTTCAAAGGTATAACAATTATGGTAAACATCTTGGCTGACCAAGATGGGTTAGATGAGTGTATGGTATAAATACTAGGCATAATTGGCCTATTTAGAGTGGAGTTGAGAGAGCATGGTGACAAGAGGAGAGAACCTTTAAAAGATAAGGTACATGTCATTATTACCATTATATATCAAAGATTATTATTCATATTTATTTTATCAAGTTGATATAGGAGGACACATAGGTCATTGGACCTAGTGAGCCTAGAGAGGCATATTGAGCATGTGTGTAAATGAGAAAAATATTTGTGAAGCCTGTGAGAGCCATGTGGATGTCTTGAGAGGTATATCAGAGTTTTCATTTCATGTATGACCTTTTTTCATAATTATAATGTTTAATTTATAGGTTTGATGCATAAAAATAAGTGAAGGTGTGTAGATTGATCCAAAAGGTGGTTTTAGATGCCTTGCTTGTGTGTGAAGGTTTGAATGAGTGAAGAGGATTGAAAGAGGTTATTTTTTAGGGTTTATCCATCATATTGAGAATCAATAAAATTTATCAATGTGTTCATTTAATATATTTTGTGTTGGTGCTCAACATCTTAGTCAAGTTAGTTCTTGTCATCTTTAGGGGTTGTTGTTCTTTATGAAGTGGGTAATTCACTAAAATCTCATGTTAGTAATCATCTTTTAGGATAATTAGTCCATGTGTTTGTAGTATTTAGAGTTTTTTTCCTCCCCCAAGAGGGTTTATCACATATATCTTGTGTTACCTTATTTATCTTTCACGTTCATTATTATGAGTGGGTTATTTGCTTCTTGATTGCTTATGGTATATGATTAAGGGTTTGAAGGATTTAGATTGATGTTTTTAAATATATTGATTCAATAATTCACACCCCACACTCTCATTTATTTTAAATCTAATAAATGGTATCAAAGTAGGACATTTTATACAAGTTTAACCACTTGAAGGTAATCTTAGGTACAATGACAAGTTTTGAAGGTTTCTCTATTAAGAAAGATTCATTATTCAATGGATCTAATTATGATTTCTAGAGTGAAATAATTAATACATACATCATGTCCTTAGGGTTTTACACTTGGTAATATATTTTGGATGGTTATTCCATGCCACCTACTCCTCCAACTAGTGATGTAGATAAGAAGCTGAGTGAGAACAATTTCAAAGATATGAATGATAACATTTGTGGTCTTTTAGAGGCTAAGTTCACCAAGGTAATCCATTTCAAGTATAAAAAGGAGATTTGGGAAAAATTTAATCTCATCTATGAAGGATATTCATAATTTAATTTGGCCAAACCACAAACCTATCAAAGGTAATTTCAAAGTCTCAAAATGAAGGAAGAGGATACTATGGCTTCTTGTCTTCGAAGAGTTGATGAGGTAGTGAACATGATCAAAGGTATGGGAGAGTTTATTGAGGATGGAACCATAGTGAAAAATGTATTAAGGTCTCTCACTTTTAAATTTTATTAAAAAATTTATACTATAGAATAAATTCACAATCTCACAAAAATGAAGATGGATGAATTACATGGCATTATTTTTGCCTATGAGATTAAAGTTAATGAGGAAAAACCACCAAAGAAAGAAGAAAATTTAAATGAATAAAATAAGATAAAGAATAATTTCCAAGGTAATAAGGTCAAATATAATTACATTTATAATATTGATGATGATGAACTAATAGCTTTATTAACAAGAAAATTGAAAACAAGTTTAGGCAAATCTAAAGGTAAACTTCCCTTCAAATGTTTCAATTATGGAGAGATAGGTCATTTTGAAAAAATTATCTTTATAAGCATAAGGGAAATGATAATAAATAATATGAATAAGATCATGATAATGGCAAGAATAAATTCAGGTCTAATAAGAACAAGAATAGTTTCAAAAATTATAATGGCCAAAAGAAGTTTTATAAGGACACGAGGAGTCTCTACACCAAGTGATATTGTAGATCATCTAATGAAAATGATGGAAGTGATTCTAAGAATGATCATGAATATAATGGTCTTACTTAAGATGAATCTCTCTTCATAGATGAATAATGTGGCTTTTCATATCAAGAAGAATCTACATGGTTTGGAAATGGTTTAGGTGATACATATGATGAAGAAGACAAGGTAAATTGTGAGACTAAGTTGATGAATGCCCTTAAAGATCTAAAGATTGAGAAGGATAAAACTAAGAATTTGAAGTCTCAAATATATTAATATTGTTTTAAATCTAGTGTGTTTGAGGAAAGAATATATGAAGACTTCAAAGAGTATAAAAATCTACTCAAGCTTATTAAAGATTAGTTAGAGATTGTGAATGCAAACTTGAAGGCCAAAAATTTTTAATGTTAAAGGTATATAACTGAGATTGGTTCTTTAAGAGATGAGTTAAAAAATACTTCAAGTCAAGTGAATTCATTTGTGAAGTTTGAAAAGGGATAAATTGATCTAGATAACATTCTGAGTAGTCAAAAATATGCAAGTGATAGAACTGCTCTTGGATACATAGAAGAACAAAAGAACACAACTCATGATGACTTGAAGAATTTTATGAACAAGAACAATTAGAATTTGAATATCAACAATTAGTTAAGAAATGAAGTTTCTAATAAAAGGAATTCAAATCAAATTAGACAACCAAATGCTATGAGGTATTCAAACTTTAATTGTTATTGCTACACTTGTAATTATAAGGAAGACATTCTAGGAATGAATTTGCTTAGAACTATGAATGGAATAACTAATAAAGTGTTGTAAGTTAAAGTGAGTGCTATAGTTATCATGATATAGGACACATTGAAAGAGTTTGTCCTAACAAGGTAAGACAAGTTGAGTTTCCATCAAGAAGAGTGGTTTGCTAAGATTGTCTAGGAATTGATCACATTTCTAAGTTATGCAAACAAAGGACATAATGTTTGAATAAGTCATTTCAGGCTCCTAGAGTGTAAGGTAGATGGAAAGTTAAAATATGGAAACCAAAAGTGGAAAGTATGTGTCATGATCAATTTATAGGTCTAAGTGGATTGTTTTCCATGGTATAAGATGCTACATAGGTTAAAGAATACCAAGGGTGCTCATTATCTACTAATGTTAATAATAAAGAGATAAAGCTCACTAAAGAGATTAAGGTAGTTGAAACTTTTCCTAAGGTATCTATAAACTTAGGTAAATAAATTGATGTTGTTGAGCAATTTTACTATAAAGAATATTAGCTGACAATGTCAAGTGTTGATGCTTTTAAATGTGAGATTGATACTTTAAATGAAAAGGTATGCAAAGAATCTTTATTTTATCTATGTATTACCAATACCATCCTAGAATAAAAGGAAAGTGATAAAGAAGATAAACAATTTGATTTAGTTAAGCAAAAGAAGAAAAAGAAGAATCAGTTCAAGTTGTTAAAGAAGGAGAGAAAATATGAGGATTTATGAGCAACTCCTGGTTTCACATTATTCTAAGACATTATGGGTTAGGGGTGTCTCTCTTTAGGCTTCAAAGAGACACTTGTCATCAAAAGGAAGCATAGTGGATGCTAGTAAAGCTTTGGTTTATATGACAAGATAAAAAAGGTCATGAGAAGATGTGCTTGGTTAAGGGGGAGCAATGAGTTTTATGTAACTACTTCAAAGTGTTTTAATGGTGATTTGTTAAAATGCTCTATTTGCATAAGGTGTGTTGATCTTGTTCTAGTATACTCAAGGTGTGTTTAAGGTTTTTGGTTCTGAAGGTAAGAACTTATCATTTTTTGTTACTTAAATTAATTGGTCAAAATGATGAAGACTAAAGGTAAGGTTGGTATAGAGTATGAGAAGAATGTGTTGTCATATTGTTGGTATTGTGAAGGTCTTGGAGTTTTATATATGACAATTTGTGTTTGTCATGGATTTCATAGTGTTATGAAGATGAGATAGTTTGATGAGAGTGATTTGAAAAGATTCTAAACCATGATGGATTGTAGAGGATAAAGGAAAATTGTTTTGAGATATATATGAGAGTTATTCATGTCTAATTTAGTTAATTAAGTTGATCTAATGAAGATATGAGATCTATTGGTGGTTTCATAAGGATATTGACTAAGAGTGGATAGTGTTGAAGAGTTATTGATAGATCTAGTTTATTGAGATGTCTTTTTTAAGATATCATGATCTAGGTGGAGTGAGGAGTTAGGGAAGTTAACTCAACTAGTTTGAAAGTCTTGAAGAGTTATGCATGATGTGAGGGGGAGCATATGTGAGATCTTCTAGTCATAATTGAGATATGAAGAAGTATACTATAGATGTGAACTCAAGTATGTTGATTTGATGACTTGATAAAACCAAGGTAGGTGCTTTATCAATGTATTGAATCCTCATACATAAACAAAGGGGGAGCTTTGTAAATGGCTAGGTCTTAGGATCATATGACTGAGTAGTAGAAATTGAGAGAGAAGGTATTAAGGTAGTTATGTTGATTAATCATTGTTGAAAATGGTTTGAAGATGATCAAAAGGGTGCCTAAGCTCAAGTGACTAGGGGGAGTTCCTCTTAATGTTTTCAAGGTAAGTTCATGTAATTTTTGATGTTCATGTATGTTTTGTCTTCATAAAAGCTATGTATGATCCAAGAAGAGTGTAGTCATGGAGCATGTTTGATAATATCAAGGTAAGAAGTGGTATGCGTAATGTTAGGGGGAGTCTGTATCATCTATCATATGTGGTCCTTTCCTATTATTTATCCTTGAAGTCTTTTTAGGTCCATAGGATTAGATATTGAGTTTACTTTATCATTATGTCAGAGGGGGAGAAAGTTTTTGAAGAGAGAGAGAGAGAGAGAGAGAGAGAGAGAGAGAGAGAGAGAGAGAGAGAGAGAGTCTGAACATAAGATTTGTATTGGTGTTGACATTAATGATAAAGGCATATATTATTGGAGGTTTTTTAATGATGTCTCCAAGGTAACCAAGGATGTTGATGAGGTGTCATGTGTCCTAGAATGATAATGACAAAGTGTGATTTAGTGTTCTTACATAGTTCTTCAGTGTTTGACTTAGATATGTAGATGGTGAATGTTATTGATTGTATGGTCATGTTTTATACACCCTATAGGGTGTTTTTAGTGCTTTTAGAAGTGAAAGGAATTCATCAAAGCAATTATATGAGTGTCTAAGTTTAAGTAGTCATCTTGATAGATAAAGCTAAGTGAGCAAATTGATGACATAAACATTCACACATGTGAAGGTTTCAAGAAAAATTTGATATATGGATAGATCCCTTATGTTAGGAGATCATATGGTTTAATTTTAAAGTCTAGCTATGGAGCACAGAAAAAGTTATTAAGGTGCAAAGTTGGCTTCTCAAATAGAGTTCAATAAGTTCCCATACTTAGCTAAATTTATGATATCAAAGATATATGATGAGCATTTAATCAAGTGATCTAGTGATCAATTGATTTAAATATATAAGGATATAATGGTGAGCATTATACTTGTTATAAAAATATCAATGGTGAGCACAAAGTCAAAGATCTTGAGAATGAATGCGATAAAGACATGCATCACTTTCATAGAGTTTGAGCATTAGATCAAGATAAATGGAGTGAATTCAACTATGAAAAGGAAGATAAATGTTCCAAATTAGTAAATAAGTCAATAGAATTCTTAAAAGGCATACGGGGATGCCAAGTGGTAGAATTTTATTGGAGACTGACTTTAGGGTACACAGAGGGCATGCATGACTACCACGTGGCTTGATCTCAAAAGAAAGGATCTAAAATAAATGTTGATAAATGAAAGTTAAAGTTATGAGGATTTAAATTAGATAAAAAAAGTGTATTTAAGAAATTAATGTGATGACACAAGATGAATACACATGTCTGTAGATGATTTTGTATTAACTAGTGACTGTTGGCATTCAAATTAGCAAAAAGATAAACCGATTCTCAGTATTTTACTTATGTATTTTGATCTAGGATTAATTTTTTGATGGTGTAAAATTAAATTTTTTTCAAGGGACATCCATAAAATCTATTTATAATGTTTGACTATTTGTACAGTGAAAGTTATTGTGCTCTAAAGTTGACTGAAGGTTTGACCATATCATGCAAGTGACCCAAGAAGGATAATAGAAGAGTTATTGATGGAATTTAAATGTTTCAAGATGAGATAGCTATTTTGTAGTGTTATATACTCAATAATTACCATTTTTATGTATTTTGGGGATTTTACCAATCCATATTTAGTATGAATAAAGGCTTAGAAGTTGACTGTGTTTATTGAATACATTGGTAGTTTGAGTGGGCATCTTGCATAGGTAAGTTAAAGATGTTATGAGTAGAGTTGAGGAATAAAACTAGTATGTAGATGTTATATAATTATAAAATATTGAGAAGAAGGTATTAGTTGTCATGATTGTCCCTAATCAACTATGGAGAGTCAAAATAGCTTGAATATATATGACTAGTCTGAGCGGTTATTTTCAGAGAGTTGATTTGAGTACTTAGAGCCTATATTGAAGTGTACAAGGAATATGGAATTGTTGAATAGGTAATGAATATTTATCCTATGTGATCTAATCATATGGGTATGTGAAAACTTTTGAGTAGTTACTTCAAAAGTTTGAGATTGTATTTTCTATGTATAAAGGACTAAAGAGTAAGGGACCTAATTGGTAAGTTCAAGTATTAAGTTGGTGTTATAGGTGGCATGGACCCATGAGGGAGTGATCAAGGGTATATTATATATAGGTTTTATATGTTCTCATAATTGTTAGAAGTTAAAGTTGGTCCAAGAGGTTGTAAGAGTAACATGTTGATGTGAAGGCCTAATTATTTTGGGTCTCATTAAGGCCTAATCGGGGATTTGAGTCTTAAGGACTATGGCTGACCTATGGAGTGGAGTTTTTATTACATGTAATGTTTATGAATACCTATTTCAAAGGTATAAATAGTATGGTAATCATCTTTGGAAACCAATATGGGTTGGATGAGTGTACAATATAAATACTAGGCATAATTGACCTATTTGGAGTGGAGCTGAGAGAGCATGGTGAAAATTGAAAGAGATAACATTTAAAAGAGAAGGTTCATGTCATTTATTACCATAAAATATCAAATAGGATTTATCATGTTTATCTGATCAAGTTGATGTAGGAGGACACATACGTCATTGGACTTAATGAGCCTGGAAGAGGTAGATTGAGCATGTGTGTAAGTGATCAAAAGATTTTTGAAGTCTATGAGAGCCATGAAAATGTCTTGAGAGGTATAACAGAGTCTAGAATGTATGTATGACATTATGTGCATAATTATAATGTTGAATTTATAGGTTTGATGCATGATAATAGGTGAAGCTGTGTAGATTGATCATAAAGGTGGTTTTGGATGTCTTGCTTGTGTGTGAAGGTTTGAATGAGTGAAGAGGATTAAAAGAGGTTATTTTGTAGGTTTTCTCCATTATATTTATAATAAATTAGAGTTTTGAAGTTTTTCATTTCATACATGTTATGTTGGTGCTCAACATCTTAGGCAAATTTGTGCTTGTTATCTTTAGGGGTTGGTGTTCTTTGTGAAGTGGGTATTTCACTAAAGTCTCAAGTTATTAATAATCTTATAAGATAATTATTCCATGTGTTTATAGTATTGAGAGTGGGTTTTCTCTCCCAAGAGAGTTTTCCACATATATCTTGTGTTATCTTGCTTATTTTTCATGTTCATTATTATGAGTGGGTTATTTGCTACTTGATTGCTTATGGTGTATGACTAAGGCTTTGAAAGATTTATACTAAAGTTTTGAAATATATTAATTCACCCCCCCTCTTAGTGATTGTACCTTTAAAACCATTAAGACCTCAATCCACTATACTTATTCCTATTCAAAAGGTAGTGAATGATGGGGAATGTTTCTAAAGTTTTGGGTGCTTTTAGTATCTTAAATACATATAGAATTAAGAGATAAAACATGGTCCAAATTCACAAAATTGAGAGTGTGGAAAAAGGGGTGACTGAGTTAACCTCAATGTGAATTGAGAATTTCCTACATAGTCTCATAGGATCTTAATTCACTGTATTTATACTTATTCAAAAGGTGGTGAATGAAGGGGAATGTTAATAAATTTTTGGGTGCTTTTAGTATTTTAACTCCATAAAGAATTATGAGATACAACATGGTATAAATTCACATCTAAGGGGTGACTGAACTGACCTCAATGTGAATCAAATGTTACATACATAGTCTTGTTAGGACCTCAAGTCATTATAGTTCTGCCTAATAAAAAATCATATAATTAAGTACCAATAAGTTTAGGCAAAAGGAAAATGGAAAGTTAAATGACAATAATAATGGCAAGGTGATGCATAAACACATGGTAAAGATGTTGTTCCTAATTTACTATAGGTAGTTATAGTTATGAAACAAAAATAAAGGGTTAGTAGTAATAAAATGCCCATAGGTAGTCATAATTAGTATCATAAGGTGGGACACTAATTTTCCCAAAGGTGGTTATAATCAGTGGCACCAGTCAAACATAACAACAAATGAAGGACGAAATTGCCAAGACCACTGTCACACTACTTTTATATACTTCCATTAAAACATGTAATTCTAAAACAACTACTATAACTGAATCTATCATTAACCACTGAATATGCCTTAAGTACAAATGAATCAGAACTAGGGAAAATGTGACAAGTGGGATTAGGTAAAAATAATTAATTGGTGAAGGTTTAAAAGTATGGTCGAACATAAAGGGTTAAAATTCAAGGGAAATGATAAGTCAAAGGACAAGGCACAATAAATGATTACATTATTGCTAATGATGTGGAGATGCATGTCCTAATCAATATATGATACAACCAAAATAGATAATTTGATGTAATGGTAATAGGGTTGCCCCCAAGTGATAAGGTAAGGTAAATGGTAGGGTATAAAATAATGACAAGGGCAAGGTAAATTAAATGATTCTAGTGTTGATGTTAATGTGGATATGTTCTTCCTAGTCAACATATGATACAACCAGAATGGTAAAATGTTTAGATGTATAGCCCAAGCCTCTTTTTAATAGTTGTTTAATCAAGAACTTATTACTAATTTCTAATCCATTAATGTTGTGATTTTTGTTGGTCATTAATTATATTTCCTCCAAACTTTAAGATAAGATGTATTGCAACTTCTATAAAGGAAAGTGTGATTAGGTATGGTAAATAGGGATAAGTATTATCTAAATGGTCTAACCTAGAAATGTAATATAGGTCTTGAGTGAATAAATGGATTATAATAGAAATTATAATGGTTGGGCAACAAATTAAGATTGGGATTTTCAGGCACACACAATGTTTTTTATTCTAGATTTGACATAATTTTATTTATGGTAGGGCCAATGAATTTTGAATATGTTATTAATAGGACCACCAATTTTTTCTATTATTTGGGCCTGAGAGATTCTACCATCTGATTATGATTTAGAATGGAAATTGTACTAATCTTATCTTTGATAATGTCTTCATCAAGCATTGAAGAACTATCATACTTAGTGATTAGCACCCTAAAGAGGTTTTCAATAATAAATTTGTCTTAATTGCACCATAGTGCCTTAGATAAGGTTTCACTAATGATTGTTGATATTTGACTTTGATTTTCTTAAAGAACCTCAAATAAGGTTTCAATATAAGATGACTCCATAAAGGTTTCAGTATGATATTTTTATTTTTCTACATGAGTGTGGTCTTGGTCCCTTTAATATTTTGTAACTAATACATCACCATGGATGTAGTTCAACAATGTATGATTCTATCAGTCCCAATCAACACTTGTGGGAGATGGAATAACAATATAATGGATATGTTAGTTAGTGTTAACGGTAAATGGAATGGTAAGATGCAGCACAATCCTTGTAGAAGATACTAAGAGAACTTCTATTGATGTTGAAGTAATCATCCTCAAAAATTATGAAAGGATCACAAATATATTAAAATTAACTTTCAAGGAATGTGTAACTAGTGTTATAATAACCATGAATGTATTCTTATTCTAAAGTTGAGTCTGACTCAAGGGACTTTGAATCCAATTTTGAAACTAACATTGATTCTATTTATGATGTTAAATTTGATATCAATTCAAAAATAGAACCTTACTTTGATGTTGATTCTTCATCTAATGTTGTAGCAAAGATGACATGTTGAATATTTGGTATTGGATGAGTAATGGCCTAGGGTTGAATAATGGGATATTTATAAATATGCTCAACTAATAAGGACTCTATAGATACTATCTTGTCAAAGTGAGACTTATCAACAAAAGGGACATGGTTAATAGTCAACTCCATAAAGAATAGCTTATCAAAGTGAGTCTCCTTAAAAATAGGGTAATGATCAAAATAAATATTTTCCCAAAGATAGTTATAACAATTAGGGGGTGAATCAACAAACACTATATTGTCAAAGTGAGTCTCCTCAACCAAAGGGAAATGGTCAATAGGAAACTCCATAGAGACTGACTTGTCAAAGTGAGGATCCTTAAAAATAATTCAATGGTTGAAGGGTACTTTAGCATGGGTTAAATCATCACAAATAGGTGCTTCAACAAAAACATCATGGATTGGTTGGTTATCTTGGCCTTGGTTTATATTTGGCTATAAAACCTAAGATTTTGACACATCTTGGTCTTTGAATAATATAAATTAGAGAGGTAATGATTGGCTCTCTTGTGGTTCAATGACCATCTTGGATTTTCTAAAGTGGTGGAAGGTTATTAATTGATGAATAATTAATGGTGGTTTAAGAATTATCTCCTTATAAATATACACATCTAATATGGGCTTAAAAAATACTAAATGTGTAACTAGGATGGTAATTATGGTTTGTCTAGTCATAATTTTACAACCTTATTAGGATATTGAGCTACTGGATTTGGAAGGGCCTAGAATAGTAATGAATGGGCACTAAAAATATTAGTTGATAACACAACCCAAAGGATTGGGTATTGTAATGATAATCCTTGTGCACTATAGAGCTTAGTTGCTAATGTAGGCTGAAGGATGAGGGCCTAGATAAGAAGGTGGCATCACCAAATACTATGTTAAAGGGTCATGCATTTGTTCACTATATGGAATGCTATAATATGGATATGGATTTTTATTATATTCTATATCATCTTATGAATCTTGAACAAAAGGATCATGCCTTTTTTCAATGTATGTAATGTTATAAGATAGATCAAGATATGTCTCACAAGCTACATTGTTATACAACTCTTAAAAAAAAGGATAATGACTTTGTTCAATGTATGGAATGCTATAATATGCATAGTGATACATATTATAAGTTATATCATCATATGACTCTTGAATAAAAGGATCGTACCTTTGTTCAATGTATGGAATGTTATAAGATATATCAAGATCTATCTCATAAGCTACATCATAATAAAACTCTTGAAAAAAATAATCATGCCTTTGTTCAATGTATGAAATGTTATAAGATAGATTGGGATCCATCTCATAAGTTATGTCATCATATGACTCTTGAAACAAAGGAACAATGGTCACAAAGTTCCCATAGTCTATCTTATGCATGGTCCAGTTATGTGTATAAGGAGGCATGTTTAGATCTATAGATAGGTCTCATGAAAAATAAAGGGTCTAAAGGTAATGAACAAATGAGGTGTAAAAACAAAGGGCCTTTGGCTTTGTAAAAGAGACATACATGGGTAAATAACTAAATTATGTAAAGGTATAAAAAAACAAACTTGATACTAGTCTAATAAATTGACATGAATTTTCCCAAAGGTGGTTCTAATCAACAACAAAAATAACACAAAGTCTTAAACTTGTTTGTAGCTAGATTATTGATTTGCCCACAAGTGGTTATAATCAATCACAAGAGTGACTAAACAAAGTAGAACAATTACAAATTAAGATCAAGAGATAACAACAATTTGACCAAAGGTAGTTATAATTGTGCTAAAAAATAAGGTTAGACTCAAAAACACAAACTTGAATAAGAACACAAAAGTAAACTAAACTAAGGTAATTGGCTTAGACAACACTCAGTAATTCGCTCACTTAAGACTCAAAACTTGACTCATGAAAAATATTAGAATAAAATAACTAAGACACTAAATTTTTTTGGCACAACAAACTTCAAAAAATTACATGACAACAACTTGGCTTAAAAGGACACTCTAAACAAGGTATAAAATAAATAAAAACTACTAGGCCTAGGTAAAAGGGTCTTTTAGATTAAATAGGAAATTGACCCAAGTAAAATAATCCAAATACAATAATGTAGACAACCTAATCTCAAATTAGTTGAGGCTTTGACATGAACCTAATTAGTTTAGGATATGCACTTTGAAAGGTTGAGTTTTAGATTTAATGTGTAAGGACTCAAATGTTCTAAGGTAAAAAGGGATAGACCAAAATGGGTAGTGTAACTGTATGTTTGAAATAATATAATTACAATAATGGATTGAAATTTGTCTTTATAATAATAAGAGATTGGAAAAAATTAGGTAGAATAACAATGATCCTTAAAAATAAATGACATAGTAAATGGTTTTGGACTATAATATCCAAGGCAAAAGTTTGAGATAAAATAGGCAACATGGCAATGCCCCATTTAATCAAGAGACACACAAATGGTTTTGGAGAAAAAATATATGGAATAAAGTGTAACACAAATGGACATAGTAATACCTCTTAGGATAAAGGGGTGTAAAACAACATGAATTTTTTGTACTTATTTTAATTTTTCAATACAAACAAACAATTTTAGTCTAAAAATACAGATGTAAATTAAAAAAAATAGAATTAGCACAAATGGCTTATCTTATTCCCTATAACTGATATAGGTGTGTGTAGCTTCATCCAAAGTTTTCATCGATATATAAATGCTTGTGAGGAATTGATTTTTAATCTAAAAAATAAAGTGATAGAGTTTTTTACATCCCTTATGTCTCTCAAGCATTGATACATGGTATGATCTTAGAGTGAGGAGCACTAGGAATTTGGAAAGAAATTTTATGACAAGTGGGGTTTTGTCTAAAATATATAAGCTTTGTTCATACTAAATGGTCCCATGTGTGGATAACATAAGAGTGAAATCACATCAATTGGGTTTATACCTACTAACTTACTATGTAAGGGTATATTCCTTTGCATAGTGAATACAACTATGTACTAGTTAGTGGAGTTTGATGTTTAACAATACTTGACCTAGTTTTTATTATGATTGGAGAGTCAAGTTGTTCATCCTATTGACAATCCTAGTATCATGTGCCCTAATTTGTATATGCCATCATGGATCAGGGGTAGTACAATGCTGGGAGATGAAATCCTAGGTCAACACACCCTTAGAAAACTTCTGGGGAGGTGATGAACTCCTAACCATAAGACAAATGCATAAAAAGAAATAAATGAAAAAGGAAAGACTCTAGAGGTTATTTTTGGGTCACCCAATTAACTCAAATCTTGGGGAGAGCATACATGACATTATTTCTAGCACAACTTTTCAAAAAAATTAGTAAACTAAGCACTTTTGGTCACCCGATTTCCCTAAAGGGGATGGGGGGAGAGCATACACGTAATAGCTTATAATTTTCCATAAAAAAAGAAACTAATTTAAGAAATTTGAAATTTAGCTAATAAATGAAAAAAAACTTAAAATGAAAAAGCTCTTAAGAGATCTAACTAAGATGTATTTTCTTTTTTACTAGCACTAAATCGAAGTGTGATTTAAATTTTAGCCCCTTATGCTTGTTAAAATCTCACATACATTTTTCTTTTGACTAAGTGAATTTTTAAGCAAAAAGCAAAATGTATGTGAGATTTTAACAATGCTTAAGCCTTTTCTCTCTCCATTTTAGATCCTATAATTATTAGAGGGTTTGCCTAATCAGAAGCCCAAAATTAAGTGAGAAAATAAAAATTTAATTTAAGCTCTCAGGTTTCTATTTTTGTCTCAGAGAAAATCAATAGTGATCACATAGAGATCAATGTTGATTCTTAAAATCGACGTTGATTTAGTCAAATTATTGATGTTTCTTGCACACACACAAAAGCAACTCTATTTTGAAGGAAAAGTGATTAATAAACAAGTTTAAAAATTATAATTCTCATTTATCTATAATAATAAAGGTTACATAGACAATATATGGCTCATTAATAGAAAATGAAGGCAAGGAAAATCAAGATTTTTTTTTTTTAACATGTTCCTACCTTGCTATATTTTTTACATAGATATCATGGTCAATTCTTAAAACTGATGTTAATATGAAAAATCAATGTTGATCCATGTAACATTGTTAAAAAGGATGTAAAATTCTATGGTACTTGAAGATTTAAATGCATCTATTATAAAAACTAAAGATAACATATTAATCACCTTGGCTATACAGGATGTTTGGTCCCACCAAGCATGCCATTTATGTACCTTAGGAGTTCAAAGAATAAATAATATGTAGATTAGTATCTTGTTAGTCCAAATGAGAGAACATCAAGAATAACAATTCATTAAGACTAAACCCTCTTACCTAAAAACTAGGTGGAACATAAGATAATAAGCAAGGGCATAAAATAGAGATGAAGACAATATAATTTTATTACCTCCCTTGTCACATATGATGATTAATTGTTGGCATAAGGATGTTTATGTTTGGTCTATGATAATTTAGTCTTTTATAAATGCTCTTCCATGGTGGTAGCATCTCTCCAATAGTCACTTGTGGCTTAGTGTGAAGCTTGGCATAAATTAGGTATTATAACACTACTTTTCAAAGGCTTCAATAAGGTATTCTAATAGAATAAACTTCCTTTAAAAATCTTGTTAATAAATGGTGTGGGCACTTTTATTTATATCTCAAAGAAATAACTCTAACCATGGCTAGGTTAGGTTAAATTCTAACTTGGTTTGAGTCTAAATTAACATATGTTGAGTCAGTCTAACTCTAGGTGCGGTTAAGGCACTCATGAAATCTTGACACCTTAGTTTTAGATATTTTTGAGGCATGGCAACTCACTTGATATATATGTGAGGTATTAGTCATATTTTTGAATATTTATGAGATAATAAATCACTTTATTGGCTCATTTGACTCTTTGACTTCATTTTTGGTTAAAAAATTCCTTTTTTAGTAAATGAAATTCACTAATTTGATTTGGAATTTTTGTTTAGGCAAGTTAATTAATATTTTAAATATAATTAATCTTGATTAGTGATTTTTAACTTTTGTTAATTATTTCAAATGTCATGAATTAATAGCTTAACATGCCAAAAGTGCCAAATTACTAGGTCATAATTTGAATAGGTTTAGAGATGAAATAGGTTAGTGATGAACATAGGATAATACACTAAATAAGCTAGCCTCATAACATTTATGGGTGATTGAATCACTTACATGGAAGAATTTTGGCAATTCAAGTGATTTCTAGGCTTAATATATGTCATTTGCTAAAAATTAAACTGAATGCCAATTTAGGCATGAAAGTGGCCAAAATTGAGTGTCTACATATATCTATTATGTGGATATTAAAAAAAATTTGAATATAGAAAAGATCATATGCATTTTATATATATATTTTTTATTCAAACTATTTTAATCTTAATACCTTTATGTCCACCATGTTTACTACAAAATTTTCAGTCGATACATGTTAGTATTAAGCAAAGCAAAAGGTAGTAGGGAAGTAATTAAGTATGAGAGGGGTTACAGAGGCATCGATAAATTTTATTACATGTGAGTTGTGGATAGATTATAAGACACATGTTTATATAAATTGGATGCTTCAAATATAGATATGTTGTTCTAAATCATGCTTAGGTATGTTATGTTTTTATCAATGTCTTTTTATATCAGGCCATAATATATATTTTGTATCTAAAAATTAGAACATGTGGAAAACATCATTTTAATGCCATAAAAATAATTAAAATAAGCCAATACAAATTTTATAAGATGTAAATGATTTTGTATTGAAGTGTCCATAATGTATACATTTTATATGTAACTATAGAAATAGATATAAAGTATCACTCTAATGCTTGAAAAAATATTAAGGTGAACTAAACCAAATTTAGAAAAGAATTAAATAAAACTATATGTATATGTATAGGTATACATATATGTATATGTATATGTATATGTATATGTATGTGTATATGTATGTGTATATGTATATGTATATGCATATGTATATGAAGTATCACTTTAATGCCAAAAAAAATAAGACTAGTTAAACCAATTTTCATAAAGATCTAAACTAGAATGCATCCCACCATCGTTAATGTTATACTTTATATGTAAAAAAATAATATGTGAAGAGTATCGCTTTAATACCAAAAAAACCAAGAACATGTGAAAAACATCATTTTAATATCAGAAAAAGAACCAATACAAGATAAACCAAATTTGATAAAGATTTAAACCAAATGTAATAAAGATTGAAGTGCAACATGCTTAGAGCCACACCCAACTAATAATCACAGTTATTAGGTTTTTTATTATTGTGCTCAAATTTAAGTAAATAAATATATTTTTATTTTTCATTTTTAAATATGTATATTTATTATATTTAATTATCTAAAATAATTTATTAGCCATAGGAATATTTTCAAATAGTGAAATATATTTATGTTTGCTAGCTAATGAAAATTTACTAGGTAGGGTTTTTTTCTTTTTTAATTGATCTATAGTGTTATATTTTTAATTTGATAAGGTGAAAGTTAAGTTTTACAGGGATTTGAAACCACAAGTTTAAACAAGAAGAACATTTAACCAAAAAATAACAAAATATAAAGAGGTTAATTAGGCCAACTAACAACTAAACTTCCATAAACTTTCAACAAAAAATAGGACTAGATGACACAACAGGACTAAACAACTAGGACACATACTAAATTTATTTGGATGGCCCTTTGGAGCCATCTTTTTTACCAATAGTCATTGAATCCTTATTTATAATAACTTTCTACTTGATACTGCTAGAATTTCCTCTAGTTCAGATGTTAGGGCCTTTTGCCATACTCTTTTTCTACTCCTCAGTCCCCTTGTCTTTCTCAGGTCTTAACTTCTCTTTATTTTTTATAGTTATAGGGAACTCACCAAGGTGATAGATATGATTTATGTGCCTCTTTTGTTGGGTGTCCTCTAACTTGTGTTTTTTTCCTTTTGACATATTAGGATTTCTATGAACCTCCCATAGCTTATATGACTCCACTTTTAGGGTATTCCACTATTCCTTTAATTAGACCAATTATTGTCCCATACTTTTTATATTTTTATGGAAGTCTAATAGCTTCTACCTGATTCCTTCAAGGAGGTCTACTATATATCTATCGTCACCTCACCTCCTAACTTCCATCATCTTCATCTCATAAATTTCAAAGTTAGGATTTTTTATACCCTAGGGGACCTCCAGACTTATGTTATCCTTATTCTCTATTTTTTTATCTTGAGAGGGAGAGTCACAAGTCTTTATTTTTAATTCCTTGTTAGAAGCTCAAGGGAGAGGAGGGAGATAGGGTAGGGGGAAGGTGAGGATGGTTCTTCCTCTCTTCATTAGAGTTTTATGGGGCCTCCCCCAAACTTTTCACCTTACTTATTTCACTTGGGGTGATCAAAATTCCCCTCAATAATTTCTTTTTTTGGAGAGGAATAGGATTAACCCTTAATATATTAGGTTAGAGGAGGGTTTTTCTTGAAAAGTCAAGATATCGAATTCTATGGATATGAGAAGGTATTAAGGAAGGATACGTAACAATAATTGATAGTAAAATATATGAGTAAATTTTCCCTCTAAATTTAAATATTTCATTGCTTGGAGGTAGATGTCTGACCAATATCTTGGAAGATTGGCTCTAGGGTACCCCTTATTATCAATTTGGAAGGTTGAGTCCATTTCAAAGAAATTTTACATCAACTATTATTTTCTCCTCTTGTCTTTGAAGGATTTGGTTCCCTCTTAACACATACATGTGATTTATATGACCAACTCATCAGTGATGTCAACTTTGATGCCCCTGAATGTGGCTTGCCTATGTTTTCACCCCATGGCAAAATATTTAGCCATCATTTCAACATGGCATTCAAGGCAAAGCATAAATTTTATAAGACCCATTTTTTGATATTATTTTGGACCTTGAAATTAATTTAGACCTTGGAATATGAGATTAGATCACACCTATCCCTTTCGTCTCCCAGGCTATGCTCTTCTTCTTGCTTAGGTAGTAAAAAATGCAGAGTGTGGAATGGTAGTTTGATCTACTACAATTTTTTTTTGTCTTACTACTATAATATTGATGATTTTTTGGATGATGTATACCATACATAAGTTTTAAATAAGTGTCATAATCATGACACTTAGTGTGGAGCAAGTTTTTCTTAGATGTGATCTCTAATCGCATGTGTGCCTTCAACCCTTAGTTGATCATTAATAATAAGGGGGGAGATATGGGGGGATGTTAGTGGGGTCAATATATGTGAATAAATAAAGGATATTAACACCCATGTTTTCTAGACCATCTGATAAAACATTTCCTTATTGATAGATGTGGGCAAATGAACATTCACTAGTGGACTCAAATAGACTAATGGCATCAATAATGAGTTGACTAATAGAGTGAAAGTGGTTTACTTTAATTGAAAGATAATTTAGTATGTTAAAGTGAATCTCCTTGCATTTATAAATTTCATGTGTTGAGTTATAATTATAATTATATTCCCCAGAGGGCATATTTTTCCTTAGTCACATGGTTGGTTTAAATCCCCATAGGGCCTGCATAGGCAGCTATAGCCACCCCAAACTTGTCTCTAATGATACCACCTCCTCCTTCACTAACTATATTTAATTTTTATGATCCATAAAGGTTTATATTAAACCACTTATAGGGGACATGACCATTTTAAGAGGCTTCTAGATATGTTACTCCTAGGAGGGGGTAAGGTTCTACTTGTTAAGGATGACCTATTCTACCCTAGAGGAAATTTATTTGTCATTAGATATTTCCACTCTCTAATTATTAATAATATCAACCCTTAACTAGTGGAAATAACTCAAGGTATTGCATCTTTTGTGATTGAAGAGATGAGCATTCTTAGCAAGTCTTAATTTTCTAGAAGAAGAGGGGAAGGTCTAGGGACCATAGAAAGGACAATAAGGGAAGATTATCATAGGATTTCCAATGGATGATGAGATAAAAAATGGATTTGGGTTTAACTAAAGATAAATTGAAGAGATGAAGGAGGAGGTTCCAGAGGGTTGACCCAAAGGAGCAGTTAAGGAAAAGGTGGGCAATAGATTATAGGGTAGATTTGCATAAAATGCACTTGTTGGATATGGCCATTTAATGTTTGGATAGATTATCAATAATAAGGATTTTATACTAGATTTTAAGCCATAAAAATATGTTAGCCTTAGGGATGAGATGTTTAATCCAAAGATTTATCTTGTATGTCCTATCCTCCTCTTGATCAAGGTTGACTAGGAATCCCAACTTCACCAAGTACTCCCTACTATCTTCTATCAGACAAAGAAGGGAGTCTTCCTTAGAGAACATAAGAATGTGAATTTGTTGAAGTTGATTATTCAGATTTTAAACTTCCCAGATGACTTCTGTATTATTCATATCTATAGTTATGGTCTTCCACCTTGTTCTCCCTTTTGAAAGAGACCAATAGTCTTTAACCTTATGGCCTATAGAGGTTTTAAGGGTCTCACTTAGTTTTTTATAGAGGGGTGATGAGGCAAAAGGAGAAAGAGATAACCATAGATCTTCCTAGGAGTTACCTTTTCACTATTTCTTACCTTCCATCTACTTCCCTTCTTGAGTATCACTTTTGAGCTTGAGATGTTTTTTTAAAAGGTAGATCCATCTAAGGGGCCCTCTTCCTAGAGGAGGCTATCTTCCTCCCTACCCTTCAAATACTTTGCTTTGATGATCCTAGTTCATTGGTTATCATCTTTCATTAATCTTTTTCTAAATTTGGCTATGAGAGTTTGGTTTATGATTTTGACATGCCTTAGCCCAAGTCTTCTGAAGGCCTTCAGAAGATATTATTTTTCCCATGAAACCAACAAGAATATGAATTTGTCTTCCACACCTCTCCATTGGAATATTTTTTTAATTTGCTTAATTCTCTCCATGATATTGATAATGATTTATAAAAAGGTCATGAAGTAGATGGGTATGCTTTTCAAAGAGATTTTAAGAAGTTGGAGCTTGCCCACTTGTGTAAGTAGTGCTCCTTTCCACCCAACTAGTTTCTTTTAGATTATGTCCACCAATGGGTTATAAAATTATGTTTTCATTTTAACCTTGAATAATGGCATGCCAATATATGTTGAGGGGAGTTTATTGATCTTGTAGCCCATTAAAATTTAAAGTCTTTTTTGGAGGGAAGGCATGGTATTTAGGAAAAAAGAAAAGCTTTTGGTAAATTTTATGCACTGACCTAATGCCCGTTCATAGTCTAAGAGAATGTTTTTGAGGGATTTTATTTCTACCATTAACACCTCTTTAAGGAGGAAAGTGTCATCTATGAATTGACTATGAGTAACTAGGAAACTTTTTTAGGTTATATTTATCCCCTTGATAATATTTTGATCCTTATATTATTTCAAACTTTTTCCTAGAGTTTCTTCTGTCATGATGAATAAAAATGGTGATAAGGGTTCATCTTTCCTGATCCCTCAACTGGAAAATAAAAAACTTTTGGGGACTGCATTAACTAGGATTGAGTACATGGGGGTAGATATGAAATTGTGAAATATGCCCTTAATATCTAATGAAATCCAAAATTTCACAACATCTTGTCTAAGACTCTCCAAGATAATTTGTCATAGGCTTTGTTCATGTGAAGTTTGAGTAACATGCCTTATATATTAGATTTATCCACTAAGTGAAGGTTTTTTTGAATGATTATGATGCCAGTAGTGATCTACCTACTCGCCATGAAGGCTCCTTGATATTAAAAAATCATCCCCTTGAGCACATGTTGGAGGTGAATGACCAAAGGTTTTGTACAAATCTTGTAAATAGTGGAAGATAGACTTATGGGTCGAAAATCCTTTAATTGATTTTATCTTGCTTTCTTGGGGATGATGACTAATAATATATTTTTAATCTCCTTTAAAATGGTTCTAGACCTAAAGAATTCATATATTAAAGCCTCCACTTCCAAGTGTATGATGTCCCAAAACCTTTAGAAGAGTAGTGGGGGGAAATTATATGGGCTAGGTGCCTTATTTCCCTCCATGGAGAAGACTATATTTCTAACCTTCTTAGGGGAAAGGGGTTTGTAGATTTCTTAGTTATCATTCAAAGATATGGTTAAGCGAAGGTTTTTAAAGATATTAGCCTCCCTTTAAGATTCAGTAGAGTCTATTTCCTTTAATAAGTTTTTGAAGTGGAAAATGATATGTTCATTAATGACTTCTTCATCTCTACTTTTAGTAACATCATCTAGGAGTAGTTCAAAAATTCTATTAGAATTTCTATTTCTATAGGTTGCTTGATGGAATAACCAGGTGTATGTATACTTTTGCTTCTAGAATGGTTCCTCTTTAACTTCTAGGTTATGGTAGGAGCTTAGAAGTTCCTTCTCATAATTGGCAAGGTTTTCATCAAATCTATGGATTGCCATTTATTCCTCTAGGGTATGAAGTTCATATAGTAGGGAATTCTTATAGGTTAATATATTCATAAACACTTCTTTGTTGTAAACTTTCTATTTGGATTTGATATGCTTGATTTTTTTAGCTAAGATGAACATGTTAGTTCCATCAATGGGTTCCCTACACCAATATTTGATCAAGTTATAAAGGTAAAGGTGGTGAAGCCACATTCTCTCAAATATAAAAGGGAAATTTTTGGGTTTGGAAATCCTTTATCCTTTAAAAATTATTGGGTTGTGATCTGACTTGATTCTTTGTAAGCATGAGAGGGAGTTGGATAAGTGTAGATCCTAATTGAGGGATACTAGAAATTGGTCTAACCTTACCTGAATGAGGTCCTACCCCATTCTTCTATTGGTCCAATTGAAGGGGTTTCCTTTGAGATCAACAACCACCAGTCTAGATTTAGTGATGAAATCATATAGGTAAACTATAATTTATGTGAAGTCTTGTATCCCATGTTTAAGGGTGAATTGAAGTATCTTACCACAATCCATTTCCAATTTTTGCAGAAATCTATAAAATTTAATAGTTCTTCCTAGGTTTTTTTCTACCCTTGTCTGGTGTTAGGAGCATTTATGTTGGAAAGGATCCACTCTTACTTGATAGTTATATCTTTGAACAAGATAGTTATGTGATTATTGATATTAGTTAATAGTTGTTCATCAAGGCACTAGGTGTTCTATAGAATCGTCAGTCCTCTTGAAGCCCCATAGGAACTCATACTAATGCAACCAAATATAAACCATAACTTATCACTATAGTTGTTAAGAATAGTCTTAAAAATATTTGTTTCTTGTAGCATAACTACAAGAGGGTTATGTTTCCTCCTCATATTTCTAACCAGCCTTTGTTTACTGGGGTAATTCAAACCCCTTATTTTCCATGATATGAGTTTATTTTTTTGAATTTAGTGAAATGTCCCTTAAATGTTTTCTAATTCCATTTTACTAGTTCATTAGATTTTTCCTTTTTTATGGCTGAGAGATTGGACACTCTCCCTGAAGGTCTAGGTACTTCACCCACCCCATTTTTCTTTCTTCCTTTTTTTATTTAACTGATGTGCATCGATATTCTTCTAAATTCGTAGTCATCTTAGGATAGAGGAAGTAGAGCATTGTCTATTTTCTTTGATTCTCTCCTTTCTTGTTGAGACTTTGGGGATTGTAGATAAGCACCCCTCCCCCCCGAGGAGGGAATAGGTTATCCAAGTAAAATACCTTCTCTATCTTACATAAATGAGACTAATTAAGCATGGGGAAAGCCACTATAATCCTTTATACCATCTTTTTTAATGGGGCTAGGGTTGACCAATTCAAGGCTACATCGATCACAATATAACAATGAGTCATAGAGGGGGGTAGGTTCAACTAAAAATCTTTCCACTAAGTTTCCACCTATATCACTAGGGTTAACTAGACTATCCTTTGCCTTATGCACAGAGGGGATAATGGGGTAATAGTGGTAAACTAGTGGGGTTCTATGGGATAACCTCAAAAGGGGATGACAAGGGTTGAGAGGGGCTACTGGGGTTTGAAGGTGCATCTATGATGGGCTGGGTGTCTAGGGTGGGGGCTATGGGACCTTTTACCAGAGAATTGGGTGGATGGGAGGAGGGGGGTTTCTTTGTCTAGACTAATTTTTGTTGGGGTGGGGGTTGGAACAGAGGATAATCCTTTATCGTATGACTCAAAATATTACATTTTTGTAAATTAAACTAGAATTTTGTACTCTATGGGTTGGGACCACTCACTTGGATTTGATTTTGATTTTGTGTTAGAGAGGTTTTTCTATGGGAATGAACACATGGAAATGTGTTGCCACCATTATTCTCCTAGATGTAGTGATTGGGTCAATGGTAATGGGTTGGCCTAGTGTTTTATCAATGCCCATGATTACCTTTGCTTATCAAAATTCAAGGGGTAGATTAGGGAAAAACACCCACATGGGGATGTCATTGAGGACCAAATTACTAAGGTTGGTTCCCACTTTCCATTGTTTGGTGCTCACATTTGATTTTTCCCATGAACTAGTGCCCTTTACTGAGAATTCTAAGGCAATATTCTTGAAGATTGAATTTGGTGAAGAAAACATTCCTTGATATGGTGATTACCTCTAGTTGACCCTTGAGTCTATACTTGTTATTAGCCCATTTTTATAAAGAGTTAATATTTAGTCTAAATCCATTGACGTTGGTAAGGATGAAGTTGGCCAAATCTGTTGAATATTTTACATGATGATGTTAGGGACTTTGATGTGGACTTCATTATTTTTAATGGTAGGAGTGGTGTAGGCCTTGGAGATATCTTGATCCATGAGTCTCTTTCCCATGGCATGGTTCACCCAAGATAAATTTTAAAGGGGGTTTTTGTCTATAGCTTGTGGATCCTAGTTAAGGATTTTGTTAACCAGACCCATACTAACCTCATACTTTTATCCTTTGTCTTCATCCTTTGGTGGGGCATACGTGTTTCATGTGACCAATTCATAATTTGTTTATTCAAATATTGAATCAAAATTTTGATTTTTTCCTCTTCATTTCTCCTTCTACTCCATTCGATACTTTCACCATATCTCTATCATGAGCCCTTTAATATTGCTAATCCCATTACAATGTTATATATATATATATATATATATATATATATATATATATATATATATATATATATATATATAAAAATATAATTGACTATTTAATGTCCACTATCATCTATGTTGGGATACATGTATTTAATATATGTCATGTTTCACATTGAATGTAATGGGGAAAAAAATGTATATGCATTGCATTAAATGTTGGTATACTTCAACAGAGCCCAACATTTTTTGTATTTATGTGTGTAAATAAAAAATATAGAAAGATTCAATAATGTTGAGATCTTGGCTCTACAAATAGGTGCACATTAATGTAAATTATTAGTGAACTTTTTTTTTTTCTCTTTTTTATTTGATATATAATAATATTCATATATATACATTTTTTATATGTATTTTATTAAATAAAAACATACGTGCAACATAAAGTAAAAATCCATATCTATTTGTAGTGTTCCCAAAATGGAGGTTTCACATTTTTCATATTTTTTTGATGTGTGGGTGTGTTTAATATGTGTATATTTGTTATGTTTTACAAATACAAATGTTAAAACACAGTTTTATGGTGTTTCTCTTTTGTAATTATTTTTAATCAATGATAAATACTAGATATATTGAGTGTATATCTATTATCTAGATAAAAAAGACTAGTTGTAAATAGAACAAATCATTAGCAAACTGAACTTCTCCTTTTGGGTGTTTATATTTTATATTTAAAAAAAATAATATGTAGAAATGTCACTCTATTTTTAAAAAAAAATAATAATAGTAGGATACATAAAATTTGACAAAAAAGTAAACCAATTTTACCAAGACACTTAGAGCCAACCCAACTCCCTATTATTGTTGTTGTTGTTGGCTAAAGTTTTTATAAACAAATATTTTTTTTAAATTTATTTAAATAAATATGTTTTATTTATTTTCATTAACCAAAATATTTTCATAACCATAAGAGTATTTTGAAATTGTGAAAAAAAACTATTTTTTACTAGTTAATGTCAGTTTATTTCAATGGTTCATGACGATTTTTTTCTTTTTTATGTAAATAAAAATTTAGATAATTTCAACCATGTCAAGATCTTGGATCTAAAAATAGATGCACCTTACCTTGTATTAGTAATGAGCATTTTTTCTAATTTTTTCATTGATATATAATATATTTGAGATATATGCATTGTGCATATGTATTGTTTGGATGAAATCATATGGGTGGTGTAAAGTAAAGATGCATATTTATTTTTGGTGTACCTAAAAGGTGTTAGAGGTACAATCACTAAAAGGGGGGTGAATCTGTGAGCCCAAATAATCCAACTTCAATTTCAAACCTTTAAAAACTATTAATAAATTACCACAAGCATTCATGAAGCATACACATCATTCATAGCAATTAACAAGAGAGACAATACAAGATCAAGCACATAACACATGTCATATGTCAGAAACCCTCTTTGGGGAGAAAACCCACTAGAACCTGTAATTGGACTACTATCCTATAATAAAAAGAGCCAATTTAGACTAGTTTCAACTAATCAAGGAACTACCATCCCTTGTTTTAGTGAGATTGCAATCCCACAAGGAACTACTACACTTGTCTAGTTGAGTTACAAAAACAGCTAGACCTTTAACAAGTTTCACCTTGTAAGGAGGCTACAACCTGATAGATGTTGAGAAACCACAAAAAAACCTATGAATAGAACATCTCCTAAACATTGATTACCTACCAATCTGATAGAGATATAAAATATATTAGCTTTCTTCAACTCTGCACACTCAATGCATCTGATAGCCACATTTTGCATCACTCTTCACTCCTCAGAAACAACTCTATCACCACATTAAAAACATGACCAAATGGTCATACACATAGACCTTAATTTACTCTACTAAAGAACCCATCCACTAGTCACACTTATTCTCATTTGCCTCTCAACCCTTTGCTCTAAATCACACACATAAGCCTCTCTCAAATCTAAAAACCATCATCTTTAGTTTCACTATTTATAGAACATTAATGATTATAAACACCTTGGTTGGAAATTAGGCATGACTTGTCCCTTAATTATTATAACATAAAAATACATAGATCAAAAAAATCCACATAGGTTGGCCATAGCATCTATGGGTCACCCTTAAGCAACTACACCTTTCAATTAGGCCTTTGTAGCCCTTATAGATCTCATGGAGACCCATTCACTCCTGTAGCACTTTATTGAGAAAAATAATAACACAATACCACTTAAAAACATATATATCCACTCCAAATAACACTTTTAATTCCTTAAATTATCACAGTCATCTCTGCTCACCTCTGCATATGCTTAATCAACTCAAACATAGACCTTGTACATAGGAACACTAAGAATAGACACACAGTCAAATTCTTAAGCATTGTTCATACTTAAAATAGATTTATCACACATCGAAAATCCATATATAATATCCCTATAAAGTATATAACACCTTAAAATATATAAGTCATCATGAAACATCACAACAACAACAACAACAACACAACTTAATTACCCTTCTCAAGTTACTTGCAAAGCATACATGATAACACAATAAACTTTGAACCTTCATAACTTTGACTGTACATGCTTTCAAATATTTAAATCTATATTTATAGATGCAACTTGGAGTCCTCTAAAAAATTTCTTCTTACACCATTATTAAATTCTATCTAGATCAAAATATATGGACCAAAAACCAGACACTAGCCTTTCCTTTGTTAAATTCAAATATTTGAATTCAAATGGTCACAGTTAATCTTTGGTCACTTAAAATGCATCTCATTCCCTTGAATATTAGATAAAATACACACCATCAATATTCTTAAAACTTTAACTCATATTTTACCACTGTTTAAATGTTAAAACTTGAATAGTTGACCTCATCTCATGCAATCTAGCAACTCTAACCTCATACGCTTCATTTATCTCATCGAGATTATCCTCATTTTAGCCATGCTAGAAAACTATGACTTTGACCTCTTCATTTTAATGCACAACATTAATTTTTATTAGTACAAACACATTCTCACCATCGATCTTCTAAATAATCTTGGTCTTTACCTTTGCTCAATGTTAAACATCAAACACTTATCATCATCTCACTGCTTCCTAACACCTTGGAACAAACATACTCCATTGATCCTTTTGTAAGCAGCTCAATATTTAACTTCATTAACCAAAAAAAACTTTAAATAATTTTAATTAATACACTCCATTGATATTTATCTGTATGAATGCTTATGAGCAATATGATATCCAATTGGTCCTGGTCTTTAGCCTTCACAAATTTGGCTATAGAGACCATTGCAAACTACCCAGAAGGCCAATTTTTCTCCTTAATAACTTTTTACTACATCAATCTCATGACCTAAAAATTGATCCATATTATTTAATATTATAGGGTAATCTAGCCATATGTTAAAATACTCCTAAAACCTTTGCACATTCAAGATATAACTTTATTAATCTACTCACTCAAATGTTTCTACCACATAGCCAACTATGTCAAGAACTATCTGGAAGGCCAAATTTACACATGCATATCTTTTGAAGTGCTTCATAACATGACCTAAAATTTAGTGCATATAAACTAGGAATAAAAATGAACAAACCCATATGATCAAATTCTCTTGAAACTACCACACATGTATAATATAACACCATCAAAATGCCTACTTAGCTTTTCTTGCCATATTGTAAATTTGGCTAAGTATGGGAAAACACTATCAAACTACCTAGGAGCCCAAATTTGTGCTTGAATATTTTATGTTACACTTCATCACATGACTTGAAATTTAGTGCATATAAACTAGGCACAAATTTTATCACATACATATGACCAACCCACCTGACTCATCCACACATGGTAATGGTGATGTCAGCAAACTACCTACTTAGATTTTTTCCCACTAGACCCAAAATGTCTAGATGAAAACAATGATAAAATAGATGAAATACACTCATTAACACAATCACTCAAATAATTCTTGACTTCTAATAGGACTCCTATCATATTCTCAATACTTCAAACTTATCCCTAATCATCTATAAATAGACAAACTCTGAAGATCAACCAAGCCTACTTCAAGCATACTAGGATAGGTATATTGTACAATTTATCATTGTCACTTAGAATATCAATGCACTTCATCAAATCACCTAGAAACCTCCATGACATCACCATTACATCATTAAAAACTCTCTAACAATCTCCCCCTTTATCATTTATGTCAACACCCATCATGAAATAATAAACAACTCACCTTCATTCTCTCTCTTTAAGCACTCTCACAATAGGAATCTTCTCCACCTTTAACATAATGACAAAGTGGGAACCAACTGATATTAAGGACCTAAAAATACAATAAATAGGAGATACCCCATTATAAACATGATACAAATTCCCCCTTACCTTGAGCCTACCTCTTCTTTGCCTTAACAACTTCCTCTTACCACATGCCAACACTCTCTTCAACCAAGCACTATAAATAATGAATAAATAATACACAAAAGTACTAAAATATGATGAAACATATCAATAAACATCTGATATGGACTCCCCCTAATATATTTGATCCATTTCACCTTTTGAGCATCTTCAGATCTTCACACACCATGAAGAACCACCACATATGTTTACTAGCCTTCTCTCTCAAGCCACATCAAGGGCCACCAACAAAAATTCATGCCACTCAAAAAATAGGAAACATGCTATAAAAAAACCTAAGAAATCTCCTTTAAATACTCATAAATTAATCTTTTTTATAAACTAAACACAAATCACCTGTCTTCTCACTAGACATATCTAAACTCTTTGTAGCCCTACGTAGAACTTGCATAGCCCACAAATTTTAGTAAACACATATTCAAGACCTAAAACCTCATATCTAGAGAACTCTCATATTCCCACTCAATCACACCAATTTTCATTACCTAAATAATCCTCTGCAACATACTTCCTTTAAAAAACTATTAGCTAATTAGGCCTCCATCTTGAAAAAAACTTGAATAAATTGAAATACAAAAACCTTCAGATCTCTATGAAGCTTGATTTGACAACCCATTTGGTCCATTACATATATTAATAAGCTTTATACCTCAACTAGTTAGGAAAACCACTTTTCTATAATAGCCCAAAACCCTAAAATCTCAAAACAAACAGAGTCAACAAACCTCTCCTGGTTAATGTCCACCTTTGAAACTTCTTACACACCTAGAGATAACCATCACACACTTTTGAACCAATATTTTAGCTTCCATAAATTTTGGGAAACCATACATCCTATAACACATTTTAGGCCTCTTTTCTTTTAAGCCAATCTTGAGAAGACCAAGAGCACTAAAAAATCTTCAATTTGACTCCAACATACCTTCAGACCACAAAACCACTTGGAGAAAACAAGAATAAAGTATGTAGACATTTATGAGCATCAAAATATTATTGAAATTACATAAATATAATTATTCCACCTATAAACACCCATTCTAACCTTGTAGACACTGCATACATAGCAACACTTGCTTCTCCACTGAAAAGAGTCTTGTAAGAAGCATAAACAGAGACACCCTACTTAACAATGTCCTAAAATAATGTGAAACCAAGAATTTTACACAAATCCTTGTATTCCTTCTCCTCTTTGTTCATATGATACTTATAGTTCTTATTCTTCTTAATCTTAAGAGAAACAACATTCTTCTTTTCTTCTTCGATTGGATTGACAATACATGGAGACAATGTAGATTCATGACATACCTTTTCATCTAAATAATCCACCTTGCATTTAGAAACCTCATCACTAGGCACTGGCAATTAATGTTATTTACATGATACATTCTCAATAATGGCAAGATGATCACTTATATCCATACACATCTTAGAACTAGCCTCAATCGGTACCTTGCTCTTCTTCTTGAACTTGGTCTCTTTATTCACAATATGAGCAGACAATGAGAGCCCTTGACACTCTTCAACTTCTGTAACATTCTACACCATATAAAATAGATTACTTGGACTAGTATACTCATCATGACTCTCACTTACCACCTTTGGTTTCCATGAATTAACTTGCCTTCCTTTTTGTATTTTAGGAGCCTGATTAAACCTATTCTATTTTATAGGCCTTTGCTTGCAGAACCTAACAATGTGATCTATCTATTTACATTTGTAGTAGACCATACTCCTTGATGGAAACATAATTTTTATTACCTTATTTGGACAAAAACTTGTAATATGTCCTATGTCATGACAAATGAAACAACCTCCTCTTTTTGAAAAGGACTCACCTTATCTAACCTTATGTGGATAATGGTTTACAAAGTGTCCCACATTAATATAATTGAAGCACTTAAATTTTTTCAAACCTTTTGACTGATGACCTCCATCATAGTTCCATGAAAAATCATTTCTAATAGGTCTCTTACATTCTCTAGATTTATGTACAAATTGATTACATGTGTAATAGTAACCATTGAAACTTGCATATCTCATGGCATTTGGATGTTTGATCTAATTTATCTTCATTCTATCATCACTTCATTCCTTGTTTGATGATTTATCTTCAAATTATTATTTTCCATGTTCACATTAGTCTACATATTTTCTTGAGTTACATTATTTTGTTTTTATTCATATCCAAGACCATTTCTATCACTAGCATGCTTTTGACCACTCAAAATATTGTCTAGATCACTTCAACTTTTTTCAAATTTCACAAATTACTTCACCTTACTAGATGTCTTCTCTAACTCATATTTTAATGACTTATTTTCATTTACATACCTTTAACATTCATGTTATTTAGCTTTTAGGATTGTAGACCTAATTTCCAAATGACAACTGAGATGCTTGACCATATCTTCATGCTCCTTAGCATCTTCATTCATTATTGCCTCATACACATTGAATTTATCCTCATAGTCCTTGATTTGAGACTTCATTTTCTTGTCAATCTTTTTCTCAATCTTTAGTTCTTTAAGGTCATTCATCAATTTAGTCTCATAGTTCACCTCATCTTCATCATCATTTAAATCACTCCATGTAGGCTTCTTTTGATGTGAGAAACTTTCTTCCTTAAACATGAAAAGAGATTCATCTTCAATAGGACCATCATCTTCATGATCATAATCTAAGTCACTATATTCACTCTCATCTAATGAGTTGCAATCTTTATTGGTGTAGAGACTCTTCTTGTTCTTGAAGGACTTCTTATTGTTATACTTTTTGAATCCTTTCTTCCTATATGTCTTCTTGTCTTCATCTTGGTCTTCACCATGTTCTTTATCATCATTATTATGAGGGATATTTCTATAAAAATGTCCTATCTCTCCAAAATTGAATCATTTGAAGGGTAGTTTACCCTTATACTTGCTTGAACTTGTTTTCAATTTCCTTATAAACAAAGCAATTAGTTCATCCTCATCAATATCAAAAATTTCATCCTCCTTGGGTTTCTTACCTTGGAACTTATTCTTTAACTTCATTTCAGTCTTGAAAGTTGCTTCCTTCTTTGGTGGTATATCATCATTTACTCTCATCTCATAGGTAGTAAGGGTGCCATGCAATTGATCCATCTTCAACTGAGTAAGATCATGACTTTCTTCTATAGTAAATAATTATGGGTCAAACTTGAGAGATAGAGACCTTAATGCCTTTTGAGCTGTAGTATCCTATTCATTGTAATCTCCAAGACCTTTTATGATATTCATAATCTTGTAAACTCTCTGTAAAAAAGATGCCATAAAATATTCTTCCTTCATCTTGAGACTTTTAAATTGCCTTTTGTGAGCCTAAAACGTAGCAATCTTGACCTTTAATGTCCTTCATAAATGATCTTCATTTTATCCCATATATTTTTATCAAATTTACAATGGATTAACTTAGTGAAATTAGTATTTGTAAGACTATAAGTGATGGCATTCATTTCCTTAAAATTATTCTCAAATAACTTCTTAGTTGCAGCACTAGATGGAAGAGTAATAGGAGCAACATAATCATCCAAAATAGATTTCCATACATCAAAACTTAGGGACATAATATATGTCCTCATCCTTGCACTCTAAAAATCATAATTGGATCCATTAAACATTGGTGCTTTCTTAGTATAGAAACCTCCTTGATGACTACCCATATTGTACCTTGGATCACCTTCAAGCTATCAATATTTTACCAAAGGACCTGCTCTGATACCAATTATTAGAGGTAGAATCACTAAGAGGGGGGTGAATCTATGAGCCCAAATAATCCAACTTCAATTTCAAACCTTTTAAAACTCTTAATTAGTTAGCACAATATTTCATGAAGCATACACATCATTCATAGCAATGAACAAGAGAGATTGTGCAAGATCAAACACATAACACATGTCATATGTGGGAAACCCTCTTGGGGAGAAAACCCAATGGATCTTATAATTTAAATACTATCCTATAATAAAAAGAACCAATTTAGACCAACTTTAATTGATCAATGAACTACCATCCCTTATTTTAGTGAGACTGCAATCCCACAAGGAGCTATTACACTTGTCTAGGTGAGTTGCCATATCAATTATACCTTTAGAAAGTTTCACCTTGAAAGGAGGATAGAACCCCATATATTTTGATCAACCATAGCAAAACCTATGAATAGAAGATCTCTTGAACAATAATTTCTTGCCAATATGATGAATATGTAAATTACATCAATTTTTTCAAATCTAGACACTCAATGCATCCAAAATCGCCTTTTGGATCACTCTTCACTCCTCAAAAACAACTTTATCACCACATCAATAACATGACCAAATGGTTATACACATATACCTCAATATACTTTTATCAACAACCCATCCACTAGGCACACTTCCTTTCCTTTTCCTCTCAACCCTTACTCTAAACCACACACATAAGCCTCTTTCATATATAGAAACCATCATCTTTGGTTTCACTATTTATAGAGCATTCATGATTATCAACACCTTGATCAACCATTAGGCATGCCTTATACCTTAATGATTATAACATATAAATACACAACTCAAAATAATCCACATAGGTCATCCAAATCATCTATGGGTCACCTTAATCAACTACACCTTTCAATTAGGCCCTTGTAGCCCTTATAGGTCTCATGGAGACCCATTCACACCTTTATAACTCCATCAATAAAAATAAGAACACAAGACCACTTATAAATATATATAACCACTCCACATGACCCATTTGACTTCCTCAAATGATCATATTCATCTATGCTCACCTCTGCATATGCTCAATCAATTCAAACATAGACATTGTACATAGGAACACTAAGAATAGACACACAATCAGCTTCTTAAGCATTGTTCATATTCAAGATAGATTGATCACAGCTACAAAACACATACAAAATATATTTATGAAGTATATAACATATTACATTAGTTAAGTCATCATGAAACATCAAAATAGCAAGAACATAACTTAATTACCCTTCTCAGGTTACTTGCAGAGCATACATGGAAATACATTCAACTTTGAACCTTCATAAAAAAATTTGTACACACTTTCAAATCTTCAAATATATATTTATTGATGCATCTTGGAGTCCTCTCCAAATTTTATTTTAACATCATGATTAAATTCTACCTGGATCAAAATGTATGAACCAAAAACCAAATATTGGTCTTTCCTTTATTAAATTCAAATATTTGAATTCAAATGGTCACAGTTAAACTTCAATCACTTAAAACACATCTCATACCCTCACATATTAGATAAAATATGCACCATAAATCTTATTTGAACTTTAACTCATAGTACACCATTACCCAAATATTAAACCAAGAATAATTGACCTCATCTTGTGTAATCTAGAAACTTTAACCTCATACGCTTCGTCAATCTCTTCGAGATTGTCCTCATTTTAGCCATGCTAGAAAACTGACACTTTGACATCTTGAATTTAATATGAACTATTGATATTTATTACTATGAACATCCAATCACCATTTATATTTTGAATAAGCTTGGTTTTTACCTCTTCTCAACATTAAACATTGAACGCTTGTCCACATCTCACTACTTCTTGACACCTTAGAACAAACACGCTTCGTTGATCCTTTTGTAAGGAACTCGATCTTTAAATTCATTAACTAGTTAACACTTTGAATCATTTGACTCAATATGATCCATGGATATTGATCTATATGACTATCCATGAGCTATAAGATTTTCATTTGGTCATGGTCTTTACCCTTCACAAATTTGGCTATGGGGACCATTGCAAACTACTTGGAAGGCCATCTTTGCTCCTTAATAACTTTTGCATTGATCAATATAATGACCTAAAAGTTAATACATATGATAAATTCATATATTGGCATCTAACCACGTTTTAAATTTATCTTTAAACCTTTTCACATGTGAGATATAACTTCATTAATTTTCTCACTCAAGTTTTTCTACCACAAAACCAACTATGTCAAGAACTATCTAGAAGGCCAACTTTGCACATGTATATATTTTAATGTGATTCATCACATGACCTAAAATTTAACCCATATCAACAAATTAAAAAACCAAATAAACACATATGTTCAACTTATTTTGAAATTTCCACACATGTAAAATATAACACCATCAAAATTCCTACTCAAATTTTCTTGCCATATTGTAAATTTGGCTATGGGAAAACAATGTCAAGCTGCCTAGGAGCCCAAATTTTCACTTGCATATATTATATTGATCTTTTTTACATGAAATTAAATTTATCTCATAGAAACTAGGCACAAATTTAATCACGTCCATATGACTATCTCCCTTGAATCATCCACACATGGCAATGGTGACATCAGTAAACTACCTACTCACATTTTCTACCACTAGACCCAAAATGTCTAGATGAAAATAATGATCAACCATATGAAATAAAATCATGAACAAAAGCACTCAAATCATTCTTGAGTTATGATATGGTCCCTTACACATGATAAATAATTCAAACTTATCCCTAATCACCTCTAAACATATAAACTCTAAAGATCAACCAAGACTAATTCAAGCATACTATGATAAGCATATTGTACACTTTGTCATTGTCACTTAGACTATCAAGGAAATTCATCCACTTAGTTGGAAAAATACATGACATCATTTAAAACTCTCTAATATTCTCCCCTTTTGTCATTGATGTCATCACCCATCATGAAACAATAAACAACTCACCTTCCTTCTCTGTCTCTTCAAGCACTCTCACAATAGGAATCTTCTCCCCCTTTGACATAATGACAAAGTGGGAATAAAATGATATTAAGGAAATAATAATACCATAAAAAAGAGATTACCACCTTATAAATATGATACAAATTCCCCCTTACCTTAATCCTACCTCTTCTTTGCCTTAACAACTTCCTCTTACCACATGTCAACACTCTCTTCAATGAAGCACTGCAACTAATTAATAAAGAATACACAAAAGTACTAAAGTATAATGAAACATATCAAGAAACATTTGAGAGGGACTCCCTCTAATATCTATGAGCCATTTCACCTTTTTAGCATCTTTAGATCTTCACACATCATGAAGAACCACCACATATGCTTACTAGCCTTCTCTCTTAAGACACCTCAAGGACCACCAACAGAACTTCATACCACTCACCAAATAGGAAACATGATCTAAAAAAACCTAATAAATATCATTTAATTACTCATACCTTACTATTTTTGAGAAACTAAACACAAATCACTCTTCTTCTCACTAGGCCTATCTAAACTCCTTGTAGCGCTACTTAGAACTTGTAGAGCCCAAAACATTCTATAGACACACATTCAAGACCTAAAACTTCATATTTGGAGCACTATCATATACCCTATCAATAAAACCAATTTTTATTTCATATCTCATCCTCTAAAACATACTTCCTTCACAAACCTATTAGCTAATTAGGCCTCCATCTTGACAAAAACTTGAATAACTTAAAATCCAAAAACATTCAGATCTCTATGAAGCTTGATTTGATAACCCATTTGGCCCATTAAATATATTAAGAATACTTAAAACTCAAATCATTAGGCAAACCACTTTTTTTATCATAGCCTAAAACCCTAGAATCTCAAAATAAATAGAGTCAAAAAACCTCCTTTTGGTCAATGTCCACCTTTGAAACTTCTTGCAGACCTAGAGACAACCATCACACACTTATGAACTAATATTTGAGATTCCATACCTTTTGGGAACCCATACATCCCATAACCCATTTTATTCTTTCTTACCCTTAAGCTAAGCCTGAGAAGACTGAGAACACTCAAAAATCTTCAATTTGACTTCAACATATCTTTAGACCACAAAACCACTTGAAAAAAGCAAGAATAAAGTCAATAGACCTTTTTAAGCATAAAAATCTTCTTGACATTGCATAAATCTCATTAGGCCACCTAGAAACACCAATTATATCCCTATAGACACTGCATACACAACAACACTTGATTTTACACTGAAAGGAGTCTATTAAGAAGCATAGACATAGACACCCTAATTCATAATGTCCTAAAATAGTGTGAAACTATAAGTTACCCATAAATCCTCGTATTCATTTTCCTCCTTGGATATCTAATACTTGTAGTTCTTCTTCTTCTTCTTAATCTTAAAATAAACTACATGCTCAACCACTAAAACATTCTCCTTTTCTTCTAAGACTAGATTAACAATACATGGAGATAACATAGATTCATGACAACTTTTCATCTAAAGAATCCACCTTGAATTTAGGAACCTCATCACTAGGTACTGACAATTGATGTTATTTGTATGATAGATGCTCAATAATGGTAGGATATTCAATTATATCAATATACATCTTAGAATTTGCCTCAACCAGTACTTTGGTCTTCTTCTTGAATTTGGTATCTTCATTCACAATATGATTAGACAACGAGAGCCCTTAGCACTCTTCAACATCTATAGAATTCTCCACCATAAAAAAACATATTAATTGGACCAAAAAACTCATCATGACTCTCACTTATCACCTTTAGTTTCCATGAATTAACTTTCCTTCCTTTTTGTATTTTAAGAGCCTGATTAAACCTATTCTATTTTGTAGGCCTTTACTTACAGAACCTAGCAATGTGACCTCTCTATTCACAGTTGTAAAAAATCATACTCCTTAATGGAAACATATTTTATCTTACCTTCTTTGGATAGAAACATGTAATATATACTATGTCATTAAAAACTAAACAAACTCCTCTTTTTAAAGAAGACTCACCTTGTCTAACCTTATGTGGACAATGGTTTGAAAACTATCACATATTAAGATAGTTGAAGCACTTAACTTTGTTCACACCTTTTGGCTAATGACCTCCATCATAGTTCCATGTAAACTCATTTCTAACAGGTCTCTTTTATTCTCTAGCTTTATGCCTAGATTGATTACATGTGTAATAGTAACCATTAAAACTTGCATATCTCATGGCATTTGGCTGTATGATCTAGTTTGTCTTCATTCTACCATCACCTTCATTCCTTATCTAATTATTTGTCTTAAAATTATGATTTTCCTTATTCACATTAGTCTTCATCTTGTTTTGAGTTACATTCTTTTATTCTTATTCATATCCAAGACCAGTTTTATCACTAGCATGATTTTGACCACTCAGAATATTGTCTAAATCACTTGAGATATGGTTAATTTTAAGAGGCCCTACTAGAAAAAATATTAAAAATATTCAACAAATATAAGGTAATTTGATTCATTGGTGTGGTGAATCCTCTATGGATGATGGTAAATCTTTTGTTAATGTTTTTTTACATATAATAACATGGTTGAGCTAAACAATGAAACTAAATGATCAAGCTAAATGATGGAGGGTGAATGATAGAATTGAACATCTTAGCCAAACAACTGAGCCAAATTGATAAGCTAAATGGTAGGTATAAATGACTATATAGACTAAACTATATGGTTGGGATGAATGGTTGGGTTGAATGATAGGATCAGGTGGTTGGGCCAAATGATTGGGCTAAACAATTGTGCTAAATACTAGGACCAAATAGTTGGGCTAAATGGTTAGGCCAAATGATAGGAAAAAATGGTTGGGATAAAAAGTTTGGCCAAATGATTAGGCCAAACAACTAGGCTAGATGGGTGTGCTAAATGACTAGGCCAAATAGTTGGACCAAATGAATGAGACAAATGTCCAATGTCAAACAGTGATGTTGGGATATGTTGACGAGTGACTTGTGCAGTTAGTCTATAATTTGGTTGCCTAGTCACCTCCTTTTGTTTATAAATACTCACCCTCACCCTCATTTTTAACATTTTTCAAAATAGATTTCTCATCCATCTCTGCATCCATGGAAAGAAAATTCATTTTTAAGAACCTCTTATGCCTGTAAATTTTGAGGCTCATGCAAGAACTAGATTCCTATAATGATTGCATTAAATAATGTAGCTATAATAGTCTGCTATACATTCCATAGTATGACATAGACATGGTGTTATTAAAAATGCTCATGTATTCATATGACCCTAACGAGAAGATCTTCATCATGAACATGCAATCTAGAATAATTTCTTTTGGTACATCACCAGAAGATATTCAAAATTTGATAGGTCTTCCATTTCATAATACAACCTCAGTGAGTTCGAAAGCAATACTAACATATGAGGATAGAATTGTTTTGGCCAATCATTTTTGGTTGCACATCACTCAAATCAATAAGTACTAATAAATTTGTTTTCATATTCAAAATTAAACTTCTACGATGTAAATTCCTCATTCTCTCTTTCATTTTAGATAGTCAAAAAAGGGGCCTCCACATCGAATCCATTAGTCACCCTTTTTATAAAGAAATGGTTCAATTTTTCCAAGATAAAATAGTATTACATGTAAGACCAATAGATATTCCCTATTGGGCACTATTTAAGTCATAACTGCTTTATTGTTTTTTCAAGTGGACATTATAAATGTGCTACATATAAAGTGCCAAAATCATTTTTTTATTAGGGGGTTTCCTCATTGAATTTTTTTCGAGGGGGGGTGGTGGTGTTGTGTTGTAAGACTATGCCCAACTCTTTATTTTCCCTCTTGTGCATGTATATATTTATAATTTATAATCCCACGTTTCCTCTAGTAAATACATATAATTATATAACATGTAAATCACATGCATTGAGTGTGTTAATGCGTAAAGGCTACACTTAATACATCAAGGGAATAATTAAAGAACCACATATGCTAAAGATAAACTAGTGTGGCTAAGTTAGAACACTAAGACACTGGGATATATGCACACATTTATTTTCTTGACCTTCATTTTCACATTGATAAATTTAAATCAGCTATGGAGGCTTGATAAATACTTTAAAAATTATATGGTTAAATTGATGATGTTAGTGGGTATCAGATTGGTAATGAACTCACTAATCTACATCCATCTAGTTTGGACAACATCCAAGATTATGTAACTAAAGTGAATGAACTTAGAGCATAACTAAATGAATGTAGAATTGAGAAGAAGGATGTAAATTTAGTATTTAATGTCTTATGAAAAATATCTTCATAATATGTAGCATTTGTTTCCATCTTTCAAATTCATCGAATGGCTATGGGAAACTCTTATAATATGCCTTATTTTGAGTCATTTTTAGAAATATTAATGTTTGAACATTATAATTTAATAGCTATTATCACTCAATTTTTCACCCTTGGAGGGGTAGTTCAAGGCTTCTCTAAATTGAGTTAAACATGGTATTACCCCTAGACCTATGGGTTACCTACAACATGGGTAACCCTCTAGATTGAAAGGATAACTCCCTTGATGTGTCTAATATAAATCATCATCTATACTATATCTTGTTAAAGTGAAAAGGTATAGAGATAACATGAAATAAACCTAATTTAATGAGATAATGAATCAAGTTAATTTACATAAGAATACCATTAACTTTCACTATGAATGATGATTCACAAAATTGACTTCAACATCCTAGATTTCTCTAACATAAGTATTAAACATGGAGGATACAAATGCATTCCTCAAAGTGAATGAACGCGATGTATGATTTTAGACATTATTATCCTTTTATATACTTAAATACATATAAATAAACTAAATTCACTTCATGTGACGTTTTAGAGAGCAGATAACTTGCACAAAACATGAAAACATAATTTGAACATAAGGACAAATGATTATCACTTGTCATTCAACATTGCAATACTTCACACACTTGGAAAATAAGATTATGAACTCAAAAATAGATATAAATATTTATTAAAAGGAAAAAAAATAGTAATAAAACCATTATGGATTCACCATAAAAGGTGTGTATTCTTAAAAAATTATCCAAAAGTGGCTATTATATAGAGAAGTGTGAAGAGAGAGAGAGAGAGAGGGAGGGGTGTAGTAGAAGATGATTAAAAAATATCCATTTGAGTTAAAATAATAAGGAGAGTTATGAGAAAATATAAAAATACCTCAAATTACATGTGTATCACTCCTAAATATGCTTTGACCTTCCATGTGGTGTTGGAGTTATAAATTGGTTTGACACCTTGACTAGCTCTTTGAAAACTACCCTTCCTTACATGAAAGGAGTGAAAAATGGACCTTAAAACAATTAATTAACATTTAAATTATCTTAAAACACTCATTAAACATATTACATGACTTAATTAACTCTTATGACCTAGAATTCCATCATTCAATTATACACATGTCTTGAAACTCTTCATTTCCCATGCCTAGATTGGTCCAAGTTGCCCAAAACTCAAATGAATATTTTTCAACTCATCAAAACTCCATGAATTGTCTTAAAATATGTTATCAAATATGAAACAAATGATTTTGGTTCCTATAAAAACTCCCAAGAACTCATTTTGCTTTATAATCCCTCACTAGGCCTATTATTCATATAGCCCTAAAAACCTATAAACCTCCTTGTGTATGGATTTGTATGAATGGTATTAAAAAAATGAGGAATATTATAATACACAATATTTCCTTACATATCCATGTCAAATTTCATCCCTTGAATTTGAGTGGAAGCCCAATTTTCTACCTTTCTCTCTCTTGAATTAGGCCTCCTTACTTGGAACCCTATTTTCTTGCCCCAAAATTCTACCACAGATGTTAAATAACACAAAATCATGTGATTAACTTTACCTAGGATATCACCAAACTAAATGTCAATTTTGGGGTCTTGAAACCCTATGGAAGTATGCAAACTAATAAATGGCCTTACCACCTAGTCTCATTTTGAGCCTATTTTTGTCTACCCTAGAAAATAGGCCTAGTTTGGTCACCTCTAGAATCTCTTATTCACATATTTTTACTTTAATATCTAGTATAACTACCAAATAACATTTCCCCATTATTGTGAATCTCTCTCCTTCTCATAACACCTATAAAACACTAAAAACATGCAAAAATAGGGTATTTATAGCAATCTATACGAGTGATGTTAGCATCAAAGTACATTTTCAAAACCTCCTTAGATTATTAAAAAAAAACCAAGAGGTATTAGGAGAAAATATGTCATTATATTTGTATTTTAGGTCCTTTTTCCATGATTGGTCACTATTAGGGTCAAGAGAGGTCTAGGATCTATTTGGGGTCTTAACAATTGTTCATAAAGAGCATATCAACAATTGAACTATTTCTACTTGGAAAACCTTCTTAGATGACCCTTTCAACTATCTCAAATGGTATGAGCATCTAAAATTATTCCTTGGGTAGCATGCCTAGTGTTTCTTGAGCATGAGATGGGTCAACTTTGAGTTTTAGGTCTCAAAACTTCATCTAACTACTAGGAGAGGTTTAGACACCTCTTAAAAAAACCCCACATGATTCCCAATTCTCTGACAGTGCTCATCACTCTTTTTCATACTCATGGTGTACTAGTCAAGGGTCTTGGGATTTAAGAGATATCTCCTTCTTTCTAGCCCACAAGGGAATCTAGTCTAAAAAAAGGGTGTTTCCCCCCCCTAAAATGTATGGATACCTCTTTTATGACTATTAACTGCCTCTAAGACCCTTCATGAGGTATGGAAATGCTTATTTTTCTCTTTGAGACCAAATTGATGCCTTAGTCTCATGGTTACGCCTTGCCAAAGGACTGTGCCAAGTCTAAGACAAAATAATGAGTATATCCACTATTTATATTACCTTAAGGATACCATGGATGTCATTTTAAAGTCATTACCACCCTATGGACCAATTTTCAAGGCATGTTCATGCCTTTAGAGGTCCAAAAATTGCAATCTTCCTTAATGACTAGACTGTAACCTATGCACAACTGTAGGGTTTTGATATGAATGAGTATGGAGTCATGAAACTCAATTTGGTTCATATTACCTCATGTTTCCTTTAGTATTATAATTAACCTATATGACCTATTATAAATTGAGATGCAAACCTTAGATTCCTTTACATGTACCTTGTCTTATTCAAGCTTTAAGACCAGCCTATCCATGTATGTTTGTAGGTGTTCTTTAGGGTCCATGACTATCATTCTAGTGTGTTTGGAGCACACCATTCACATCTTAACCTTCTAAATTTTATTAAATAAAATTTATTTCCATTTTGGGTTTATAACACCCTTCAAACACCTTTTCCTTTTATTCTTTAGGCTTAGCACTAGCCTATACTGAGTTCTTATAGTCTTTAGTGTTCCTTAGGGTTTGACTATATCCTTTGGGTTTAAAATCTCATATACTCATTAATAACCTCTTAAATACGTTATTTAACCTATATAGAGTCTTAATTAGGATTAGGGTTTTCTTTAATACTTCTACCATTCTCTGTTAGGTCTGAAAATGACTTGACCCTCTAAGTAGGCTTGTAGGTGCATTTGTGAGTCACAACTGTATTAGGTGTTTAGACCTTATCCTTACATAAATAACCCTCCTAATGGTTCATGAACTTGTTTTAAATATTTAATGGGTAAAAACAACCTCCAAACATTATTTTTCTTCCTCTCTTCACTAGAATTAAAATCAATTATCCGGTTAGCCACCTATAGATGCTCATTTGTTATCTTGACTACACATTGGTTTTGAAGACTGAGTTCTCAAATTTCATCATTGATCCTCCTTAGGGATCATGAACTTGTTTATAACCTTATATTGGGTTAAAAAACCTCATACATTCTCTACCCTTTCATTCTTTGGGCATTGTTACTAGTCTACTTCTCATTAGCCATCTATAGGTGGCAATCAAGGACCATGACTATGTGTTGGGTTTTAAATATTCTCTTTCAAACCTATCATGATGTTTTTGAAGGGTTAAAACTTATAAAATTATTCATTCAATTTTACCACATGGTATGATAACACCTTAAGATTATTTTCAAACTACTTCTTACTTACTCCCATATATAGTCCGTATAGGGTATTGCATGTGCTCTTTAACTGTGAATTCAATCTATTTGACCTTCTATAACATTTCAAGTGGCTATATTTTCTCTAATGGATTATAACACTTATTAAATATGTAATTAGGTTAGGATCTTAGGCTTAAGTCTCACTTCTATTGATTGGATGGTGTTAATCTTGGTTTTAATGAGGACCTAGAGACCTAGGGGCATGCAGGTCTCATTTGATTATATAGGATATACATAATCATCTCTTGAACTCTTGGGTATTTTAAAAAATTCAAACCATGACACATATCCTTGATACACCTTATTACTTCTCCAATACTATATATCATCTAACAACATCATATCACCTTCAATTCACTTGGCTGGTCTTTGTATGAACTACAAGTATAGTTAACCCATATATGTGCTCTATGCATTAAGAATTATAGCCTCTAGTCAATTAGAATCACTTTTTTGAAGTCATTAGGTACATAAATATCATGAATTAATGAATATATGTGGAAATTATTTTCCATATCTCTGAGCTTCCTCCATTTACTTCTATAATTCATACATGCCTGTATTTTGAAGAAAACACATATCTTCATTGGAAGGTGTATTTGAGCTCATACCTTCATATTTTATTCAATTTCAGGAGTAAAAAATTATATAAATATCTCACACCATGATTTATCACTTGCATTTGATCCCATATTGACAATGAAACATACAGTGGACTGTTTAAACACAAACCATGTTCCTTAAATCAAGAACTTAAACAAGATAGACAAAAGACAAATATTAGACAAGAGTAATGAATTCCATGAAACCAAGTGAGATCCCATGAATGAAAAATAAATGTAAACCTCTAATAATAAACACCATAAAAAAAATAAAGAAAATGCATCAAAATTTACTAGAACAAATTGTACACCTAGACATTCTTCTTCAAGTGAAGATAGTTCAAGGAGATGAGTGAGCTAATGAAACCACCATGAAAAGGAGATCCATGAACTCTAAAAACCAAATTCAAAGCCATTCCTCTCCATAAATTTTTGAGCTATATAAATAGGTACAAAAATAAACCCCTCTCAAATGGATAGGCCATAGTGACCTATTGTCACTCTTAATGATTGTTCATAGAGAATAGGATACCAATATGAAAACCAATGCCACTTATTTCATGATTACCAAGACCCCTAAAAATGGCCAAATTTTCATCTCCTCTCTCTCTCTCTCTCTCTCTCTCTCTCTCTCTCTCTCTCTCTCTCTCTCTCTCTCTCTCTCTCTCTCTCTCTCTCTCTCTCTCTCTCTCTCCCTCTCTCTCTCTCTCTCTCTCTCCTGGCCATACCATTTAATGCAAATTTTCCTTCTTGAGCTTATGAAGGTAATGATGAAGGATAAAAGGTGTCTGAAGTGTCCTTTTTACCTAAAACTTGATCCAAAACTATAAAATGATCTAAGGGATCCCAAAGGACACTTCTAAACCATTTGTAATTTAAAATGGATCTTGTAAGGCAGTACAAGTGCTTATAAACTATCCTTTTGCCATGATTAGGCATTGAATTTCAAATTCTATCAAACCCTAGATATTTCTAAACCTTTTCTAACTTTTTTCTAACACTAAAGACATTTGGAATCTTCTTGAAATTTTCTCCTCTTGAGGTAGCAAGTCCAACTCTTCCAAATGGGCCAAAAGTTGGCAAATTGACATTTTTTGCATATGAGAGTCAAATAAAGGTTAGAGCATGATATTATGATATAAATGACATCCAAATAAAAATTTAAAATAAGTTTTAACCAAATTAAACCTTTTACCATTTTGACCATTTCAAGACCTTGTGATTGACCATAGGACTAGACAAGTGAATCTAAGACCAAAACTTGGACAATGTTATACAAGGGAAAATATGATCACATGGGACAATTTAGGACCATTAAAGACCATGAAAAGACCATGAAAAACATTATACACTTCTATGAAGTTTAAAAATATAGGGGGTGACCAATTTTTACTTGGGGTCAAAATTTGGTCAACATTATTGGTGATTCACATGGGTAGTATGATTGCAATGCTAATAGGCTATATCCATTGAGATATGGAGTAAATATTCTAGTTAATTTGAACTTGACATGCCTTAAAAATATTTAAAACTCACACAAAAGACACAATAACAATTAAAAACACACTATTCCAAAGGAATTTAGGTAAAACATACAAAGAAACACAACTAACCTAATATATACATACATCAAAACATGTTTGAGGTGGTGAAACACTTCTTGCTTCAACTGAGATAAAAAGGGATGTTTCTTGAGTCACAGTGACTCCATGAGAGTAATTCACCATATGATGGATGCTTATTAAAAAAAATTCATATGAATATGAACAAAATACTTACCATTCATAGGACCTCTACTAGCTACAAGTTGACCACTTGGAACTTCTTTGAATGGTCCTCCTAGATCTCCTTTAAGACTAATTGATAGTGTTGACTACTTGATATCTTTGATGTCCATTTGGTGCTTATCAACTTGCTTCCTAGGAGTCATGAAACCTTGGCCAACTTAACCTTCATCTATACCATGGTGTTATTGATGTCTAAGACCATCATATCTTCTTGTTTCTCAAACATGTCTACAAGTGACTCAACACCAAACTAATACCTAGGATATTCTTGTATCACAAAACTTCCTTCCTTATCTTGATTGAACTCATTCATTATTGTATCTTACTTGAAAATGTATTGAAACTCTTTTTCATGCTCAATAGGTCCATCAATTACCTTACTATCAAACTTATGTTTCTTTTGAGGGAAAGTTTCTTTACTTCTATGTTCAAACTTTTGAACTATGGCATGAAACTATTGCCATAAATCATCTTCTTATTCATAACTACCACACTTATGAAATCATTCCTTTTGAGTAGGTATAATTTCACCATATTCCTCCTTATAATTTTCTATCACACTTTGAGAATAATCATCATCATCATATATATTGATAAGATAAATACCTTCTATAACTTTTTGAAGGGGACCATCAAGGCTTACCTCAGGATGTTCATCACTTTCATCATGAATGATGTATGTGTCAATACTTGTCTATTCAATGAAAGTATGTGGATCATACTCATAAGTTATAAAAAATATACCCATATATAAATAAATTAGAGATAACTTCAAGTTTAGAGGATAATCCATCATCTATAACATGTTCTTCTTGTTCATTAATGGTATAATTAAAATTAGAACTAACATCTACATATGGATCAATGTGAAACTTATCCAATGGTTTTGTTCTAATAGTCACCTTTATTACATAGCTTGTTCTAAAGGCCAAGAAAGACAAATCAACAAAAATATATCCTCATATATTTGTTGGGAAGTCTCTTGATAGACAAATAGAAAAATGTGTAGACAGATCTACTGCCACTATGTCTTATAAAATTGGATAGCTTGGATAGTCATGCAAGAATTTTTTCAAAAATTTGATGACATATATTAACTTAGTTAGTGTCCCATAAATATGTGACACTCCTTTTATATGTGGATCATATTTCAATCTTAACTTATTTTCCACAAGTTTGGGCATAACTAAAGTGCTTGTCCCACTATCCACAATACAATTATGAACTAACTTATCTCTCATAATGAGGGTAAGGTAGAAAGGTGGGGGATTTTTAGATGTGTTGGAGAGTTTAAAAATATGAGTAGGTGAATTTTTTAGGGTTAAAAAACCATGTATTAATGGTTTACGATTGATATAGATTTGGGACAACTGATCTTGAAGTAGTTCTTTCTAACCAGGCATGTGAAGCAATTCCCAAAGAGATATGGATGTTTTAGTGTTATTCAAAGAGTTAATGATATTAAAATAAGTAACACTAACATTTTATTTCACCCTTGAAGGAAATGAAGTAACTTGAGCTTGAGGTAATGAATATTGAGTCACCCTTCCCAAGTTTTGATTTTGAAGAGGTGAAGGACTTGTAGAGGCTACCACATTTACATTCACACCTTGTTACCTTGAAGGAGGATTGTTTGAACTTGTATCAACACCTTGAACATCTCCCAAAGCTATTATATTTGTGTTGGATGGAATTAAGGTGCTTTAATTTAGGACAAGTGTATATTCCACTTGAAAGTTTACCAAGCTCACTCCTTAGCTTCCACACTATTCATTGAATTCTAGTTGAATGAAACTCTCATCTTTTGCTATCAAATGAGGATTAGATCCTCCTCTAGATACCAAATCTTTTACTTCACCCTCATTAGAATTCATATACTATCATTATTCTCCTTGAACCAAGTTCCTATGGACTAGAACCATCTCTCTTATGTTGGGAGTAGAATTTGGATTATAGGCATTGAGTGGCCTATTGAAATTAGGATGACCTTATCCCCTCCCTTGACCATTATGTTGAGGTGGAAATATATTCACTTGTGGAGGGTAGTAGTAGGTTTTTTTATAAATTCTAAATTATTGATTTAGTTTCCTAATTTGATCTTCTATGTCCTTAAACTTTGCATCCAAATCAATGGCATCATCTAATTTCTTTGGGATAGCTCTAGACTTATTTCTTGAACTTGGAATTATGGAAAGACATGGAGGATTAACAAACATGTTAGGAAATATGGGAATAGAGACTTTTGGAGGGTGTTTACTATCTTGGATCAAACCATTCTCAATTCTAATCACTATATCGCATGCCTTAGGTAAATTATATCCACCCATGGACTGCAACATGATAGCGATATCACTCCTATTAGCTCTAAGATAGGTTAGGAAAATAAAAATTGTAGCGGGTCTCATGGGAGGTGGTAACCTATTCCATGTTCTTTAAAACCTTTCATTGAAATCATGAATAGTTTATTTAGGTCCTCTTTAAATGATATTTATTTGATTTATGAGTGATGTATGATCACTTTTATCTTCAAATATTTAAGTCAACAACTCTCCAAACTCATCCTAGGTAGTGATACATCCTCCTAGCAATGTTTTATACCAATCAAGTACTTTCCCTTTAAGAGACACGACATGAAATCTAACTATTATGTTAGCTTTAGTGACATTATGGAAATTTTAGAAGTTGGATATGTATCTAATATGATCACTTGGGGTGATAATACCTTCCCCATTGAGGGTTCGAACACTCTTAGTGGCATTAGGATGGATATCATCATAGGCATAAAGGTTTATAGGAATTTTACTATTTAAGGCTAGGAAAACATGTTGCTTAGCCATGTTGCCCTTAAATTCCTCTTCACTCTCTTGGTCTTCTTGAATATCAAAACCTCATTGATCTTCAAGTTCTTCTCTAGGATTCTCAAATGTCAAGATAAGCTCAAGATAATGGACTTCAAGAGGAAGTTTAGGATGAAAGGATGGATTTATGGGATGGTTACTTCTACTAGTAGATAACCTAGTAAGGGCCATGAATCATGAAAAAAATAAATAATAAATTGGTTTGAAATCAGATGTTATACCTTTAGTGGAGTCATAAAATGTTGAGTATAACACACTTATTCAGTTGTGTTATTTTCAAGATAAATATTCACCTTGACAAGAATTGTTTAGGACAATAGTCCCACCAAGCATGCCATAATTATTATCACTCAATTTTTTGACCTTGAAGAGATAGTTAAATCCTTCTCCAAATTGAGTGAAACATGGGATTACCACTAAACCCATGGGTTGTATATAATATGGGTAAACATCTAGATTAAAGTGCTAGCTCCCTGGATGTGTCTAATATAGCTCATCACCTATACTAATATCTTGTAAAAATGAAAAGGGAAAGAGAAAACATAAAAAAACCTAATATAATGAGGTGATGCACCAAGTTGACAATACTAATGTTAAATTACACTATGATGGATGATTCACAAAACTAACTTCAACATCATATATTTCTCTAACATAAGTATTTCAACATGGAGGTGATATGAAAATGCATTCCTCAAGGTGAATGAACAAGAAGTCTGATTGTAGACACTGTTATCATTTTATGCACTTAAATACATATAAATAAACTAACTACACTTTATGTGACTTTTTAGAGAGTAGACTACTTGTAAAAAATATGAAAGAGTAAGATGAACACAAGGATAAATGATTATCACTTGTCATTCAACTATGCACTATTTCACACACTTAGAAAATAACATTATGAACTCAAAACATATTTAAATATTTATTCAAAGGTAAAAATAGTATTCAAACTAGTATGGATTCACCATAAAAGGTGTATATTCTTACAAACTTATCCAAAAGTGGCTGCTTATATAAAGAAGTGTGAAGAGAGAGGGGTGTAGTAGAAGATGATTAACAAGAGTCCATGTGAGTTAAAAAAATAAGGGGAGTTATGATATAGTCAAAACATACCTCCAAGGAAATTTATCTTGAATATTATATGACCCTCCATGTGGCATAGGAGTTACAAATTGGCTTGACACCTTGACTAGTTCCTTGAAAACAACCCTTTCCTATATGAAAATAGTAACAAATGAACCTTACAATTATTAATTCACTTTTAAATTATATTATACCAATCATTTAACATATTCCATGCCTTAATAAACTCCTATGACCTAACATTCCATCATTCAAGTGCATAGGTGTCTTGAAACTCTTCATTTCTCATGCCTAGATTGGTCCAAGTGACGCAAAACTCAAATTCATCTTCTTAAACTAATAAAAAATACATGAATGATATTAAAATATGTTATTATATCTGAGAAAACCATTTTTGGTCTTGGAACAACCCCTAAGAACTCATTTTGCTCTTTAATCCCTCACTGGGCCTATTTTCCTTGTAGCCCTAAAAATATATAAAATTATTTATTTAGTTAATTTTAAGGAGGGTATTGAAAAAATAATGGAATATTATAGGACCAATTATGGCCTTACATATCCATGTCAAATTTCATCGCCTGACTCTGAGTGGAAGCCCATTTTTCTACCTTTCTCTCTCTTGAATTAGTCCTTAATTGTAACCCTATTTTATTGCTCTAGACTTTCTACCACATGTGTTAAATCACCCAAAATAATTTTATTAAATTTTAATATGTTTTAATCAGCCTCGATGTCAATTTTGGTGTCTTGAGACCTTGTACAAATATGCAAACCAAGAAATCGCTTTACCAACTAGTCTCATTTTGAGCCTATTTGAGATTACCTTGGAAAATGGGCCTAGTTTGGTCATCTCCATAATATAATATGTAGTTTTTTTTGACTTTAATAGTTATTAAAACTCTCTAGTGACCTTATCCCATGATTATAAATCTCTCCCCTTCTCAAAACATCTAAAAAACACCAAAAACATGCAAAAATAGGGTATTTATAGCAATCTATATAAGTGGAATCGACATAAAATTACATGTTCATAACCTTCTTGGAGTAATAAAAAACATCAATAATTTTTAGGAGAAAAACATGTCATTATATGTGCATTTGAGGTCTTTTTTCCATGACTGGTCACTATCAAGGTTTAAGAAAGATTTAAAACCTATTTGATGACTTAACTATTATTCATAAAGAAGATATAATTAATTTACCTCCTTTAAATTTTAAAACCTTCTTATCTAAACCATTAAAATATCCCAAATGTCTTATCCTCCCATGAGAATTGTGAGCTATAGTATGAGCATCTGAAATTGCTCCTCGAGTGGCATGCCTAGTGTTTCTTGAGCATGAGATAGGTCAATTATGAGTTTTTGGTCTAAAAAATTCATCTAAATAATGGGAGAGGTTTATAAACCTATAAAAAAACCCCAAATTATTACCCATACTTTGATAGTTTTCATCATTCTCCTACATACTCATGGTGCATTGGGCAGGAATCTTGGGGTTTAAGACCTATCTCCTTCTTACTACCCCTCAAGGGCATTTAGTTTTAAACTAAGGTATGTTTCCACCTGTGAATGTATGTAAAATTTTTATATGAATATTAAATACCTCCATGGCCCTTCATTAGGTCTATAAATTATTTTTTTCTCTTTGAGACCAAATAAATGCCTTAGTCTCATGACTGCCCCTTGCCAAAGGAGTAGGCCAAGTCTGAGACAAAATAATGAGCATATACACTATTTATGTGACCTCAAGGAGACCATGGATGTGTTTTTAATTCATTACCACCATAATTAACAATTTTCAAGGCATGGTCAAGCCTATAGAGGTCCCAAAAATATAATCTCCCTCAATGATTAGACTATAGCTTGTGTGTGACTGCATGGCTTTGATATGGCTATGGAGTCATGAAACTCATTTTTATTCATCTTCCCTCATGTTTCCTTTGGTATTATAATGAACCTATATGACCAATTTTAAACTGAGATGTAGACCTCAAAGTCCTTTACATGTACCTTGTCTTATTCAATCTTTAAGACCATCCTATTTATGTATGCCTATAGGTGTTCTTTAGGGTCAATGACTATCATTCTAGTGTGTTTAGAGCTCACTATTCACATATTGACCTTATCAATGTTATTAAACAATTTGGAGTTCTATTTTGGGTTAAAAACACCCTTCAAACACTTTTTCCTTTCATTCTTTAGGCTTAATAGTAGCCTATATTGAGTTCTTATAGCATGTAGATGTTCTTTAGGGTTTGACTATATCTTTTGGGTTTAGAACCTCATTTCCTCATTATTAACCCCTTCAATAGGTTCTTGATCCTATATATAATCTCAATTAGGCTCAAGGTTCTCTTGAGTACCCATGTCATTCTCTTTTGAGGTTTGTAAATGACTTGACCCTCTAAGTAGGCCTATAGGTGAATTTGTGATTCATAAATGTATTAGGTGTTTAGACCCTATTATTACATCAATAACCCTCCTAATGGTTCATGAACTTGTTTGAAGTCCTAAATGGGTCCAAAAAACCTCTAAACACTACTCTACTTCCTCTCTTCATTAGAATTAGAACCAACTATCTGGTTAGCCACCTATAATTACTCATTTGGTATCTTGACTGCACCTTAGTTTTGAAGATTGAGTTCTTACCTTTCAGCATTGATCCTCTTTTAGGATAATTAACTTGGTTATAGCCTAAACTTGGGTTGAAACACCTCATACATGTTTTTCCCTTTCATTCTTTAGGCTTTGTTACATGTCTACTTCTCATTAGCCACCTATAGGTGGAAATCAAAGATCATGATTGTGTTGGGTTTTTAATATTCTCTTCAACCTTGTCATGATGCTTTAGAAGGGTTAAAACTCCTAAAATTATTAATTTCATTGTACCACATGGTCTTCTAAGACCTTGAGAATATTTTCAAACTACTTATTACTTATTCCCATATACAGTCTGTACATGGTATTACATTGTTCTTTAGACTATGAACTCAATCCATTTTACCACCCTTAACCTTTCAAGTGGCTAGGTGTTCTCCAATGGATTATAAAATTTCTTTAATTTGAAAGGAAGTTAGGCTCTCAGGCTTAAGGCACACTTTTATTAATTGGATGCTGTTGATCTTGGTCCAAATGGGCCTATAGGTCTCATTTGATTGTATATGATATATAGAGTCATCTATTGAACTCTTTGTTATTTTAAAATTTTCAAACCATCACACCCCTCCTTGTTACTCCTCATCACTTATCTAAGATTACAGATCATCTAACAACATCATATCACCTTTATTTCACTTGACTAGTCTTTGTATGGACTACAAGTATATTCAATCATGTATATTTTCTATGCATTGAGAATCATAGCTTCTAGTCAATTATAATCTATTTGGTGAAGGCAATAGGGCCATCAAGATCATGAAGGCATGAGGATATGTGGAAATTATTTTTCATATCTCTGAGCTTCTTCCATTTACTTCTACAATCTGTACAAGCTTATATTTTGAATAAAACACTTGGCTCTTCATTATAAGGTGTATTTGAGATCATATATTCATTTTTATTCACTTAAAAGAGTAAAATATCATCTCAAAACCTCACACCATGATTTATCATTGGCATTTTAGCCCATATTGACAATCAAACATTCAATGGATTGTTCAAACATAAACTATGTTCCCAAAAGCAAACACTTGAAGAAGATAGACAAAAGACACATCTCGGACAAGAAAAATGAATTTAATGAATTGAAGTGAGATATCATGAATGACAAATCATTAGAAACCTCTGAGAATGAACACCATGAAAAGGAAACAAGAACTTAAAGGATAATCCACTAGAACAACTTGTACACCAAGACATTCTTCTTCCAAGTGAATTTAGTTCAAGAAAATGAGCTAGATTATGAAAAAATAATGAAAATATCCATTATCTCTATAAACCACCCTAAAAACCATTCCTCTCCATTGATTTATAATCTATATAAATAGGTACAAGAACATACCCCTCTCAGATGGATAGGCCATAGTGACCTATTGTCACTCTTAAAGATCATTCATAAATAATATGCCACCAATGTATAAAATAATGCCACTAATTTCAATATTACTAGGACCCCTAATAATGGCCAAAGTTTCAAATCCTAACTCTCTCCCTCTCTCTTGGTTGTACCATTTAATGCAAATTCGTCTTCCTAAGCTTATAAAGGTAGTGATTGAGGATAAAAGGTGTCTAGAGTGTCAGTTTGACTTTAAAATTGGTATAGATATAAAAAATGATCTGAGGGAGCCCAAGGGACACTTATAAACCATTTAAAATTGAAAAATTATCTTGGAATGCCGTACAAGTGCTTGTAAAGTATCTTTTTACCAAGATTAGGCATTGAATTACAAATTTAGTCAGACCCTAACTATTCCTAAACCTTCTTTGACCTATTTATAACACCATGGATGATTTTAATATTATTGAAATTTTCTCCTCTTGAGGTGGTATGTCTGACTCTTCTAAATGGACCAAAAGGTGGCCAAATTGACATCTTTTGCATATAAGAGTCAAATAAAGGTTAGAGCATGATATTATGATATAAATGACATAAAAATAACGTTTTAAAATGAATTTGAACCAAACTAAACCTTTAAACATGTTTTACCATTCCAAGACCTTTTGATTGACCATAAGACTAGATAAGTGAACCTAATACCAAAACTTGGACAGTGTTATATAAGGGAAAATTTGACCATATGGGATAATTTAGGACCACTAGAGATCATGACAACACCATGATAAACATTATACACCTATATGAAGTTTAAACTTATAGGGGTGACCAATTTTGACTTGGGGTCAAAATTTGGTCAACAATACCTATGAGACTTCTCAAGCCATATAAGTCACAAGACTTGGTGGCATGTTATCCTCAACATAAAAAGGGGTCTAAGTTGCATAAAAAACCAATGCATAATCCATATAAATATCTTACATAGTCATCATATTTTTTACCAACAAATTATAAATCATCTTTCATGAAAATGGATTTCTAGGAGTGACCAATGTATTCATACTAAAATAAAGTTTGTCATGATGAACATCAATGTCATACTAATCAAATTATGACCTGAAACATCTTATTAAGAAAAATTGTATCAATTTTTCATCATCCTACATAAAGGAATTATCTCCTTCCACTTATCTAAAATCAAATAAAGGTAAAGGACAAGCACTTATTACAATAGAAAAATATTCACAATAATGGATACTTGATTTTTGTGTTACACATCATATGGGTTTTGATCAAGAATAATTTTCTTCTTTGGAACTTGTTCATTATCTCACATTATCATAGGAGATCATACACCAATGGATTTTTTTTTAAAAATATTGGTTGAGATGCACAAAGGTGTATTTGATAATGTTCTATGTGTTCCTAATTTATGTACCAACTTTTTTCAGTCTACCAAATCTCACATCTTGGGAATGGCAAGAAAGTTGACTTTTTTCCTACTTTATTATAAATTATGTATCTTGAGGATGATTTCTTAGTTTCAATATGAAACATAAATCATGAGTATCATCTATATGCATTCTCCTACTTTGTGCCTCATTCCCATTTGACTACTTTGTTCACTCATCTAGATTCAATGAGTGAAATATGTTTTGAGTAGTTTGTCCATCTCAATACTGTTAACTTTAATAGCTTAGGTCAAAGTATATGGTCGCATGACTCCCTCATATCAAATTTTCTAATGTCATGCATTCAAGTTGTATAATGGGCAAACATATAGAGGAAAAGTTCAACATAGCGATGTCTTGGAGGGCTTCACAAGTCTTTGAGTTGGATCATAGTGATTTGATGGTTTGTTTTCTCACCTTGTCTTTCATCAAAATCTATTATTTCATCACCTTAGTTGATGATTATTTATGGTACACTTAGGTATACTTCATTCATCATAAGAGTGAATTACTTGACTAATTTCAAAACTTCAAGGGTTGTGTTGAGAAGCAGTCTAGGAAACCTATCAAAATTATCCACATAGATAGTGGCTAAGAATATGCAAATCATCTCATTGAAAAATTATGAACAATCTAAGGGATTGAGATTCAACATATTTTGTAAACAAACCATATTAAAATGATGTTTATGAACTAAATAATAAGACACTGAAAGAGATGTCTACTTGCATGATATATGCTCATTTTCTGAGTCCAAAATTTTGTGTTGAAGCTATTAACTATGTTGCTCACATTCAAAACCATGTTCCATATAAGTCCTTAAAATAAATGACTCCTTTTAAATCTTGGTGAATCCAAAACCTATTGTGTGTAATTTTTTATTCTTTGGCTCCCATACATTAGTACACATCCCTTCAAATAATTGTAAGGATTTAAAATGACAAATTCAACCCTACCTCTTTATTGGATATCTTAATGGTTTCAAGAGGTATCATATTTTTGATATAGAAAAAAAGGAGATTGTCATTGATATAAGTGTTTAGTTTAAGGAAACATTTACTCACTTAGACTCTCATAATTCACCTCATCCATACATAGTGGATTTGGAGGACACTAAATCAGAGGATTCATCTTCACCTCTACTTCTTCAAGGGTCATCTTCAGTGATTAAAAACTCTACTTCTTCAAACCCATATTTTTCATCACCTCAATGGGTTTGATAGACTCTTAAGTGAGTAGTCCCCTTTTTATGATTCTTTAAAAACTCGAAGGACTCAATCATAACATGAACATATTCTACACATGTACATTGCCATTACTTATGATCCATAATATTTTCATGAAGCATCTGGTCTTGCTAAGTGGGATTAAGCAATGGGGGAAGAGTATAGTTCCTTGATGAGTAACCACACTTGGGGTTTAGTCCCCATTCTTAAGGGAAGGAAAATAGTTCATCATAATTAGATCTACTAAACCAAATATGTGGCAGATGGAATTATTGAAAAGTTCAAAGCATGAATTATTTCTAAAGGGTTGTCATGGGCCCATGATATTGGATACACTAAGACCTTTTCCCATTTTTATAATGTGACTTTCATTCACTTGAATATTATTATTAACTCATGGTTGGATTGTACATCAGATGGATATGAAGAGGGCATTTATTCATAAGGATCTTCAAGAGGAGATTTGCATGGAGTATTAATGAGGGTTTGTGAAGTAATCTTCCTTATTTTTTATATTTTATAAGGCTCTTTATGGACTTAAACAAGCCCATCAAGATTGGAATTCCAAGATGGACTTATTTCTTCTCTCAATTAGATTCTCATGTTGCCACTCTAATCACATTTTATACATTTTAAGATAACATAACTCCCATTTGATTTTGGTCCTCTGTGTTGATGATTTAATTACTATTATGAGCTCTTCATCCATCATTGGCATAGTCAAATCTACTTTTCATGATCGGTTCGCTATGATTGAATTGAGACTTTTTCACTGCTTTCTTAGTATTGAGATCACTCAATATTATTTTAAGATCACTCTTGCTCAGCTCAAGTATGATCTTGATATTATAACTCAATTGAACATGGCTAATTGTAAGCCTGTACCAACTACATTTATATTAGGAGTTAAACTTGAGGCAAAATGTTCCACTCCACTAGTTGACATTATTTTTTATTATCAACTTGTTGGGAGACTCATCTATTTGATGCAACCTCACCCTAAAATTTCCTTTGCATTTGGCATGGTATCATTATTTATACAATAAACACATAAAACTAATTGGGAAAGTATTAAAATTCATCTTGAAGTATATCTAGTGAACTCCTTGACATTGGATACACTATGCATTAAGAACTAGTCTAGACTTGGTTGGATATATAGATTTTGATTTGGCTAGTGATTTTGAGGATTATTCGTCCACATATGGTTACAAATTTCACCCTAGTTTAAGCCCCATTGGATAATAGAGTAATAAGGAGCATGTTATTTCTCAATATTTGACTGAGGCTAAGTATTGGGGGCTTGTTAATGTCTCTAATAGGGCTATTTGGCTTTAGAATATTTTGATTGAGTTTGAAATAACCATTCCATATACATATATCATCCTTTGTGATAACTAGAGTACCATTCATATCTCTCATAACCTAATTCACCATTAGCAAACCAAACACATTGATATCCACTTGTACTGCATGATGGAAATGATTCAAGTGTAGGTCATTGATCTACATTATTGTCTTACAAGATATCTAGTTATTGATATATTCACCAAACCCTTTATTGATAGTAAGTTCTATCACTTTCAAACTCTCTTAAGGGTGCATGACACTACATCATGGGGGTCACTTGACCTTCTCCCATTATCCATTAGGCCTTTATAATCTTGTTAGATTATCTTATCCAAATCTCACAAATATAACACAAAGGACTTGGGTAAGTAGAAGTTTTATATTAGATTTCAAAATTGACAAGAGAATGTTATTCATCCTTGTTTTCTTGGTTCATGCAATTTTTATATTGGATTGCATGGATTATATTTTCTTAGTTAGTGTAAATATTCAAATCATTTTTTTTTGTATTTCAAATTTAATTTGATGTTATATAGAGTGTATTAAATTAATATTTATTAGAGTACTTTTATTTATTTCTATTTTTCATTGCACTAGTATTTTTCTTCTTTGGTATTGGCTAATTAGAGTATATTGAATTGAAAGTATATGTTTATTGCTATATTTTTTACTTGTTTGTATTATTTGTGTATAAAATTTAATATAGAAATAGATTTTTTTTAGTAAACTTTGATGAAATTAACCATTAGGACATGTTAAGTGTTGTAGTATGTGATATTCTAAAGTGACTACAAATATTCTACAAAAAATTACAATAGGTTAGGGCTAAAATCATACTTATTCATGCACAACTCTTTTTTACAGATCTACCATTAGTGTTTTTTATTTTAAAATGTTTTATAGATTTAGAGTTCATGGATAACTGATAACTAGGATACATTTAGATACAAGGAAGATGCAATTAATTCAAGGAAAAATTAAACTCTCATATTATAATTCACAGTTTATTACTTCAATAAAATACATATATTGGTATATATTGTATTACAAGTCAAGTTCAACCTCTTCTTTTACAAAGACATAATATATATACTAATACAAAGATACAATGACTATTCATTTCCATTACTTTTCATCTTCTCAAAAAAATGGAACTATTTAGCTTCTACAACCCTTTGATATCCTACATGAGACCATATTTTATCCAAAATATACTTTGTCACCTAGTTATATTATATAAGTATTTGTGAGATGTACCCTTTTAATATTTATACCAATAATTTCCTTAACTTAAACATTCATCTCATCTTTAATGAGATTATAATGCTAATAGATTATCACTAACTGAAGTTGGTGGGTTGTTCAATAAGAAATGGATGTAGTTTCATTCAAAGTGACATTTTTTATTTTTCATTTCTTGCACACTAAATAACCACCCTTTCAAGTTTTTTTAAAAAAATCCTACCAACCTACCATGATTTTCATGTTTTTAATAGGTTGGAATAACAAGTAGGCCATTTTATGATGTTTAAACCTTTCTTTCCATGCTTGAAACATTTTTTCCTACTAAAGGGTTCCATCTTCAAGATTTTGACCAAAATTATAAATGTGCAGTACCTTATTATAATGGCTAGGGCATAGTTTATAAAGCTACAGAAGGAATAGTCTTTGAATATTGAGTAGCTAATATGGATTTTGTCTAGGAGGATGAAAAAGTGGACATCATATTAGGCAATTACTAAGTTAGAGGGGGATGCATTACCTATGATGATTTCTTTACATGTATAATTTATATGAGATGCAAAGGTGGAATGTATTATAGTATGTAAATGTCTCCTTAGATATAAATTTCAAGATTAATCAAATCTTTATTATATGAGGTATAATCATCCAAGGTATCCCTGAACATTCTAAATAATGTGTGGAGCTTGGCCTATGTTATGCCATTTTTTTATTGAATGTCTTAAGTAATTTGATCCATTCGCTTCATGAATCATTTTTTTCACACCTAAAAATGTGATGCACATCATCTACAACTCCCATATATGGATTATGTCCATAAAAAATTTTATTAGTATTATAGAATCATACAAAGTAGTGTCCATTTTAGTTGGTGATGCTTGGTGACTCTCTATTGCCTCCTTTGAATTATATGCTTTTGAAAGATCTAGGGTAATGTATTTAAAAGAATCTTAGAGATAGTACTAGTCAATCATCATGAAAGAGAGATGAATATATTGGTAAAAAATAGTGTCTAACACCTACTCATATTATTCTAACAATTCAAAGATGACTTCCATTTCTATGCATAATTGTTGTACTTAAGTTTTGATTTCTTGTAGGTGTTGTGTTAGAACCCAATCTTGAGTTCGTATTGTGAGTAGTTAAGTTAAATTATTATCCTCCTATATGTATTGATATTTTGAAACCTATTGGAACAATGTTGTGAATCTATCATTAATTATCTTACCACTTTGGTAAATCTCTCATATAGCTCAACATTCTCTTCACATAATTGAGTGTTATGATGCTCAATCCCATATTTTTTTATGTGAATTATGATTATAAGGTAGAAACACTTTAAATATTATTATAAAATATTAACTATGACACATCAATGGAAGCATACTATGTTATAGTTAGTAGAGACAATTAGGTTGTAATTGGCACATATGTTTCTAACTAGTGCTTAATTTGTATGACTGAGAGATTAAATGTGGTCCATCACAGTACTGGGATTTGGACATCCATCCACCCTAACTTATTGGACTTGAATTTTTCCTATGATGCCTCCTCTTGGGATTTTATTTTCATGGATCCTAAACATGAATATGCTTTTGAATGTTGTACATATCCCTTAGTTGTTACACCTTGTGTTATTCTAGCTACTTATTATGAATGTGTTGGACTTCCTTATTCTGATGTTGTTTATACTTAGTTGGAAGCTACTTGAGTTATCTTGATGATCAGTCCAATAAATATCACTTATCTAGCATTGAATTATCCTATAAACCCCTTTCATTGGCCATTTTTATAGTTCACATCCATGCTTAATGAGTATACAATTCACCTATGTTTCATATATTTATTATGGGGAGATAGATTCTATGATTTATAAATAAAGGGGTATGATTCAATGTTTTTTTAATATGGATTTACTAATGTTGAAATTAAGATTACCAAATATGATCTTATGTATGAAAAATAAATAAAATAATTAAATATACAAATATCCCATAGCATCTACTCTAATCTATATCAACTATTGTAGCTAAAACGTAGTAGTTGTAGAAACTTGTAGCATCTACAGTTGACATCCTATAACAACTATGATATATAGTTGGTATTTTGTATTTGAATATTCCTTCCTTAATTAAAGGAGATAACTTGCTTTCATGAATCTAGGGATGAACAAATTCAATATTTATTCTCCATTTTAATTTTGTTTTTATCATTGCAACATAATATTCTATTGTTTGTATTTTTGTAACTGAATATGTTTATTGTTTGTATTTTTGTAACCAAATATTTTTTGGGATAACCATATATCTTTAGTTTTAATCATTATATTCTAGTAATCTATTAAATAAGCATCCATTTCCCCTATATAAGGTGTAGAGCTCAGATTGAAACATAGTTGTTAATTAGTAAATATAGATAGTTTCTGATAGTTAGAGAGTGAAATAATATTGTTTTTATACTTATTGTAATTTTTCCTTAACATAAATACTTTAAAATAAAAGTTATTTTAAAGAAATAACTCAACTTTAGCAAAGGAAGGAGGCCAAGCTCTAGTATAATTGAGGCAAGGCCCACTAAGATGGATATAGTAGAGTGATTTCTCATTCATTACTATTAACTTTATTTTTGTATATTTTATGCATTTATTTTTTAGTTTATGCTGAGTATGTTGTGTATGTGTATAATAATCTTTCATTTTAAAATTTAAATCATCAGTTTTGGGAAGATTCCAAAACATTTATGATTTCCCATGCATTCAAGTGTGAATTTAATTTATGTTATTTCCTTTATATAATTGTGTTTCCATTACAAAATGATTAAGGCCTTGGATTTCATGAGAGATTAGTAAGACATGTACAATTTTGACATCTTGCCAAGTATATTCACCCCATGTTGACAATTAGTTAAAGTAACATAATTGATAAACCAAGTGGTTTCCTCATGAAATACCTCTAATGGGTTGTATGTGAGTGATTAAAATACTTAGTTTTAATTGGGGATTTCATTTTTATCATCATTTTGTCATTGTTTCTGGGGAAGGTGTCAACTAATAAGCTATTGGAAAATTGAGAATAGATTTACTACTTTCTTAGAGTAAATTTATTATTTTCCCATATTAAATTTATTTCTTTTCTAGACTAATTTTCCTACTTTCATTTTTTAAATTTATTGATTTCATTTATAAATTTTCCCAATCACATATTTCATCCTAGATATAAAACTTAAGAAGCTCATACATCTATTTTTTCTTTGTGTGGTATAGTAATAATTAAGAAAATTCAATAAATTTTCCCAAAAAAATAACTAACCCTGTAAAAGAGAATAAATGGATATGAAAATAAATTTTGAGTGAGATTTAGTTATTAATGATCAAAGAATTCAAATTTTAATGATAGATATAAAGAGATGCAACCTCTCAGATCTAAGATCAAGGAATTATAATTAAAAAAAAATAGGTTAGATGTTCTAATTAGAATAACAAAGAAAGATAGAGGGCATGATGATAAGGAAATGCATACAATTGTTCTTGTATAAATTTCAAGTGCAATAATTAGTGAAATCATAATAATTTCACATGCAAATGTTTGTAAATCTATAGCAATTACATGTGTAGTTATTGGTGAACATGTACAAATGCATGTATAGCCATTGGTAGACCTATAGTAACTATAGATGTTATTGTTGGTGATACCCAATATGTATTAATTAACTATGCTACTATTGGTGATACCCAACATGTAACAATTTCTCTTACACATTTTTGTGAGAATGAACCTACAACAATAACCTTTGCATTTTTTGGTAAATTTAATGAATGTTTAGTAGTTGATACTACATCTATTGGTAAGGAATGTTAATCCTATGAAATTTTTATTACATGTATTATTGGATAAGAACTACATGGTTTGATTGATCTTGGAAAAAATATACATATATTAGTAAGAGTCAACATGCAATGATGATGGTTATAGTTGATTATGCAATAATTTAAGTTATAACAGATAATGTCCCTATTGATAACAAGTAAAAACATGCAACATTTATCATTCATATAAAAGTGGTAGAACATGATCTACAATTACTATTATCACACATGACAAATCCATACATCTTATTGGAGGATGAAATCAACAAAAAATGACTGAATAAATGCATTTTATGGGTGGTTTAGATATGAATCAAATTAGAGAACTTTTATTTTTTTGGTGAGGAATTTTAAAGTTATAGAAATGGGTAAATGCTCTTGGCTGGCCCTAAACCCTTGATTCCAATTTTAAAGATAAATAAAGAGTGGTGGGAGAGCTATGCCAAATGAAAGTGAATTTTTAAACTATTATCCCTGAAGAATTCAACTAAAATTCTCTCATTTCTTCAATAATAGTTTTACAAGTAACATAATATGTTATTTATAGAATTTATCATTGAGGAAAAACACATGGCATGATAAATATATATATCTTGTTTTATGGAAAAAAACAAGAAAGAATTCATTAATTCATGTAATGAGAGTGGATGACTCAAAACTAATGTGCAAAGGAATTATTGATTGATTTATTCATTAAATACTATAACTATTAATATGAGTGTATATTCCATGAAATTTTACTATAAAAGGACAAGATACAAGTTCAAGGTAAATTAGAACAATACTTATGTATAACTCAAATGGGACCTTGGCCACGTATGTAAGTAAAACTAGGTATGCATAGTAGCCCATTTTTATCTAATTATTATTTTTTGGTTATGATTACCCTTATTATTATGAGCTTCATTCTTGGAGTTACACCATACCACCACATCAACACTTGATAAACCATTACCAAAAACAACCTATTTAATGGCCTTGGTATCAATGTCATTCATTGTATCCACCACCCCAAAACTGATATCCATAAAGAGGTTGGGTTTCAAAAATATACATAATAGGCTTTTTTGTCCACAACATCCAACAACCAAGCCCAACCTTTAGGTTAAAAATTAGTGAATAAATTTTTAAGCCCGTCAACCTGCTTGCCCTCATAATCTAATGGCTCATTTTCACTAGCTAAGAGTTGATGGTTGATGTTTTCCCCCTTACTTAACCTTACACATAAAATTAGTAAAATTTGGCTTAACTATTTTCTAATAATGGAATGATAATATACCCACATACAAACTAAACTCAATAGAGTTTCATATGCATTAAAGTATTTTATTAAATCACTTCACATCAATCACAATAAATATAATACCCTAAGGAAGTCTTTGAAACAACAATAAAACATTCCATTTTTAATAAATAATCCACCCATATCCTAGATAGATATAGGGGGCCACCCACAACTATTAATTGAGATATTTCTCTCCCATCTCCCACTCTAGGTTGGAATGTTGGATAGAGTTTACTCCTAACTATGCATGATGAGTAGGTTGAATAGTTAACCCTCATCTATTCATAAGTAAAGTTTTACTATTATGATTCGAATCGACTAGCCTTTGTAAAAATAGATTTTGTAAATAAAGAATGTTTGTATCTAACTAGATCCATGGGAATAACCTTAGTCAAAATTTGTATAATAGCTTAAAAATATTTATATTGTAATATATTTATTAGATTCCTATAATATTGCATGATATTATAGCTTAAACCCATTTGGGTAGAAACCTACTAGACCTGTGGTTTAATCTAGAGGCCCAACCCAACCTATAGCAACTGTAGCCTGACTTGTAACAACCATAGCCTATCTTATGATAGATATAGAACAAAGATAATCACTATTATAATTTTTTTTAAATTGTAATGATAAAACTAGAGTAAAGATTTAGATACAAACTATAGATTATATGGTTATTTCAAATGAAAACTACATAAATAATTTAGTGTTACCCACCCTCCAAGCCCTCATTGAGGCCAAAAAACACACTCTATATAGACATAGAGGCCAATTACTAATATCTTATGTAAATTATTCTCAGTCTTGACTAAAGGTTAGAAATATAAACACTAAAAATAAATAGATTCACCTTTTTTATGTAACAATCATTTCAACACTAGATCAATCCATCTATATCATTCTATTCTATAATTTGATTATCCTCTTATATAGATCATCTCAACTTTAGGATGTTTATATCCTATTGGGGATGATATTATTTTCCTTAAATTTTACCATTTAATGTTGTCATGGGAATCTTTGAACAAAAATTCATTGAATTCTTGCATCAAACAAAGCTTTTTTCAAGCCTTCCTTAACAATCTATTTGTGAAAACATCTAGTTGAAGTCTCAAATGAAAGCAATAACTTAAACATCATCCATAATATTGTAAGAAAATTAACTTGAGGGATATATGAATCATGTTTGTATTTTATGATAAATATGATAAAAATTTAGCACTATTCTTGGGGTTTTAATGATGTTGACTTTGTATAATGCATGATAGGAAAATATTTCAAGTTTTGAATGACACCTTATGACATTTATTTTTTTATCCTTGACTCCTCATTAATATTTTTCCTTAACTTAATGGATGGACAATTGAATTATGTCATACACTCCACTTTCAAGCATCAAACTAACACATAGATCAATTGTATGGTAACTTTTAATGCATTACTTGTGATTATACATGACATTAATCAGTTTTTTCCCATTACTATATTTCATGTTACTATGCATCTTATATTTTATCTTGAGTACACACTGAGTCTTAGTGGTTTCACTATTATATAGTTTATATTTCCTCAATAATACAATGTCATTATCATAGATGAAACTTGAAATGAATGATTATATATCTAAATTTTATCATAATTAGAATATGATGAAAAAGTCTAAAGGTGGATGGGAACACATATTAGGCTCTTTATGTAATCTTATTGATTTATAATAAATTGGTTCAAATATTTTCTTTCAATCTTTCTCTTTGTACACCACTACAAAACACACCCAATAGTGTGATACGTGTTAGCATCTAGGGAAATCTACACACTCTGATGAAAATATTTGATCATATTCATATCACCTAGAGGACACCACTATGAATCATGTGGCATGATGGATACACTCAATATGGAGATTCCTACTGAAATACTGGATACAACTTCATAGTTTTATGTAAAAATACAACCAAGCTAAAATTTAGACAAGTGCTTCATGAGTTCAAGGATATTAGATAATATAACATGGAAGTTATGTTGAATTTATTATGATTTAATTACTCATTAATATGCATCACATACACTTACATAATTATGGATAAATTTATGCATATACTCAAAGTTTTATATTGATTTTGGGGTTGTGATGACTAGGGTACAACTTATTCCTAACCCCACCATTTTGTTATCATTTATTTATTATAACAACAACAACAACAACAACAATAATAATAATAATAATAATAATAATGTTTTTGGGTTTTTGATCACCTTGGATCAAAAACCAACTTGTTGGCTGACCAAGTACTAAATAAAGAGCCTTCATTAGAAAACTAGATTATTGTCTAATTAAGGGAAAAATTACAAAATGACAAGTTAAAAAATCAAGAAAAAAATCAATTTGTCAGGTCTTTTTATTTTATAGTCATATCTAATTTTTTGTTTACACCTATAAACTCTATTGTCTTTTCATATTTCATATAAAGGCTCTAGGACTAGGTGCCTACAATAACACCATCCTCACTATAAATGATAAAGATTGTTATTTTTAGGGGTAGTAGAATCAATGTTTTAATTTTCATGTTTATATCCCTACTTACCCTTTTACATATTAATTTCATTCCTTCTTAGCTGTAAATTTATGTTTTTACCATGCTTATGCATTCTTGTACCCTCATGGCCTAATGGCAATAAATTCCTAGTTTACACCTACAAAAACTACTTTCCAATTTGATTTTTCAAGTAACTTATATAATTTGGTCCTACAACCATTACCACCAGTTCATCTTAATTCTTGTTGTCTCAACATGATCATTTTTTCTTGTGTTTGCTCTTTGTTAATTTTTATGACACCTAGCAGACTTGTTTTGATTCATACTCATCAAAAGATAGTTTTTATATATTTGGGATGTTATTAATCCATGTTAATTAGATTGAACATACATAAAAATAAAAAATTTACTATCAGACTTCAAAATTTCTTGATTTCACTCACTCTGATAGCCCTCTCTTCAACATTCAACTATCCTACACGTTCTCTTCATTTGGGATGATTTAGTTTTATCATCATTAGTTTGACATGTAGAAAAATAAATAAGGGGGTATTTCTAAATGTTAGTGAAAAAAATTCAAGAATTAATACGTGAACTAACACTCTAGGCTTTTTCCCTCAAGTGAGCTTAATTACTAGACAAAGAACTCATTTAAAAGAAGACAAGTATGACTTTTTCCTTCCTTGAGGACTCCTTATTTAGTAATTGTGAAACAAAGGAATGAGTGTGTTCTATGAGTTAAGAATATTTATCAATGCATTGTACATGTTTATGGCATCTCACCTTGTCCACCAATGGCTTTAATTAATTTGGTTGAAGAATGGTGAAGCTCTCTAGCAATAATATGGCATACTTTGTATGCACATAAAAGTCTATTAGAAAAACATCATAGCACTTGTATTTCTCATTTTCCAATTGAATCCAAACCATGTGTGGTTAATTTTGGATTATATTTGGGAGGTCAAATGCATTTATGTTTTGGGATAGAGGTTTCAATTAATAGACATGGCTCAAAATTTATGATATTTGTTGTATTTATGTTGATATTTTGCATTTTTTATTTTTTGACCGCCTATGTTATGATGATGTCACATTTTAAAATATTTATTGAATTTATGAATTTTAAAAAATAAAAATTCATTAATTTGATATAGATTTTTCAATTAAGTATTTAATTGGATTTATTTAATTAAATGAATTTTATTAATCATTTATTTGTAATTTTAAGCATTTGATTAATTGGCATGCACTATTGGTCAAAAACATCAATTCACCAAGTTATTATTTGACTAGAAGTAAATTAGAGGGAGTTGTTATTGTGTACAAAGTAATACCCCAATTAGGTTCATATTGATGAAGCTCAATACTTGCATGTGACATGTGTAGATGAAATTGGGGTGTTCAGTGATTTTTAGGTTTAATTTAATTAGACTAGTTTAGATATGCATAAATTAATACATAAATAATGGATCTAAATACATAGAATAATTAGAATAACAAATTAAATTCTCACACCATAATTATTTTATATATAATATTCATTTTAGACATTAAATATTTATAAGAAACTATTCTTATAATCATTGAGAACATATCTCCACTAATATCTCACCCAAATCCATATAAATACTCAATCTCCTATATGAGTAATATTGTTGTAACATATAATAATATATCATAATTGACTATATTTTAACTAAATAATATATTCTAAGAATTAAACTATATTCATAATATTATTGTAAAAATATTATGATGACCAATTATAGACGCCAAAAATCCATACACCATGATTCTGAGTGTCAAAATACCCCTTGACCACCTTGGGACCCTCTTGAGACCAATCCTAACCTGTAGTTAGTTTGACTAAACTAGATTTACCCTAACTTTTACCCATTTTGACCCTTCACCCTTGACTATCGATGGTTAGGTTAACCACCGATGATCACCTTGATTGCCAACATTCAAGGTGCACCTCCTTAACCTCCAACATACAAACTCATCCACCTTATTTTCTAAATATAACTCATATAGATATAGTTTCAAACCATTGCATGATCAAGTTATAATTAAGAAGCCTAGTTCACATCTTGTTGCAACTCTCTTACCTTGCCTATAAGAAGAGAGGAACAAAAAGGTGAAATGAATATGTAATTTTTATCAAGAGTTTGTGCATCCATAGTTCCTTTATTTTATAGGTTAATTATCATCAGTAGTCTAGTGATCTAGCTACCACATTAGAGAGTCATCTTGCTACTGTATATCTACCAAAGTGCCAAGTACCATTACTCCACTAAAATCATGCTAGTCTCCCACCAATAGGTCAATCACCTCAACCAATCACTTGATCATCCTTCTACAAAATAAATACTTGATTTTTAGTATTCGATTACTTTATTTGCTTTTTGCATTTAGCCTAGCACCAACCCAACTCCCAAAATCTCCCTTTGAGATCTCATCAATCAGTTTTTTTATCAAACTAGATCTACACATAGTAACTATTGATGATCATACCAACCATCAATGGTTTGTCCAACCACTGATTGTCACCTTGACTATCAATGGTCACCTTCAACCATCAATAATTAGCCCAACCACTGACAGTCACTATGGCAGTAAATTTCAGCAAGCTATTTTCACCTACCTACCTCCAACCAAACCTGATTTTCTATGTCCTTGCCTATTCATAGACCCCTTTATATTTTTTTGAAGCATAACTCGACCATCTAACACTAGTATTAATTAGTTCATCACTAATTTAATCATTTTTAGTCTATTTTCTTAAGCAAGAATTCTTGTATTCAATTTTAGTACCCTTTGATTATTGATGCAAGTACTTTATATTATGTTTTATAAACTTAATTATTTAAAACATTTGGATTGATAGCCCCTAAAGAATCTCTTGCTTTCAAGATCTACCTATTCACTAGACAATCTACTCAACTATCTATCTAATAAACTAGTTTATTTTAGTGTTTTCTTATTTGTAGGTCATCTTCCTAAGACAAATAAGAGCTCTTTATAATATTTTGATTCTACATGCACATAATCAAATAGGTTTTTCAACCATACCCATACTTATTTTCTTCTTTTCCCTTTCTAAAATAATAAGAAAAAAATTATTGAAACATTCTAGCATGCCTAGTGGGACCCTTATGTCTTTACTTAGGTTCTTGTTTAATTTCATTCTCTCTCTATTCTATGCTCATTAATAAAATCAAAATTTTCCTTTGAGATTAAAATTAAGTGCATATATCGACTGCTTAAAAGTTCAGTCCATGCAACTTAACTTAAAATTAAGGTAATCTATCATAGCTTCACTCTTTGTTGCACACATTCAACCAAACCACTTTCATCAATTAAGCATCAAGTAAACTTGATACAATGCCCAACTAGGATTTCATCACCTAGTGGTAACCATACCCTTTCTCAGTTATCCCACTTGGAGGTCATTACCAAGGGGAAAACCAACTCAGCTCTCTGGTTGAGTATAATCTCTAGATATTAATATATATTGGCTAAGCACCTGATACCCTTATCGCTATGGTGTGTGAAGTGATAGGGTAGGCCCCAATACCAAGACATATATTGATTCTAATATAGATTCTTTTTGAGATCCTAAACACTCCTAAAACTAACCATAGACTTCCTCTCTAATACCCACTCTACAAATCAATTTTAGGCACATACCTTCTTAAGGTATAAGCCAAAAGTGAGATTAATTAAAATTCTAGGGCTTAATGTCTCTCTTAGAGTATGATTTAATTTCTTTGATCATTTTATTGTCTTATTTTTGTTTTATTAGTGAGTTTGTTTGTGCTTTCTATCTCCCTTATCTCATATGGTTCTCAATTGCTGGCAGTGAAGAGACCTTATAGAGTAAAATCCATCACCAAACAAACTCTCCTCACACCTCAATAAGTCCTAATTTCACTCTGGAGGTCCCTTAAGGAGATGTAAATTTTTTTCTTTCTTAGATAATAATCTTGTAGCCTTACAACATTATCTTACAACCATGTCTTACTATATCTCAGCTTTGACCCTACTTGTGGATCCACCTTATGGCATACTATCCACCTCATGGGGATCACCTCAATGCCATGGTTACTACCTAACCATTGACTATCCAAGCTTCCTGATCAACCAACAACCCCTTTGAGACTACCATAGAAAACCAACTAACCCAAATTACCACTGCTTTTATACCTCCCACTCATAACAACCATTCCTCCATAATAGGAGTGCCTACCTGTATCACTACCAAATTTTCTTTAGCTACCCCAAATACATCAACCACTACTCTAATTCAAATATTTGTAGTGTCCATACCCTCTACCTAGCCATTGATTAGTACAAGGGTCACCACCCTTCCATCGATTACCAACCCAACTATCGCTCCCATCCAACAAACACCCCTTACACCAAACTTTGGATACATCCCTAACCTACAAGGGCATGTAACCCTATCCACTACCCAACCACCTACATCTACCTACCCTTATGTATCTTCCACCCAACCATTGACATCCACTTACCAATATGTGGTAACCTCCTAACCTTTTCCCCACTATCAATATGTCTCCCAACCACCACAAAAGTATGCATCTTCCAACCTTTCAGGTCCACAATCCTAAGTGTACCTCATGAAGATGATTATGGACAAGATGACCACCCTAGTGTCATATATTTTGGGTGCTTATAACATCTTGTCATATGACCAAATTTTTAATGAGCCCATCCATCCATTTTTACCCATCAAGTCATATCCTCCCCAATGAGAACTTCCCAAATTCTTTAAATTTAAAAGTAAGGAGGATCCCCAATAGTACCATAAGGAATTTAGGAATGCTTTTTATCTCTTTACCTATGATGATTCCCTTCTTCTCTACACATTCCCAATGTCTCTATCTAGTTTTAAATTGGATTGATATAGTTTTATACCCAAGCACTCCCTTTTCTCCTTTACCTAGCTTCTTGGACCACTTTTTGATCAATATCTCCAATAAAGTTTCTATCACCGACATTTACTCTATCTATTAGTTTGAGGATGAATCCATTTCTAATTTTGTAGCTCATTAGAGGAATATAATTAACTAACACTCCTCCTTACCTCAATCTAAACTCATAGATCTCTTTACTCAGGCATGTACCAAGTATATCTCCTCTACACTGTGTGTCCAAAGCTTTCAAAACTTTGATGAAAATTTTACCATGGAATGTAAGATAGAGAATAGAGCCATTGATGAAGGGAATCTAAACACTAGTATAATTTGACAAATAAATAACCACATGACTAAAAATTTTAGTCATGATAATTAAAAATGACTAAATTATACCTATTTTTTACAACACAACTATAAATGACTAAATAAATGATTAATTTCATCATTAGGTAAAAAACACAACTAAATAATTAGTCACACAAATAAAAATAACTAAATAATTAGTCACACAAATAAAAATTAGACAATAAAATATTAAAGTGGGTAATTAAAAAATATTTCAAATTTGGAAATTATTGGTGGGAGTGCACTGTATTTCACACGTAGGGTTAATATTAAATTAAAAAATTGTTGGTGGAAGTGGGGAGTACAGTAGAGTGTAAAATTAGGTAGAGGTAATTCGATGGGGAAGTTAGGAGTATAATTAGCATTGTTTGTGTAATGCACCTCTACAAATAGAAGGAAAGTTTGTTAATTATTAATGGATCTAGAGCTATCTAAAGAGGGTTTGTTTACCAATTTGATGGTATGAGGCATTTTTGGGTTTTAGAATATAAGTATAGAAAATACTTGCATGGGTGATAAATCTTGTTTGGAGAGGACATAGAGACTTTTGAAAAGGTGGGTAAGGAATTTAGATTTTGTTGTAACAAATTTGAAGTTGGTGAGGCCCTCTATAGTGAAGTTGAATTATGGATTCCCTCTATAGTGAATTTAGAGGTAATTGAAAACACTCATTACATTAAAGATAAAATTTATAGCTTTCTGATTGGAAACTACATCTAGCTAGGAGAACAAAATAGATGTATTATAAGAGATGAGTTACATAAATAGGAGAGTATCTTATCATAAGACATTGAATACCATGTAACCATTTATATTTCTTGAGATTGTGAAAGAATTGGATGATTTTATTCATTGTATAATCAATATAATGTAATGACCATATCTTGAAGTTTTCTATTTATGTTTCATGTTATCATGCATGGGTATGGTATTAATTTCTAATTTTGTAACCAATTCACTAACCTAATCCTTGAGAATCATTTTCACTAAGTCTTCATGACATGGGTAGTTCATTTACATCATAATTAGTTTCTTATTGGTTGGTGTAACTTACAGTAGTTACATAGGCAACTGAGTACCAGAACCATATAGGTAATTCTAATTTTAGCAAACTATTTTTTCATTAGTTTCTTCTATGCATTTTGGAGAATATAAGAATTGAACTTAAAAAATGCATCCAAATTTCAATTATTTTGATCACTTTACCATTAAACTATTGTCTCATGTCCCTAGCCTAGACCTCAATGTTTGGGTAACATTGTGTGCAAGCCTGATCTATTAATTGCATAGAATCCTAGAAGATGGTCTCATATGCCATAGATGAAAGTTATACTAATTCATCAAATTAATGTGGTCACCAAGCTATTTTAATTGATATTATATGTCCACACATGGGAGTATATCAATTTTTATAACAAGTCATCTTTTCTCAACATGTCAATAATTTATGCTAATAAGCAATGCTCAAAGTTACAATAAAGAATTCATTACCATATTTGTTAGTATTTGTGTATTAATTAACATTGAAAGATTTCCATATGTTTAAATGATTGTGGTTCATCAGTATAACAAGCATAAATTTTGTGTTCCATTGCTAAAGCATTTCTTTAATTATCATCTAGACAAGGAAAGCTATCAATAAAACATGGATAAAAATAACATTTATTTATTTCCAGTCATCATGGTCTTCTTTTATGCACATTTTAGATGACATGTAAAGTGAAAATAATTCTACATGATCAACAAGATTTTCAAAATTACAACATGCTCTTATAAATGCAGATAAATAGTAGACAAACACTCCAAAGTTTCCTTATCTTTGTGTATTACAATTTGACCATTATTATTATTATTAACTGTAATGGATATTTTTTATATTAGCAATATAAATGGTGAGGTGCCAATAATAAATATTTTACAACATATATTTTTAATCTCTACCTCTTTCACATGGGCAAAAAAATGAGGGCATAGTAGTTGTTATGTTCCTTGCTAATTAGCCATTGATAGCTAAGAATCTTATAAGTAAAAAATTCACAAAATAGACCACATAGATTTATGTAGAGGTAGAACATCTGATTCTATAAAGTGATGCCCATATATATTTCTTGAATTTAAATTATTGTAGAGTGCTTTATATCCTATAGAGTGATCTAAATCTAATTCTATAGAGTGCTCTATATCCTAATTCTATGAAGTGCTCTAAATTTTGGGTAAGTGTTGAAGAGTGTTGAAGAGAACAAGTCACACATGCATCACACTTCATATAATCAAACTAATAATGAAATAAACTCACACAACACACTTTAATCTATGAAGGGTTAGGATATTCACTATAAATCCTTTTGAGGGGGCCTTCCTCATTTAGAATTGAGTTCCAATCCTTCTCCAAGAGACTTACAAAAGCTTCTTACAGAATTAGCCTTTTCATTACTCAAATCTATAGCAATTAAAGATTGTTATAATAGATTACAATATTTCAATAATTATAATGCAATTACTTTCTACAATACCATCATCATGAATATAATCTAGGTTTTTCTATTACATGCATAAGGTAGTTATTAGTTCTAACCAAAAACACTAACTAGGAAAGGTACACATCATTTTCAACTAACCCAGCCAAACTTCAGGTGGTTAGTAACTTAAAATTACTTGTTTTTAGCCCTGACTGGGTAAATGACAATATATTTTATTTTATTTTTTTGCTTCTTTTTCTCCTTTCCATTGTCCTTATCTTATTCATCTTTTAGAAGCACATCTAAGTTTCTATGCATGTGAGGGATTTGTATAACTATTATGGAGGATCCTCTTTAATCATTTACTTTGTTTCTAAAATAGCTAGATGTGTCCTTAAAAACCAATCACTTATTATCACAATAATATTTGGTTTTATGTAGTGGCTATGGGCTCTTGTAGGTGAAAGTTTGCAGTTTTTATGGGTAACCTATAGGTGAAAACCTATAGTTGCTATGGCTAACCTATAGGTGGAAATCCTGTAGCTTGGTAGTTGCTATGGGAAACTTGTAGTGAAATCCTACATTTTCTATAGGTAACTTGTATCAGTAGATTCATAAAAGTAATCCATTCCTCTATTATAACTTTTGAATTAGCATATTCACCCCTAATAATTAGGGTAGCCTCTTTTTATTTTAGAGATGGATGATCCATATGTTTCCCCTCTTCAAATTAACCAATCATTTCTAATTAATGATGTAAGAAGCCCAAGATGGTCATATGTCATTTAAATAGAGTCTTGTTAGAAATGAAAATTCATGGAAGTTATCGATATAATGCTTAATGGGCAATATGTTAATTTACAAGAAACATTCAAAGAAGTGGATGAAAGTAATGATGGAGTGTTTGAAGAAGATATTTTGATTACCAATGAAGAGATTGTGAGAGATAATGTTTTGCATGTCACATAGGAGTATGAGGAAGAAAATCAAGTAGATGCAGATATGAATGATCAAGATTATGATATTGCTAGCAATGCAGATGATTATGATGATGTTTTATCACCTTAACTAGCCTATCACCTTAACATTTTAGCTTGTCACCTAAAATTTGGTTATATGTATGGTGTAATTTATTGTTTAATGTAATAAATATCTGAGTATGGGTGTGCTTATTCACTATTATTTTATTGATATATTTCTAAATATAATCATCATTATTCTGCTAGTACATTGTCTACAAAACCTGAGATGTTCACTATTGATTTAAAGTGTATATAAAGTTAGGTTTAATCATTCTTCTTAGTTTTATTACTTTGGTTGAAATTAATTTTATTTAGTTAGAATATAATATCTTGTATGTCCTATATGTTTTCTAGATGCTAGATTTTTCTAACTTCTTTAGAACTGCTAGATATGAAAATAAACAAGAAAGGTCTAAAGGTATCAAATAATGAAACAAGTTACCTATTAAAGTAAACAACTCTTTAAAATATTGGAAATAAATTGTAGTCATTTCTCTGATATTTGGATATCTTTAGTTTTTAATATAACTTCTAGCCTCCATATGTATAGAATATGCTTGTGAGAAGGAAACAATAATGAACATCTATGATTTAATAATACATATAGATATCTTAACGTTAGGTGAACAAAATATTTAACCTATACTATTAAACAATTTGTGTGAAAAGACAAGTAGAATTCCCTATCATGCCCCCTTACTATTATGAACCCCCTAACTTTAGTACTATTATGTTGTTCTGGATCATGCTATGTTTTATTATTTCAATTCTCCCCCTTTAACATCAATGGCAAAGGTGCTAGTCAATTAACCCCATGAATTAAATATCCTCATCAACTTGTCAAGAAATAACTTTAAAAGACTAGAACCAGAACAAGGGGTCAACGATGAGTTATAATACCAAAATCTTTAAGGTACAAGGGTTCCATACTTAGGCAAAATTTTGAAAAATGACAACCCCTATGTTAGAACCTCCAAAATTTTCCTAGTTTCATTATCATAACTATCCTTGACCCCAATGACTAAATCCCTAATTCTTATGCTTAAATTATCTCTAACTGATTATGCCTCATTATAAATAAAGAAATGATCTCTTAGGTTTGACTAACACTGAAAAATAAAACTAAGAGACTAAAAAATTAGAAAATTGTTCAATCTTTTAAATAAAATGATATATAAAATAATGTATTCATAATATACCCCTATATTCCCACCTAAAATACATAAAATTTCCAATACCATACTATCATAGTAGTTAACAAAGGTATGCATGGGATGGTGAGACATATAGGTCAATGTATAAATGCTTACTGCAATACCACGATAACCAAATATGAATAGCATGGGGTGGTGGTGAGAACATGCTATAAAATAAAGTAAACCACAACCTGTAAAGGGGTAAATAATGAAACTATGTTATGGTGGTGAATAATCACTCAACCACTATAATTAACCCACTATCTTGTAGGTTTCCAAAGGGGTGTGCATAGGGTGGCGATATGGGACTGTCTAACCCACTATCCCATAGAAAGTAAAGTGAAAGTGTGTAGTATAGTGGGGAGTGTAAAATGCTAACTCTAGAATAACACTACCCATATAGTGGTCTTCACATGAAAAAGTGGTATTATAGTACAAGCTGTCAAACCATTTAAATTATTAGTAGAAATGATTACACCTCTAAATATGAACTGTTCAATTTCCTAAGACCATAGACATGTATTCAAACTTGAAATATGGATAGATTATGAAATATTTTGCATGAATTGACATTAATAGAGATGTGATTGAGCTTAATAGTAAATATACTTGGGAGTCGATGCCATTTTTGCAATCATTCACATAACTCAGCATACCAAAGGCAAGGGAGTTCAAGGAAGAAGACTCTACAACTATTATTTCATCATCTAATTTCATATAAACCCTCTGTATCAAGTGTATAAGAACTTAAATTTTCTCAATTCTACAAGTAGACACTTAAAGAAATCAAGTAGGAGTAAATTCTTCATCATGCCACCTAAAAGAAATGAACTTGCAAGTAAGAAGGAAGAAGTTACAACCTCTAAAATGAAAAAAATAACTTTATTACAATCCATACTTGATGTGTTACCCAATTCAACAAACAAAGGATTCAAAAAGGTGTTTAGATATGTAGCTCATGCATGTAGAGACCCAATTATTCCTATCTTAGGGTGGGATTTGTTTTGGTACTTCTAGATAAGAGGGATGGTAAGATTCTAGTTTCAAATCCTTGGGCCTTAGACTTAGACAAACTAATAGTCCTAAACATATTCATAGATTTTAAGTTTATCAGAGTATTAACACAACATTACTTCCTAGCTACTAGGACTATAAGAATCCCAAATGGCTCACCATTAGTGGTATTGACTAAAGCAACAATTTTAGAGTGTTTCATGTTGAATAAGCAATCCATCACCAAGATTGACCTGGATAAAAGTGAGGAAGACTTTATGAGTTTGAGAAAAACTTATAGGAGTGATGAACTTCCTATACACATGAAAAAGGGTGCAAACAATAAAAGGATACCTATTTCCCCTTCCAATAATGAGCCATTTATCATAGAAGACTTTCAAGTCTATTTTAAAAAGACTTATCTTGCTTTATAACAAGTGCTTGGGATTGATGCTAAATAGAATATTCCAATTAATATCATGATGATGAAAATGAGGATTTAAAACCCTAAAGTAAATGTTGAGTATGACTTTGCTTCTCTAATTGAGAAAGGGCTACAAGAGGGATTCTTACAAGTGAGAGAAAACCTAGCCCCTATCACTTTTATAAATTATTCCTTGCTGTGTCATTTAATATTGTATTAGTATATGGATAAATGTACTAAGAGGATGTGATTGGGGATGACTAACCAACAATGAAATAGGTTACCTATGTAGCATTGGTGTTACATCTGGGATAGCAGATGTAGGAATAATGATTATGTGACATTTCATCATGATTTTGTAGTAAGATTAATGGCCACTCTTGGTCACATTTCACCAAGATTTCCCATTGAAATTATAGAATTATTAATACCCTTAGCAATGAAGCCAAAATAGGGACATACCCATAATTTTGGTGATTGGTTCTTTCTAGTAGACCAAACAATGATAAGAGTTTATGGGTGTCCTCAAGACCCAAACATTCTACCTAAGTTTTTTTACCTTCAAATTAAATTTTTGGAACTTATATGGAAAATTCTATGGATGGAGAAGGATGTTGTGAAGAGATATAAAAAGGGGACATTCCTACCTAAGTTAACTATATATGGGGAATTGTCTATTGGGTATGATACTCTAGAAGAGATACAAAGTTATTTTAAGGTAAGGTATTCTTTGAAGTCATGAGGGGAATGGGTCTTTGACCTTGAAGGCCATATAAACTTTGTAAGGCAAACACTACTCACTAGAGTTGGGATTAGTCATGAGGTTGACTATGAATAACATGTAATAAGAAATTTCCTTACCCCTCATGAGTGTTTTAAAGGAAAAGGAAATGAGAAATCATTAAAATATTTGAGGAAGAGAAGAAGAAGAGAGACACTAAATTCCTATGTTTTTATGTGGAAGAATGGGATCCTCTTAGGAGGATAAATTTTATAATTGATAACTTTGAAAGGTTATATGTTCAGACAAAAAAGGAATCCAAGGGGAAATCTCCAAAACACACCAAGTTACCCATCAAGAGGCCAAGTGGTGTTGTGATTTTAGAACCCCTTCCAAACACTATTATAGTACAATCAAAATGATCTCTAGATCAATCAGATCCTAAGGAACAAAAGATAGAGGAAGTACCTTGCTTGATGGTATATGAAGTAAGTGAAGTGGTAAGAGATATAGAGGTAGCCAATGTGCTAATGATTTTGAAAGATGATGATGAAGTGGATCAACCACTCCTTAAACTTACAATTAAGGCCACAAACTAGAAGAAAGGGTGGATGTGCATGCACATAATGATCAAGAAATGTATGATGATGAAAGAGTGGTCACTAATTTTAGGTTTATTAAAGATAATGAATTTACCCAGACCCTTGAATTTAAATTTTTTTAGATCAAGGTAAAAATTAGAGAATATAAGGAGAGACTCTAGATTTATAAGATAGGTACTGAGGAGTCCCAACATGATCAAATTGTTGCTAAGACTTTTGAGGAGCTCAAGATTAATGAAATCAATATCAACCCATAGGAGGCCAAAAAATTGGTATTGGAGAGAAACATACTAATCATTCTTAGGATGGAGCTAAAAAAGATATTCTTACTAGATCAAGTAAGAAGCCAAGAAGATCCCATGTTGATTTATGAATTCAATTCAGTTGAGGGAATGAGTAGCATAGGTTACACTATAAGAAGTAAAACCCTAGCCTTTTTGACAAAACAAAAAAAAAAAACCAATATTTCATGATGTTGTACAAGAAATGAGATGGAATACCATGGTAAAGACACATCAATATTGGAGGCAGCTACTATGACAATGTACTCAGTAATGTTTACTAGGGTTGTGATTAAAGTTATGGAGCTTAGATTGGTAGAATATGAAAAAGCATAGACTAATTTGAATGATGAAGTGAATAGGTTATTCATAGAAAATGTGAAATTGAAAGAATATTTGAAAGGAGAAGGTCCTTCCCAAATCACAAAATTAATTGTATACCAACCCCTTGCCATCTAGACTAATATAGATGCAATCAATTTTGAAAAAGTAAATGTGCTAAAACAAGAAATTGAGAAGTTGAAACAGACTAATGAAGAAACAAAGGAGCAATGAGATAAACCCTCAAGGTATTGGAAAAGATCTTGGAGCATAGGGTTAAACTAATTATGGACAAATTAAAAAATGTGTATGAATGTTATGTCTCCTTGTCACAAGTAGTTGATCAGATGAAGGCCCATGTACCTATATTGAACCCCTTATTCAAGAAATGGCAACCTATACATCACACCTTAATAACTTTGTGAAATTTTTTACAAAGGAGTGCTGAGGCCACCATAGCTTTAAATCCTAATAAAAAAATGGTTTAATGGTCATAGATGACTTCTAATACATATCTGGAGAAGACCAAAAGATCAAGGCAAGAATGGATTCATTTCACACACTAAAGTAGTGGTTCATGCCTAAGATACTAAGGGATGATGATCAATTGAAAGGATCCAAGGATTGGATAGATGATTTTAGCCAAATTTTTCCCAACTACCTCACTCATTTACAAAAGGATGGTGAGATAAATATTCACAACCTTAATTTAACCTTGGATGGAATAATTGCACTAGATGTTGGATACTCAAAATTCATCATGGGTGCTAGAGGGTTATTAGACATCAGATGCAAGAGTCACTTGGGCAACACACAAAAAATTTAGGAGTAAAAATGACCTCATGATTATAAAGAGTACTAATGGGAGTAGACATATCTAGCTCCCCCAAAAGATTAGGCCTTACAATGAAGTACCAAGCCTTGGATATACTATTATGGAGAGAGGACCTTGCTAGATCTGAATGAGCACATGTGCCTTATGATGACTAAAAAAAATTTGATATATTGAGAGTTATCTAGACTTTAACATTTGATCATTTCTCATCTTTAATTGCTTTTATGTAATCCTATTTAAACAATGATAATTAAGACTTTTTAATTTATGTTAAAAGTGGGTAACTAAAAAGACACTTTTTGACATGTAACAATTTGAAGCTTGTCACTTCCCTTACTCACCTATAACATGGAAACCAAGACGGATTGATAATAATTAGTAGGGGAGTTAGTCTACATAAAATCTTGAAATGTATTGTAAAATATTTTTGAAGATCAATAAAATGAAGTTATAATTGGTGGCCAAATTTTGGCTTCAATTATTTGTTGAAGTGAATTAATGAATGTTGTCTTGCTATCTTCTGATCATTCTAGGGTTTTATGTTTTGTTTCCATAGTAACCATTTATCAAATGTTAAATGCAAATGTTTCTAATCCCTCAAAAATGGTCATTTTTAATGATTTTTTTTATAAAAATAAAAATCCCATTTGATGTCCAAAATATGAGATACAAACTCATATTCCACTATTATTCTATTGATTCAAGTTGTTTATTTATACATTATTATTTATTTATAATGCATAAAATGTGGAAAAAGTTTTTAAGGTGTAAATTAGATGATAGTGATCATAATGCTAAAATTTCAATGATAGATTATGAGTGCTTTTGTAGAGAAAATGTGGCCAAGAATAATGAATATTTATCACATCTTAGTTTGACAAATAGGCAAGTTGTAAATCCACTAAGTAGTATATTATTTGTTTAATATTTTTTAATGAATTTTATAGGCAAGAGATTTATGTATATAAAACATAATATTTTTTTTTAAATTTTATAGGAAAGAAAAAAGTGTAAATAAAATGCGGAGAAACAATAAAAGAAAAGAAAAGATACAGTGTTGCTAATTCATAGAAGCCAACATATTTATGATTCAACAATGTAGTTGGTGAAAAAAATAGTTGTGATAATGTGCAACCTGATATAACACATGGTGATGTTCAACATTGTGATGATCTCTTAGCACAAATTCTAAGAGATATTATTGAAAAGCATGAGAGAAAAGGAACAATAAGTCTGTTGATGATTTATTCAATATTAAAGGATGTGTTTGAAGTGAAATCTATGCAGACTAGTATTGATCTACCTACTCATGCCATACCTGATGTGGAAAAAGAGCATGAATTTCTAGTTAATGAAATTTATGAAGAGAGATTTCTTGCATTTGGTATGCCTTAGAGTACACATGTTGCATCTACAACTTTTGATGGAACTAGTGGATCAGTCAAAAAAATTGGTGGTGGTTTAATAGAAGATGTGTTTGATTTTGTCAAAAGACAAAGATTGAATCAAAATTTGTAAAGATATACAAAGAGGAATGCAAAATAAATAAAATTTGAAGGAAATAAGCCATTCTTGGTTGAGGTATCGAGAGATGGTGAGCCCATTGGGCCAAATGTTGCACAATGGGCCTCTGAGTTGGGTGTAAGATGTAGGGACCATTTGGATATTTTTATATCAAATTTTACATATCAAGATCCATGAAGTGTATAAAATGTTATACAAAATAATGGAAAATTATTTTGAGACTACTAGTGGATAAATCTCTAGAAAATATTACAAGTAAAAGATGAGACTTTTGATGAACAATTTTAGATACAATTGTAGAAAAATAATCATTGAGGGAAAAGAGAGGTTAGATTCCACTCTATCTCCCAAATAGTGGGAGGAATTGAAAGAAAGTATGCATTCCAAATAATATTTGACAAAGAGTAATAGAGGTAAGAGAGCAAGAGATAATGTGAGGGTTGGATATATATTTGGTCGAGGTGGGTTGCAAGCCAAAATGGACAAATTTGTAGTAAGTGTATGGTTTTTTGGTTCAATTTTTTTTGTGTTATTTATTTTGATTTTATATTGAACTAACTATATGTTGAAATTGACATTGTATTTTAGATGGAAAACAATAATAGAAAAGCAGGTGCAGAAGATATTGTCAATTGTATGGTAGTATTAGATCCTAGTAAATCTAAGAGTATGATGAAGTGGAAATCTAGTTCATCAACAAAGATTTCACATCCATCTATTAGACACCCAGTAAGAGCCTCTCTAGATCATGTCAACTCAAATGAATGGTACCAACATGTAATGAGTTGTATATATGGTCTCACTAAGAAAGTTTTGTATTTGGTTGCCTCTATTAGGCCTATGGTTTTTTCATGTAATGAGCATAATTCCACATATTCAGATGAGGTAAGAGGCTCTATTGATCTCATTTCTTCTTGTTTGGCAATTCTGTATACAAATGCCTCCTAATATGTAGATTAAAATTTGAGTGTAGGAGAATCCAACCCAATTTTAATATTATTGGAGTGATCCAAAAAATATTATCTTGGACAAATTTATATCTTGTATTCTTGGTATATTTTTTTACATGATGGTTAAACCACATGTAAAGAAATTTTATCAAAGCAGCATAAAAACAAAAATTATTTGATGTCAATAGAGCTATCGATATTGATATTGATCATGATGAAATAGACAAGAATGTGCAACACAATCATAGTTGTGTTGAAGTTGAGGTAATATAATAATTATTGTCAGTTATATATCTCAATTTTTTGTCATTCTTCTTTTGGACAAAAAAATTATAGATTTTTCATTATTTAAGTTGTAAGTTAATTTGTCCCAATGTTTCGTATTCTGCATGCTTAAAATGTTATTTTGGATAAAAATTTATAGCTTTTACATTCTTTACTTGACTTATATTAATTTTTGCATTATAATTAAACCACATGTAGAGTAATTATATGAAAGCAGAACAAAAAATAAAAGGTCCATGTCAATAGAGCTCTCTGCAAAGTTGCATAACTTCATGTCAATGTTGATAGTGATTTTGCTAAACTCGATGAGAATGCACATGATATTCATAGTAGTAGTGGTGTTAAACTTGAGGTGAGTGCTATGAAACCATAAGCAAGTAAGTACTATTCAAGTAAGTAATGGTTGTTTTATTATGTAAATAAGGGTAATCATTACCTATGTGATAGAAGTTGGTTAGAATAGTAATGAAGTGTAATTATCTAGTATACATAGAATATAAAAATAAGGGAGAACATATAACTTGCATATAGATGCTTAGAGCTTAGTTTGTAATAGAGTGCATACATAGATTTTGACATAGATTTCAAATATCGAGGAGTTAATTTTTGTTTAATATGTCAGGTGCATGGTTTCAAGTTTCCTATCTCTACAATATTAGGTATGTAGGAATATCAAATATTTTAGTTGTAATGTTATTAAATAGAATAGGAGAAATACATAGTCCCTAAATTTATATTTGACAAATATTATGTCAAATACTATTGCATGTTCTCCTATAAAAGACCCTATAAATTATCTAGTGAGAGGTTCTAAAAAATGTTGTAGATTCTCAAAATAGGTATCCCATCCAACCCTAATGAAGATGGCCCAGCTATTTGAGTCTCCTTGCAACTACCTATGGTCCGAGGGTTCCCTTCTCACTACTAAAGTTCCCATTCTAGATATTTTATCTTCATGTCAATTTTTTCAAATAGATATCTCTTAAAAACACCCAATTTTACCTTTAGATTTCTACCTATAGAAAAGCAAGTTTCTTCAATAACAGTAGT
>JARHVA010002121.1:65000-302500 GCA_037957365.1 Torreya grandis | reverse complement strand
ACTTTTTACTTTGTGGGCTGGAGGCCAAATACTAACCCCGTAATGATATAAAAAAATATGTTTATTTATGTATTTTTATTTCCTTTTATGTTTTAATTCAATTTTAATAATATGTTCATTTCTGCATTATTTAATTTATGGTATTTAATAAATTATTCATATCATATAAATGAAACTTTACTACTAAACTAGTAGTAAATATAATGATTATGTAATTAATAAATAATGTATCAATATACTACTAGTTGATAGAAATCAGTGAACAAAAACAATTAAATAAACTACCAAATGATGGTAATTAAAAATTAAAATGACTAAATTTACTACCAATTAATGGAAATCAGTAAATTAAAATGACTAAATATACTACTAATTGACATAAATTAATAATTAAATTGACTAAATATACTACTAATTGACATAAATTAATAATTAAATTGACTAAATATACTACCAATTGACAAAAATAAATGAATAAATATGACTAAATATATGACCATTTGATGGCAAAATAATGATTAAAATGACTAAATATACTACCAATGGACAAAAATCAGTTAATATAAATGACTAAATATGCTACCAATGGACAAAAATTAGCGAATAAAAATGACTAAATATACTACCAATTGATGACAATTAATTATTACAATGACTAGATAAATTACCACCATGACTAAATAAATGACCAGTTAACAATAATCAATGACTAAATTAACAAAAAAAATATACTATCAAATTGATCAATCAAATCAACCAATAAATGACTAAAAATGGTGTAGTCATAAATTTGGTTGCATTATAAATGACCAGGAATAAACTACTAATGGTCATGTGACCAAGCTTAGTCATTTATATGCAGTTTTTAGTAGATTTTTTAGTCATTGCTGTTTTTTTACTAGTGAAAGCTCAAAAGCAAGAATTCAACCTACAAAATTAATGAAGCCTCTTCCTCCAAGTCAAACAACCAGTCCAATACCAATACTAGGGGCAAGGGAACCACAAATATGGTTGTCCTTAAGGCTATTCATCCACCTTCTATCAACCAACCAAATTCCTCTAATTCCTCAAAGCAAAACATGAGAAACTAAAACTAGAACAACCAAAAGCAATTCACTCCACTTGGCATTAGGGGATATTTAGATGTGAAATGGGTGTTGTAAGAAATATTAAAAATGTTTTTATTTCATAAATTAATTAAATATAAATAATAAAAAATCACTTAACCACATGGGTTAATTAGGGCCAAATATTTATATAATAAATGATAAATAGACTTTTTTATTATACTTTGTATATTTCTTAGATAGCCTTTAAGCTCTTTTAACTCTTAAAAAAAAATTCAATATTAAGTTTCTAATTTTTTTAGAGCTAATAAAAATCTATTGGTTGTCAACAAAAATGCTAAAAGTGATGCTCATAGAATAACAATAGCATCATTAGCAACATTTGTGTAAATCTCTACTAGCCTTGATGAAGTGAACATCCCAAAAAATAAACCTTAACTTAGAAGTTCTTATAAGGGTCCTAAAATTTCATAATTTTTTGCATCCAAAGACCACATTAAACACCTTAAAACTGTCATTTAAAACTTGATATAAAACTTTAACTTTTTTAAATTTTTGTTAATTTAATTTAATACATTTTATATATGTCATATCCAGACATGGACATAAACGGATATTTGTAGTCTGTTGAAAGCATATAGGGGCTTTCTAAGACCATTGAAATCCATGACTCAAATGGAATGTGGTTCCACTTGAGTTGAAACAGTTGACATAAAAAGAATGGTGGTGGTGTTATTCTTGGGCTGAGTTAAAGAAAAGAAAATAATAGAACTTAGTATTTTTTTCATAGGCATAATCATCATCATCATCAATCTAAATAGTTGTATGCATGTTCATCCAATAGAAATATGTTTGGTTTGAAGTAGGTCACTTGTTCCAATAGAAATATGTTTGGTTTGCAACAGGTTGCTTGTTCCAATATAAATGTGTTTGGTTTGCATTAGGTCACTTGTTTGAATCAAGGGAGAAGCATTTTGTCTCCACTCTGCAACACCACTTCCACAAACTACCATAGTAACCAAGTAAATGTGGGTCTCATTGTACCCTTCCCATCAATTCATAATTACATAAAATCAAATATGCTGCATCCAACATATAATGAAACTCGTGATAGAATCAAAGAAAATTGCTTACATGATATAATACTTTCTATGTACATTAATACCTTTAGTTTTTTGGTTAGTAAATCTTTTTGGGAGTGCAGATATATATCAAATATGAAAAAAACTAAATTAATCTATAATATGTACATTGATGTATATATTTGATAAATCTGTATAAATTTATGTACAATAATTAATAAAACTAAAGATAAACTAATGTCATATTTGATAAATCTCTACACATTAATGCTTGTTTATTTGTAGATTAGTTTTATGTATAGATTTATGTAAATATGTAAAGATTTGATAAATAGACATTAATGTAGTGATTAATGTATGTAAAATTAACATACGTAAATATTTGTTTAGATTTATTATGAATGTATAGACATGAAGAGTAAATCTATGTATTAATGTTAGTAAAGATTTGATAAATAAATGTGAGGTGGATCACACTCCTAGAAAGAAACACAACCATAATACATATACATTATATATGTCATGTCAAAAGATGGAGATAAATGCATATTTGTATTCTATTGAAAGCACATGTGGACTTTTTTAGTCTATTGAAATCCTTGACTAAAATGGAATGTCATTTTACTTGAGTGGAAATAACAAAGATACAAAGAATGGTGGCGGTGTTGTTCTTGGGCTAAGTTAAATGAAATAAAATAATAGAACTTGATATGGCAACAACATTAATGGATAGCTACTTATAATGGAAGACATTATAATGGCCAGCTACCAATAATACCTTTTATGTACATTAATATGAAAAAAAATAAAAATCTTTACACTTTATATTAAAATTGAAGAGATTGGAATCAAGCAAGTAGGGTTATTTTAACCAAAGTGGGTTAGTTTAGAGGATTTAGTAAATTTTATATAATATATTAAAAAATAGTATATTTTTTAACATGATGTCAGGCCTAAGGGATGATGTCATACTTTAATTGATTTACATTGTTTTCTTATGTGATATTTCACAATTTAAAAATTTATTTTGGAGGCCCATTTTTAATTAAAATTTCCCCTAATGAGAGTCCTATGCTTCCATTCTAGAGAAGTTATTAAAATCCAACATCATTAAACTTCCTCTTATCAAACCTCCTTAGTATTTTGATGCCTCTCATCCTATGCCTTGTTGGTACAAAGATAATTATCTATGTGCCTTTCATCAGGTAATAGGACATGATGTCAATATGTGCAACACCTTCAAGAGCCTTTTCCAATCCCTCATTGACAAGGGGGAGCTCATGTTAGACAACCCAAATGCACCATGAAACCAAGCCTTTTATATATTCAGGCAACCCTTCCCAAACCATGCTCCAACACAGAATGAGACCAATATAGTTGAATGTTCTCATGATGCCTATATAGTCAACATGGTCCTTGATGCACTCATTACCAAACCACCTAATACCCAATCCGCTGGTTTTTCACCTCCCTAGTCTATTGAGGTAGTGGACTTACCTTCCCTTCCTTTGAAAACCCAAACCAATGAAGTGCCATCCTCTTCCCCTCCAATTATTGAGGTAGTAGAGCTATTAGCCTCCCTTTCAACTAACATATTAGAACAACCAACCATCACCACCCCATCCTTACCTCCAAATATTGATCAACCTACTCCCCCTTTATAAATCATCCTCGAGGAGGCAAACCCCATATATAATCCCCCCATAGAGGAGCTACCTATCTCAACCTTGCATCCTTTGATTAAGGAAGAGGATGAGGTTATCATCCCTATATCTCCACCTAGGGGTTTGTCTTTTAGGTCTATTATTTAGGGAATCAAACCAACCTACAAACCATTCTCTAAGATAGTGAAAAATTTAGAATCTATCTTCAACATTAAAATGGATAAAGCTACCTTCTAGTAACAACTAGGTCTCCCTTATATCACTAGGCTAGAACTACCAACCCTTTCTTTGGTGGACCAACCTATCACTTCTATTGACCAACCCATTACCATATCTACCCAACCAACCAAAACTTCCACCCAACTAACCAAGACCTCTACTAAACCAACCAACCCCAAACCATCTAATTCAAACAAGAGCCAAATGGACAAACCATCTTCTCAAACCAAACCAATCAATTGTTAAGCATGAAATATACTGAGAGGGGGGGTGAATCAGTATATTATATATCTCATAAAAACTTTCCCTTAATCAAATTCCACTTAATCAAACATTCAAGATATGTAGTAAAAATAAAACAATAAACACCACACAAGAGAGAGACACTAGATATAACATGAAAACCCAATGTGAGAAAAACCATGGAGAACAATCTCAAGTATATGAATGAGCACCACTCAAACAATATTCACAATCACCAACTTGCAGGAGCACCAACCCCTTTGCTAAGCACCAACCCATAAGAGCACCAACCCCTTTGTCGAGCACCAATCTAGCAACAATTCATGAGCACCAACCCACAGGAGAACCAACCCCTTTGTGTAAACCACAAAACTATCTCTCAATATTGATATCTCAACAAATGATAGTTCATTACAACATCTCTTTCCTCTCTCTCACCTTTGCTCTTCTAAGCTATATATAACAAATACAAATCATATTCATCTCTCACAAATGCTCTTCTAAGATAGATAATACAATATCAAATCAAGCTCTATCTTCCATATTACAAATGGCTTCTCAAGCCTTTATCTATAGCTTTCCAAATGACCTTTGGCCTTCCCCCTTTGTGACCCTTCAATCCTCATGGAAAATGGCACCAAAATTGTATGACCCTTCATATCCTTGCCTTTGAAAACTCATGTGGTGACCCTTCATGAGCAAAAATGTCCTTCCCTCTTTTGTCTTTACTTTGGTGACTTTTCGTATTCCTCAAAGTGTCCCTTCATGAGAAATTGTGCCCTTCCTCTTTTGTCTTCACTTGGTGACTCTTGGAATTCCCAAAGATGACTCTTCATGGGAAAATGCATCCCATCCTTCTTTTGTCTTTACCCCATGACTCTTTGACTTCTCCATGGGCCCTCTTTTGTCTCATATGCAACCAAAAATATATTTGTTAATATTAAATAAATATTAACTCATATTAGCCAAGATATATCTATTACAAAAAATATCAAATTCAATTGGGCCTTTATCACCAATAAGGCTAGACCTTTGACATTAATGAAAATATTTCCAACATCAATATCCTTGGCACCTTCCCCCATAGATACTTAACCACCCATCTGTGAAGGTGGAGCTTGCCTCACCAGAACTAGAAACCAAAGAAACCAAAGAGGTAAAACCATACAAAGGCTATAAGGCCCAAATTTTAGCTCCCTCAACCTTGCCCTCCACTCTAGGGCCTAATCCCACTATCTTGAATAAGAATCCAATTACCTCTACCATTCTCCACCACCTCTTTTGGTTACACCTTCAAAGTTGGTTTTTGATGCACCTATTTTTACCATACCAATAATACCTAAGCTACCTACCTTGAGATATTCCACCTCTAGCTCATCAACCTCCTTCCCTAAACTAAAGACATCAACCAAGTGCACCACCATACCCAAAACACCTATCACCAAACCTATTTCTGAGTAACCTTCTACCTTAACCATCAAATCAAATACCACTACACCTTTGCAACCTTTAGCTAAATACTTCTTGGCCATTTTCCATAGGTTATTGCAAACTTCTTATTTGGATTTTCCCCTATTAGACCCTTTAACCCTTTAGATTTAAAGCCCATATGGTATAATGACCACCAAATTTTTTATTATCATAGGACACCTATCCATGATATAGAGAACTAAAAATCTCTCCAAACTATTATCCACCAGCTCTACGATGAGGATGATCTATTTATAGATTAGCCTCTTATGGGCCCTATAACGATCCAACCAATAACCATACCTACCCAATGCTTACCTACTCCTCCATTCTCACCTCAGAGTGAGGACGAGTCTAACCAATCTCCTACTTCAACCTCTCCCTTTATCCATACCATCAACATGGTCAAAATATCATAGTAAAAGGATAAGGAGAAGGCTAAGGTATCAATTTTATGGATGTATCCATCTTCAACCTCCCAACCAACCCACACCTAACTATCTTCATCTTCAACCAAATCTAAGGTGTCTATTTTAGGTGCCTCCCAATCTAACCCCTCAAAATCCATCAGGAGAGTTATCCTCATGCAACTTCATCAGACCTTGATAAAGATGAGCTTGTATGAGTTCATCTCTACATCTCCCCATTATCACCAAACACTAATAGAGGATTTTCAATCCATTAAGGTCCAACCCAAATACCCCCAACCTCTAGCATCCTTGGTTGGTGCCCTTCAAATTTCCAATCCTGTTTACCTTCAAGGATTTAGAAATACCTTCTGTCTATCCCAAATACTTAGATCCCCCTCTCTTTATCACTACATACCTCAACCAAACCTACATTAAATGGGTCATGATTGATGGGGGAGGTAACATTAACATCATCTCCTCCCACACCTACAACCAACTCAACTTACCAGATAATGTCATGTCTGAAATATTATCCACCCTTTTATCATTCAATGATACCATGGATTCTACCTTGAGAACTGTTGTAGACACCTAAATCTAGCCACCGATAACCTCCAATTAGGGTTTTGACCAATTTCTACCAAAGTGCACAATTTGGCCTAAAAATACTAAAACATGCTAAATGATGTGAAGCTAACATATTTAAATGCCAATTTTGGCTAGGGTATCCCTAAATAGGGTAATGTAATTTATGGGATAGCTAACTTTGATTAGATCATTTAAAATTCCAATTTTGCACCTAGGTGCTCTGGATTGCTCTTTCCTATCAAAGTTCTTGCACAAGATGTGTGCCTTTGTTATTTTTTGTTGGTAACATCCTAAATGGGAATATAGATCCAATGCATTTGACATTGCCTTCCAATTCTAATTTAGTCAAAGTTTGGACCAATAATAAGTCATTCTAATCAATTTGAGTAATTTGTGCACAAACTGCTTAAACATGCTTAAAAGCTAATTAACCCAAATCAAGGCCTAATCAAGAGTTCCATGGAAACTTGTTGAATACTTATTTTAGAAATGAATATTGAATATCTACATCATCAGGTGACCTCATTTCTTGGGAAGACATCCTTATGCCATAAATACCATAAATATCAAAATTCATACCCTCCATGTCTCTTAATTGCCCCTTCTTCCAATGTCATGATGAGGATAATTACAAAATTAATTCCAAAAATTGAATTAATCCTCAACCACACATCTTAATCTCAGGATGGATAGTTTAGGTTGATTCTAGACATTTGCAAAAATCTATAAATAGGAGGCCTTACCACATCATTTTAGAGTGGAGAATGCAAAGTTATAATGCAGGATTGGTTCTGAAAGCTTCATGAAACTAGTGTTACCATGTTAAATTGATTCCATGACAAGCCATGCCACAAACCAAAGGTGACAAGAAGAGATGGAGGTATCCAAGCTTCCTTTGATGAAGACTTCATGAGCACAAGCCAAGTAATCCATTACTAGAAAGGAATTTGGAGCATCCAAGGAAGGTGAAGGAATTTTTGTGTTTTATTCCTTACTTTTTAGTTGTGTTTGGCATTTGTTTTTGTTAAATAAGCTCTACCTAGTGTCTAGGACTAGAGATGTTATGTTATTAGTGTGTTTCTTTCATTTTGTTTTCATTTTGGAACTAACACCATACTAACCATCATCTCTTGAGTCAAATTCCTAGTTCACATAATGGCATGCCCAGTGGGACTAGAAACATCCCACACATGAAGAAGATCATTTTTAAGCTTTAAAATATTCATTTGGATCATTAAAACTCTTTCAAATTGATTTTCTAACTTTGTTTTTCCATTTTTGTTTGTCACGGGTTTACACAATAACTGATGTTAGTTAGTAAAACCATCATCAATTGACATAGCCATCATCAGTCATTATTTGTGTAATTGATGCCAGTTAGATAACCATCATTGGTTAGTAAGTGTAACCAATGTCATTTATATAGCTGACATTGTTCACTATGTTTTCTTAAAAACATAAACCCAATAGATATTTTAAAATGCTTGGTTTGGGGTCATACAGACTTTGTTTTGGATGATTTTTTTAAAACCACATGTTTTATCCTAAATATTTAGAATTTGACATTAGTTTAGCTTCAATTTTCATATATTTTTTACAAAATTTAGAAAATATATTTAAAATGTTTTTAATCTAACATATTTGCTTTTGGGGTGATGCCTTAAGGGTAGATAGGTAACCAGTGGACTTAGAACTTTTTAAAACATGTTATTAATACATCTTTGGCATGACTTTAAAATAATCTAGGAACATTATTTTGGTGCTAAATATAAAATTTAGGTACTTAAGTAAGTTTTTAGTATTAGTTTTCAAAGTTCACAATCTTAAGACCAAGGGATCAAATGAACACCACTAAATCTTTCATTTGGACTTAGAATTGAACACACTTGTCATTTTTGTCTTCAATAGTTGTTTGATCTAATTTTGTTTAGAAAATAGAGGGGTGTTGCATGTATGCTCTTCCATTTTTCCCCTTTAGGGAACCCTTAGAGTCAAAAGTGCCATTTCTGTTGCAAGTAGCCTAATCCAAGGCTTAGAAAGAATGTCATCTAAATCACTCCTAAAAAACTCGTCAAAGTTTGGGTGACCTTGAAAATGACCCTAAAGTCTTTCTCTTTTAGTATTTTATTTCATGTAGACTTATCTTGCAAGGGGGGAATCATTACCTCCCACAAGTTCCTTAGGGAATCTTTGACTTGGGGTTTCATCTCCTAGCATTAACTTCACTTACTCCTTCTGAATTACACATAGAATGTATCTGCATTTGAACATCACACTAAACTAAGCAAACAATAGGATGTAGTGATTGTAAAAAGGACAAGACCTTTTTAAAACTAACCAATGTCATGGTCACCCAATTTATATGCTTTTCTTTTGCATTATTTGACATGAAAGTCATTGTGCAATTGATTCTCTTAGAAACATTTGAAAGCTTGCTAGTTTAGTCAACCCCACATTGCCATACCTTTGCTCGGATTTGGACGATTATACTTAGTGTATTTTGGTCATTTTTTCTTGGTATGTTTTAAGACTAAAAATTGTTTGTTTTTTCATGAACCATGTCAAAACCAATTTTTCTATACATCACTTTTTTTTTCTAAAGAGACATTATGCTGGCCATTTTACATCACACTTGTGCCTTGAAATTTTTGCTAAACTTGTCTATGTGTGTGTCATTTGAGTTGTAGAGGGTAGTGTTATGTTGCCTAGAACATGTTAAAACCATTTTGCCTTTGAGTCTTTTGAAACATAAAATTGATCACATCATTCTAGCATGCTTACACCGTTAGGATACTCAACTTGTTTCAAGACTTGTTTCACCTTGTATAAAAAACTATTTGTTTTAAACCATGCCATGTATACCATTTGGACCTTTGTGTTGTGTTGTCATGTTTTCCAATCTTGTCTAGCCTATTTGGTTAGATCCTAGTCTTCAACATGGAGTTTTAAATTAACCTTATCAAGTTTAGATCCAAACATTGATTGATTTCTATTTATGCCTCAATTTGTGGAGTTGATACACAGATCTTTATCTTTTGGGTTGCATAACTTTAATTAATTGATTACCAAAAATTAAAAACTATTGATGGTTTATTTGTTCAATGCCTATCGCCATCATTGTTTATAACTTTATTTGGAAGAACATAGTCTTTCTCAAAATGCCTTTTGCCTTATGCCTTATTCCAATTGATCATGTTTATGTTTGATTCCATGTGCTAGTTTTATGTCAAAGTTGTTCCAAACTTGTTAGATTAAATAAAATCATATCAGTCTTTGTTTTAAGTCTAGATTTTGACACCATTTGTCCAAAATTCCTAGGACATGCCTATTTTTTTTGAGCCTATCTTTTAACTCCACATTTGGACAAAAGACCTAGCAACTCAACTTTTCCATTTCCTAGTTTAGACCTTGTTTGGAACACTTTGACTTAGATCTTTGACATGCCTATTTTTATTCAGATGCTTGACCTTTTGTGCATATGACATTTGACATCGGACATTTGATGTTAAGTATTTTATGCCAAGTCTTAGCACAAATAATTTTTGAGATATAGCTTCACTTTCAAACCACATTAGAGATATAACTTCATGTTTTGACCAAGTTAGACCAAGCTTGAACCATTTATCCTTTGGAAATAGCTTTTTAGAGTTTGTGGAACTCTACGCCTTTTTATTTCAGAGCTTTCATCATTTATGAAAATATGTATAGCTACACTTATGGTGAAGTCACTTAAAATCTAAATTATGATATAATGGCCTCAAAAAATGACTTTTATGGCTTTATTCAAGACCCCAATGATGCTAATATGGTTTGTGACATAGATTTCTACCAGCCTCATATTAATCATTCATGGGAACAATGTCACAAAATAACTTATGATCCAACTCGAAACCTTGATTGGTATGAAGAGGATTGTGAGGAGGACTTTGAAGACCCAAATATAGATAATGTTGTTTGGGATACAGATCCATACCCTTGTTATAATAATCAGTACATGGAACATAGTCAAGAACTAGATTATGAGCCAACTCATAATTGAGATGATAGAGTTTATGAGGAATACTTGGATGCTTTAGCTTATGAAAGTAATCAAGCTCTACCACATCATACCACTTCTATTCCAAGACCACAATGTCACATCATTCCCATTGGGATAAATAACAGAAGCACACAATTGATTACCAAGTAACTTAATATGCAGAAATTAACCAGAATACACAAGTAACTAGAATTCAAAAATAACAAATGATATGAGAGACAATACACAACTTGTATTAAAACTCTTTTAGAAGGAAATACAACAAAGAAGGCTGCCATAGTTCTTCTCCCTTACACACGTCTAGGGCTCCCACACCTCTAGGGCATAAACAATAAATCTTCCCTCAAAGCTCTCTCTCTTAGGTCCCAACACACAACTCAAACATAGAGTTGGTGTTCACCTCCAACCAGCCAGTATCCACTCCTGCCAGTACACCTGTGCTCCACGCACTCCACAAGTGCTCCACGCACTCCACAAGTACAAAAATGTACTTCAAGTAGATCTCTCCTGAACCTGCAACAACCTACACCTCAATAGACCTTACTTATGGAAGGATCTTCCTTGCCTTCCTCTTTGCTCTCTTTCTGAGTACACGCTGTACTCCAAGTAGATCCCACCTGATTTTGCTCCCTGTTGTGTTGCTATCCTATCTGATCTTGCACACCTGCAAATCAATTTGGTTTTGCACACTTGTGAACCTTGACCTTGCACACACATACACCTGTAGATCAATGATCTTACTTACCCATGTAGATATCCTATCGTAGCCATGCTCACCTGATGACCAAGATCATACATACATGAAGAACCCTGTTGATTCTCTAATCCAGCACCCACACTTGGTACTGTGGCACTAGGAGGAACACACCATGCTCTCTTCTCTCTGAAGGAGCTTATATTATTGCTCTCTTACTCTCTAGCACAAGTTTACAATACAACCAATGAGTCTCTTAAATAGATCTCATGCAAACAATAATTAGACACCTAATTACAATAATTAGATCCATAGCTTCTAGTCTAAATTTGGTTCTTGACATGCAAACACTTGGTTCGTTAGCTAATTGCCTGTAAAACACTCGTAGCTCGAACCACACTGATGACCGACGTCAGTCCCTATCTGCCTGGGGGGTGTCGGCACCGGCTGACTTTTGACCGATGTTAGTTGCCTTCTGTCTCTTCCCTGCTGACATCAGTTGGCCTAATCGATGCCGGCGACAGTAACACTCAACAACCTTCCTGAAACCTCCTCCTCTATTTACATCAGTGAAGCTTTTAGCTCCACAACCTAATAATCTCCCACTTGGAGATAAAAAACTACACTGTACCTATACCTATACTCCATCTAATCTATTTCCTGGCTTGTATCCCTCTTCAAGATCAACCCTGAAGACCACCCACCACACAACCTATGGTGCACCTCCTGTCATTTGAGTAACCTGCCACATCCGAACCTACAAACCCATGTAGTGAAGTCCTGACCCTGCATAGCATGAATCCCTACTGCTAGTCCCTCTCACATCCCTGAGAACGCACTTCCTTGAATTGGCTCCTAACTCTCTGACAACACCCACTGCTTGGGCAGACTCAGGTCTATACCAGATCTCATGTGATTTCAGACACTAAACTATCCAGCCCTTAGTGTGCTCCGGCTCTGCATCCTGAACCTCACCAACACCTAGTTCACATCAGCTCCCACTAGAGACAAAATCAACCTGTGATCTTCCATGTCTCCCATGCCAAAGAATTTTGCTGCTCTAAATTCTTCATAGCAAACCACTAAACTAATCTTACCCTTAGCTCAATAAAACCTTGTATGTACAAACCTAATAGCAAACATACCATCCACATACATTAACAGAATGATGTCATGGCTCATCATTTACTTGGTAAGACAAACACAATGGATACACTGACATTGACTAAAGCCATGCTTTGTCCTCCACTTATCAAACCTTGTACCACTATCCTACAGCTTCCTCAAGACCATATGCCCTGGCCTTCCATCTCACATGTCCATTCTCTCTATTATTTAACTAAGGTATCCATTCGTCTTTGTGCTTTCATCCAGTTGGAAACCCTACCAAATCTCCCATTTGGTTATGCATCATATTCCTACCACGCTCCCACTGTTTCCTGGATCCTTCCTGCTCTGCAGTCAGAAACTAGTATAAAGAAGAGGAATAATGAATTTGAGGCTTACTTACCACCTTCAATCCTCTATATGGGAATTTGAGACTCCTTGACAGCTTGCTATCCACCCAAAATTTGTTACAGTGACCGACCTCGGTCACCACATAGTCTACATCCAACTGACATTGGTTCCATGCGCCTGTCCTAACTACCAACCCTGCCGACGTCGGTGTCCTCTATTACCAACGTCGGTCCTTCTGACTGATGTCAGTCTTACCTACTATCAATGTTGGTTTTCCTACTGATGCCGGTACCTGTGTTCACCTATGAGTGATGACTTTTTACCTGCGAGCTCCTTTGAATCAAAACCCATGTCCAAACTACCCTGCACAGAAGTATCCAACCCCATCCACTGGTCTCTGTCCACCATCTCCTCCATAAACACCAAGGCTTTCTAGTTCTTAAGCCTATCAAATATATCAATCTTCCACTTAAGAACATGCATCTCCTTCTTGCTCATGTGACCAAGCCTACAAAGCCATGTCTCTACAACAGAAGAAGAATCAGTAATATAAACAAGTAGATAAAGAGTACCTATTTTCTTACCACCAGCTAATTCAAGTGCATCTACTATGAGAGTTCTTATGCATCTCTCATCACCCAACTTTTCTAAAGAAGTTAGCCACATCTCCAAACTTGGGACCTGCATGACCTCCTTCAACACCCATGTGTTGGCCACCTGCAATTTCAGCTTCACTTCCCCTTTGCCAATTCTTTGACAAGGCTCACCAGCTCCTCTCCCTGGGGCTGCATGGAAAGAGGCAACAAAATCTATTATCCAAGATTCAACTTTATCCAAGAAACCTCCAAGAGCATCCTGTGCAACAACACCTACAGCATTTGCATCTTTAGTTCCTTCATGCTGATCTGCTACCAACCAACAATATTCTTTTCCCTACTCTTTCTTTCCATAGGACTATAAGTGACCATCTGTGCTTTTCAACTCCTCCATTCTTAGCTTAATTTCATCTACCATTTCTCTACTCCCACTTGATCAGAAACCCCTGAGAGTGACCTGTAACCAAACACAAAACCTGCTCCCTACAACCTTAGCTTTGATACCACGTGTTGGGATAAATAACAAAAGCACACAATTGATTACCAAGCAACTTAATATGTGGAAATTAACCAAAATACACAAGTAACTAGAATTTAGAAATAACACATGATATGAGAGACAATACACAACTTGTATTAAAACTCTTTCAGAAGGAAATACAACAATGAAGGCTACCACAGTTCTTCTTGCTTACACACCTCTAAGGCTCCCACACCTCTAGGGCATAAATAGTAAATCTTCCCTCAAAGCTCTCTCTCTTAGGTCCCAACACACAACTCAAACATAGAGTTGGTGTTCACCTCCAACTAGCCAGTATCCACTACTGCCAATACACCTATGCTCCACGCACTCCACAAGTTCTCCACGCACTCCATAAGTACACAAACATACTTCAAGTAGATCTCTCCTGAACCTACAATAACCTGCACCTCAACAGACCTTACTTATGGAAGGATCTTCCTTGCCTTCCTCTTTGCTCTCTTTCTGAGTACACCCTGTACTCCAAGTAGATCCCACCTGATTTTGCTCCCTATTGTGTTGCTATCCTATCTGATCTTACACACCTGCAAATCAATCTAGTTCTGCACACCTGTGAACCTTGACCTTGCACACACATACACCTTCAGATCAATGATCTTACTTACCCATGTAGATCTCCTATCGTAGCCATGCTCACCTGATGACCAAGATCATACATACATGAAGAACCCTGTTGATTCTTCAATCCAGCACCCACACTTGGTACTGTGGCACTAGGAAGAACACACCATGCTCTCTTCTCTCTAAAGGAGCTTATATTATTGCTCTCTTACTCTCTAGCACAAGTTTACAATACAACCAATGAGTCTCTTAAATAGATCTCATACAAACAATAATTAGACACCTAATTACAATAATTAGATCCGTAGCTTCTAGTCTAAATTTGGTTCTTGACATGCAAACACTTGGTTCATTAGCTAACTGCCCGTAAAACACTCTCAGCTCAAACCACACAGGTGACCGACGTCAGTCCCTATCTGCCTAGGATGTGCTAATGCCGGCTGACTTTTGACTGACATTAGTTGCCTTCTGTCTCTTCCCTACTGATGTCAGTTGGCCTGACCGACGCCAGCAATAGTAACACTCAGCAACCTTCCTAAAACTTCCTCCTCTATCTGCATCAATGAAGCTTTTAGCTCCACAACCTAACACCGTACCCTTGTTATAATAATTAGTACATGGAACATAGTCAAGAACTAGATTATGAGCTAACTCATAATTGAGATGATAGAGTTTATGGGGAATACTTGGATGCTTTATCTTATGAAATTAATCAAGCTCTACCACATCATACCACTTCTATTCCAAGACCACAATGTCACATCATTCCCATACCAATACCTCATCCTTTGGTTTGTGCGAGAAAACAAGCTCCAAAAATCCCAACCATTTCTATACCAAGACCTCATCCTTTGGTTTGTGTAATAAATCAAGCTCCACAATGCCCCTTCATCATTCTAGGACCTAGTCCTTTAGCTTGTGCAAGCAATCGAGCCCCATAATGCCCTATCATTACCATCTTAGGACTTTTTTCTTTGGCTCATGAAATAAATCATACTCCCCAAGGCCCTACCATTATCCAACCACAAGTCCTTCCTCATCCAACACCAATCCCATCCAAACCTCAACCCATCCAATCATTCAAAGACCAAGGTGTATTCAAAATTGGCATTTTCCAACTCATTGAAAACCAAAGCCAAGACAACCAACCAATTCAAGATGTTTTTGTTGAACCAACCACATGTGATAGTTCAGCATGTGATGAATCACCTATTGATCCTATACTAGTTGTCAAGGAGTCTCACACTGATGAGCCAGTCTTTGTCAAGTCACTTCTTAATGATTATAACCACCTTTGGGAAAATCATTACCTTGACCATATGCCTTTTTTCAAGAGCCTCCTATTGAAAATCCAATCTTTGAGGAGTTGTCTCTTGACCTTTTTCCCATTATAGAGGAGACTCACATTGACAAATCAGTCTTTATAGAGCCCATTATGACATTACAAGCCATTACTTGGCAAAAACCAAATATTTAATAAGACACCATTGTAATAGAGTACTTGTCAGATGAAGAATCAAAGTTAGAGTCAAGTTTTATTTTTGAATTGACATCAAACATATCATCAAAATTAGAATCAACCTCAGTCTCAACATTGGATTTAGAGTCCATTAAGTCAAAATTAGATTCAAAAGAAGAATATATTGAAGTCTATTATAAAATTGGTTATGCATGCCTTGTAGATCAATTTAAATACATTTGTGATCCTTTTATAGTTTTTGAGGATGAGTACTTTATATTTGACACAAGTTATCCTAGTATCTTCTATGAGGATTGTGCAACCTCTACCCATTCCATTACCATTCCACAAACCATTACCATCAACCAAAATAGCCATATTATTGATGTTTCATCTCCCACAAGTGTTGATTGGGATTGAAATAATCACACTTTGTTGAACTACATCCATGGTGACATAACAATTGAAGAAGAGAAAGGAGGCCAAGACCACATTCATATAGTAGAAGAACACTCTCCTAGTGAAACTTTTTTGAAGGTGCTAGGGAACAATCAAAGTCATAACTTAACATCTTCTAGTGAAACTTTTTCAAAAGCACTAAAATACAATCAAATTCAAAATTCAACATTCCTTAGTGAAACCTTCTTGGAGGTGTTAATGAAGATAACTTCATTGGTGAAAACCTCTTTGAGACACCAATAGTTGAGCATAAAAATTCTTCACTACTTGATAAAGACAAAATAGAAGATCAAATCAAAATGGCTTCCTATTTATAGCCTAATCAGATGGTAGCTACTCTCAAGATCAAACAACAAATAAATTTTGTGGATTTATTGAGAGAACAATTCTTCAACCCTATCACAACCAAATTTATGTTGAATCTAGCATTAACAATATTATGTGTGACTAAAAGTCCTAATCTTCATTTGTTTCCACACCATTCCACATTCCATTATCATCTACCATTCCATTTCACAAAAAAACCTACCATCCATTATTTGTCCTTGTTTACCATCCATAGTTGTGATTTACTTTATAGAGGATATAAAGATACTTTATCTTGATGTTTAAAGGAATCAAAATCAAAAACCAATGAAGATCATAAAAGCATTCTTGATAACCAAATCTACAACCATTTCTTAATAGAGTAACTATTTAGATGAGGTGTGGGATAGAAATTAACATGATCAAGTATTTTGTTTATATCATTTATTGATTAGGATGTGTATCTCCCAATCAATAAGAACAAAAAAATCAAAAACCATGCCTAGGCTAACAACATGTATCATACCATTTCACATTGCCATGTCATTACCATTGTTACATGTCCATTTGCCATTGATGAATATTCCTGCTATTCACCCTATCACTTGGGGGAAACTCTATTACCATTTTATCCAATCTATCAAAAAAGCATCATTATCTTTATTAAGACCATGTCATCCTATCATTCCATTCTTATCTAGACCAAATCCTATTTTTAGTCATCCTACCCAATCTTGTTTTGCTCTTGGTTCATTTGGTTCTTCCTACATTTTTTGTGAGAGGATTCTAATCAAGTTTTAACAATCAATCAAATACATGTTTACAATGATAGTCTATGAAAGTAGTGTGACAGTTGATCTTGTAATATATCTTTCATTTTTCATCCTGTATCAAGCTTGTTTATGTGAGCCTGATTATAACTGCCTATAGGCAAATTAGTGTTTCACCAATCTTGCTTCTAATTATAACTGCCTATGGGAAAATTAACATCATTGACCTATGTCATTATATCTTAGTTATAACCACCTATAGGAAAACTAGGTGAAACACTTGTTTATCATGCATTACCACATCACCTTGCCATTACTATTTTCATTTGATTGGTCATTCACTAGATTTGACAACTTGTTAGGACCTAGTTGGTTTTTCTTCACCTTTTATGTGGATGGAATTACTATGACTTGAGGTCATTTTAGGATTATTTGGATCATTCTCAATTCATGTTGAGGTCACTTCAATCCCCGTTTCCATACACTCACTATTTTGTGAGTAACTTAAGCCAAACACTCTCGCCATTTTAAGAGTAGGTATCTTGTCATTCTCTATTGAGTTAAGGTACCTCAAAATTCCAAAAACATTCATAATATTTAAAAATCCCAAAACATTTGTCTTGTCTAAGCCTAGTCAGTTATCCTCAATTTGCCTTACTAGGGCATTGTCATTGTTAGGATAATTTCTTTTTCTTTTGTTTTCAAGATTTTTGTTTATTTATTTATTTATTTCAGGTTGTTTGTTTGTTTGTTTATTTTTCTATTTTTTTTCTGTTTATTCACGTGCTTGCTTGTTTTCTTTCAACACTATTGCCTTGACTCGATCTATATGCATTCATTGGGTGATTCCTTGAGCACATTATTCTTGAGTCGATACATATTCATACGTAAACATTGTCATCATGGTTTTTATCTTTGGTGCATTATTTTCAAGTGTTTATTAGATATCAAGAGTCATTCCTTATACATATTTCAGCCAAGTATTTATGGTGTTCTATCATGATGCCTATCATCACATGCTATAGAAAAAATCAGCTTTAAGAATGTCTATAATCAATGGAGCCACAAAAGTCTCTCCTTGGCACCTTGGAAAATCCTCCCATCCCACCCTTGATCAAATCAACCCATTAACCATTCTGGTTGTATCATTGCTAATCAAGATGAGCATCTCCTCAATGGTAGGTACAACTAAATCATTCACACTAATCAATATTATTCTTCTATTCATCTCTTTCATCACTTTATGCCCACTCATCTTTAATATGTATTCTAGGTTATATCTTTGAGTTATGTTTGATAATCAGCCCTAACTAGGGCACAATCATCTTTAGCCAGTCTAGGTCTACTTATGATTATAACCGCCTATGGGCAAATAATTATTTTCACTTTTAATCCTAATTATGACTACCTTTGGGAAAATTAGTATCCTTTTTACATCAATGCATGCAAGCATTTTATCGTTTGGATTAATCTCAACCATAGGTTAATTCCACCTTTCTTTTTGTTTCTTTTCAAAGGGCCATCCATCAAGAAATGTGATAGCCACTCCCTCGAGGGGGAATCATCATAGGATTCCCAAAACCATTTTGAGCTTTGTTCTTCAACCATAATTTTATTTTTATAATATAGGACCTTTTCATTCTTTGAGAAGATTTTATTGTGCTTATAGCTTGTAACACCTTCCCAAATAGGGGCAAACTATAGACACCTAAATCTGGCCACTGATAACCTCCAATCAAGGTTTTGACCAATTTCCACCAAAGTGCATAATTTGGCCTAAAAATACTAAAACATGATAATGATGTGAAAATAACATATTCAAATGCCAATTTTGGCTAGGAAATCCCTAAATGGGTCAATGCAATTTATGGGCCAGCTAACTTTAATTAGATCATTTCGATTCAAAATGCTAATTTTGCACCTAGGTGCTCTGGATTGATGTTTCCTATCAAATCTCTTGTAAAAGATGCATGCCTTTGTTATTTTTTCTTGGTAACATCCTAAATGGGAATAGATTCAATGCATTTGACATTGCCTTCCAATTCTAATCCAATCAAATTTTGGACTAATAACAAGGCATTATAATCAATTTATATAATTTATGCACAAAGTTCTTAAACATGCTTAAGAGATAATTAACCAAAATCAAGGCCTAATCAAGAATTCCATGTAAAATTGTTTAATACTTATTTTTGGAAATGAATATTGAATATCTACATCATAAGGTGGCCTCATTTCTTGGGAAGACATCCCTCAGCCATAAATGCCACAAATATCAAGATTCATGCCCTCCATGCCTCATCAATGCCTTCCATGATGCCCTCTATGCCTCTCAATTTCCCCTTCTTCTAATTCCATGATGAAGATAATTACAAAATTAATTCCAAAAATTGAATTAATCCTCAACCACACATCTCAATCTTAGGATGGATGGTTCAGGTTGATTCTAGACATTTACAAAAAGCTATAAATAGGAGGCCTTACCACATCATTTTTAAGAGTGGAGAATGCAAAGTTATAATGCAGGATTGGTTCTGAAAGCTTCATGAAACTAGTGTTACCATGTAAAATTGAATCCAATCCAATCCAAGCCACAATCCAAAGGTGCCAAGGAGAGATGGAGGTATCCAAGCTTCCTTTGATGAATACTTCATGACCACAAGCCGATCAAGCCACTACTACAAAGGAATTTGGAGCATCTAAGGAAGGTGAAGGAATTTTTATGTTTTATTCCTTACTTTTTAGTTGTATTTGTCATTTATTTTTGTTAACTAAGCTCTCCCTAGTGTCTAGGCCTAGAGACATTATGTTATTAGTGTGTTTCTCTCACTTTGTTTTCATTTTGGAACTAATACCATACTAACCATCCTCTCTTGAGTCAAATTCCTAGTTCACAACTCTCATCCTCCATATCCATTTAGGACCATATATGCTCCTCAAACTTTCTATGTAGTGGAAGGTGAATTCTAATACAATGTTTTGTTATGACAACCCTAGATCTACTTCATGGGTTGTTTCCCCTCCACCCTTCATCATTTCATCAAGTTTGAACATAAAGGCTAGGTCATCACCATCCAAGCTAACCCAAGTCCTTTCTAGACATGCAACATGATCTATCACCCCAATGATGTCCTCATTCCCCCATCTAACACACCCTCATTAGCCAAAACCCAACCTTTAACCACTAAAGTAGATATCATATCCCCTTCCACTAATGAGGCATCAACTAGTTCCTCTATCCCTTTAGATCAAATCCCCACCATGGACCCTTTGGAATTAATGTTTCATTGCCTTTCACTAGGGGAGTATCGCCTTTTATCCCTTGACACTTTCCCTACTCCTCATGACTATGGGAAAATCACCAACTAACTAGGGTATGACCCCAATGTTGGGATTATTATTCCATTTAGACCTCTCCCCTTCTAGACCCATTTTATCTATAAGGGACTTGAAAAACCCCTTGGTGATTCTACCACCTCTCTTTCACCTAGGCTATTTACTACCAATTTTTCCTACCTAGATAAATTGAGATTTACCAAGACATACCTCCATCAATGTACTTGGAAAGGCTTTGGTCTTAGGTGATATGAACATGAACCACTTGAGTTGATCACCATTGAAACTAGGGAGTTGCATGAGCAGCATGGCCTTGGTTTCATCCTACCCAACAAGAAGTAACACAAATCACCTACCACCACCATTATTGAGGAAAATGCCCCTTACTTATTGACCTCACCTCCACCTACATGTGAGGATGATGACATCATCCCACCTAACCTTTTTTATTAATATGATCGGCCTTGGACTCTTGACTTATCAGAAGGAGGGGTGATCGTAACTATCCCTTTGATCCATCATGAGATGATAGCTGATGACTATCCTACCATTAACTCTATTCAGTGCCAAGATGATGATTCTATTATCACCTATCTTGGTGCCCCAAATTATTCAATCCATAAATCCCTTCCTCCTAAGACCTCAACCATATTTAATGAAGCCACCATGGATATCAACTTAGGCACTCTCAATAACCCCCACATTTCCAAAGTTTGGCCAATTTCTAAATACCAAGGAACTTCAAGACTTCCCTTATTTTCTCTGAGACTATTTCATAACCTTCACTTAGTCTTATAGTGATATTCTTAGGATTGACCCTACCATTGCCACCCACATCATAGTCACTCAACATGATGCCAAGCCTCTCAAATAGAAACTTCAATGCATGCACCCTCACATAGCCCTTCTCATCAAAGAAGAGATTCAACATATTTTATCTATTAATTTTATTCAACCCATTGACTACCCTTAATGGTTCTCAAATGGTGTACCTATCACCAAATCCATATGGAGACTACCCATTTGTGTGGACCTTCATGACCTTAACCTTGCCTACCATAAGGATGAATTTCCTCTACCAAGAATCGACCATCAAGCTGATCTTGAAATTGGCCAAAAGATGTTATCTCTCATGGAAAAATTCTTAAGATACAATCATATCTTAATTACCCTTGAAGATTGGCTCAAAAATACCTTTACCACCCCTTGGGTAACCTTTTACTATAGGGTCATTCCTTTTAGACTAAAGAACACTAATTTAACCTACCAATATGTCATGACCTATATCTTATATGACCTTATCCATAATATTATCAAGGACTATATGGATGACCTTCTTGAAAAATCCAAACTCTAAAAAGATCACTTGGTTGTTCTTAAGAACATCTTTGAACACCTCATCCACTACCATTCCACCTTAACCCCAATAAGTGCATTTTTGGGGTCTTGTCTAGAAAGCTTCTTGGGTTTATTGTCTCCCTTCATGGAATTGAAGTTGATCTTGCCAAAATAAAAACCATCCTCAACATGCTTCCTCTGACCAACTTCAATCAACTCTGTAGTTTATAGGGAAAACTTCAATCCATTCTTTGCTTTATCTCCCAGCTTTCAACCTGATGCTAACCATTCCACCACCTTATGAAGAAGGATTTTTATTTCAAGTAGAGTAGTGATTGTGAAAATTCCTTTGATTCACTCAAAAAGTACCTTTTGCCATCACATGTCCTCACCCCTCCCAAGGTTGACCAACCTTTCTACCTATATATCTCTACCACTGACCACTCCTTAGGGGTAATGCTTACTCATCGAGATGAATAACATAGAGAGAAAGCCATCTAATACATTAGCCACACATTTCTAGAGTATGAGACTTGGTATACCCATACTGAGAAAATTTGCTTAGCTTTAGTCTTCATGGCACCAAACTTTTCCACTACCTTCTTAACCATAAAACCTATGTCATAACCAATATTGACCCACTCAAGTACATACATTTCAAGCCATTCCAAAACCAATGTATGGCCAAGTGGTTCATGCTCTTAGTTGAGTCTAACCTTAATTTCCTTTATAAAAATTAAATTAAATGGAAATTCATTGTTGACTAATTAGATGAGGCACCTTTAATAGATAACTAACCTCCTCCTCTTGAGTTCCCTGATGAGTTCATCATGACCCTCTCTCAAAAAACTTTCACCTATCAAGTCACCATGTTATTTGATGGATCAAAGTGTTAATGTCGTGGGGGGTGGGTATCATCCTTATCCCCTTTGATGGTGAACCTCTCCCTTTTTCCTTCAAGCTTGATTTTGAATGTACTAGCAATATGGCTAAGTATAAATCCCTAGTGATAGGCCTTCAAACTGCCTTAGCTCTAGGAGTAAAAAAAATCAACATCTTTGGCAACTCCTAACTTGTGGTCAATCAAATCAATGGCTCTTACCAATGTAAGAATGATGTCATACAATAATACAAGTAACTATTTGATGAACTCTTAACATCATTTAAACATTACCACATCTAGTCAACCCTATTATCTACTAATAAGTTCACTAATGCCATGGTTTCCCTTACCTCTCAAATATTATTTGCACCCTTAGATTCCAAGTTGTCTATTGTTATCATAGACTTACCTAGCCTTCCTATGTCAAATCATATTCTCTTACCATTTTCAATGTGGAAGAAACCCAACTTGACCTTTGGTATCAACAAACCTTCGACTATCTTAACCTTGACATAGTTCCTTTTGGTCTCTCTAAGAATGCTTGAAGAACATTTATCCAGAGCACCTCATGTTATACCATACTAAGAGGTATCCTTTATAAACACAACTTTGATGGTATCCTCTTATGTTGCTTATGTAGTCCTGAAGCCTCTAATGCTATCAAGGAAGTACATGATGGTTTATGTGGGAGACACTTTAGTGGCCTCATTATAGCTAAACATATCCTTCACCTAGGTTATTAATGGCCTAACCTTAACCAAGACTATTGTGATTATGTGAAAAAGTGTGTCAAATATCAATAACATGCTAATTTCCATTATGTACCTATATATAGTCTTCGAGTTTCCACTAATTTCTAGCATTTTTCATAATGGAGTCTAGATCTTATTGGTGAAATTAACCCCCATTCCTTATAGTGACACCATTCTATCATCACTGCAATTGAATATTTCACCAAGTGGGTAGAAGTTATCCCTTTAGTCTAGTCCAAAGTGGAAAATATTATCAACTTCATCAACAATCATATCATCTACCATTTTGGTGTTCCTCATAAGATTATCACCAAAAATGGTAAATCCTTTAAAAATAAGCAATTCTAGGGTCTATGTGATGAATTTGACATTAATTTGAGCTCCTCATTGCCCTATCACCCTCAAGTGAATGGATAAGTTGAGGCCTCTAACAAAACTCTTAATAACATGCTAACTAAAATGGTCAATGCATCTGGTCGAGATTAGCATCTGAACATCCCCTTCACCTTATGGGAATATCGTACTAGAATTAGAACCCATACAAGTGTTACCCTTTTATTTTTTGTGTTTTGAGTCGAGGCAATCTTGCTTCTTGAAGTCCAAATCCCATCTCTTCACTTATCTTTACAAGAACTCATTTTTCAGGATGATTATCGTCAACACCATTTAGCATAGCTTGAGTTACTTGATGAGCACTATTTAGTAACCCTTATCCATCTCCATGTATATAAATAGTGCATCAAACATGCCTATAAAAAACACCTTAAATTACAAGAATTCAATATTAGAGACCTTGTCTTAAAGGAAAACTAATACATCACTAATATGGAGAAAAATAAGTGGGGTAAGTTTAATTTTAATTAGCTTGAACCTTATATCATTACCCACAATTATGGATCAGGAGCTTACCAATTTTATTCTTTTGAAGGCCACCTAAAACTTAAACCCCTCAATGCTTCACATCTACGTCCATTATTTCGTTAAGAAAGATCAAGTTCACATTCTATCTAACTTAAGCTCATCCCTTGATATCTACCTACATTCCATCTCCCTAGTTTAGGGGCAACTGATTATAACCGAATCATGTGATTATCTATCACTAACATAGCCTTATCTTAAAATAATTGGTATCATGGATCTACCTATGGCATGGTTCTCATGGTACTTTCCACACCTTCACAAGATGGATTCCTATGGTCATTGTCACCTAAACCTTTTTACACCTAATCAACCTTCTTATGCTTTTTGTTTTGCTTTCATAAAGGTGAACCACTAAGTTGACCTGAGAAAGTCTATGTTTAGCAACATCAAACAAGTAAAAATCAAAATCCACACCAATATCAATAATGGGTCATTCCTAGCTTTCATAGACTACTCTCTTGAAAGACAACTATTGAAAATTTATTTAAAATTGACAAAATGTAAGGTGGATTGCTACCTTAAAGGACAACTATCAACAAGAATTTAACAAAGTAAAGAAACTTAGACCACTCCCTTAAAGGATGATTGAGTAAAACATTTTTTCAAAAGCATAGCAATTTCATGGAAGCTTTTCACATCAATCAGCTTCCCCTATAAAGTAACAAAGCAAAAGACCCATCATCAAAATCACAATAAAAATAAACTAATTTTTAAATACACAATCGAATCTCAAATAAAATAATAAGGTGGAAGCTAAAATCAACTTTCACAAGTAGACTTTTAGCATTGATTAGTCTACATAAATTGGCATAGACTTACTTATATTGACTCTTTGGACACCTACAAAAGAGGCATGGTAGTCTCACAATGAGGTTACATTTTCATCCATCCCCACTTTTTATACTAAAAATAAGGGATTTTACACTTAATTGAAATTATGAGCTCGAGACACCTTTTTTACCAACTAAAAAATTCTAATGTAAAGCATTTGAAGGGATTATGTTTATTAACCCAATCCAACTTTGGTTTTGTTCTAGTCCTTGCCAATGAAGAAGCATCATGCACTCTTCTTATCCCATCATGACTAGTTGATATTTTCATTAATACATTTGTCTCTTGATTATATTATTTGGTCTCCCATCTAATGTTTTTAATTAAATTACCCCATGTGTATTACCCTAAAAATTAACAAACAAGCATAACCATACCAAGCATGATAAAAGCCATAACATCCATAAGCAATTAAAACAAGCAACCAGCCATTTTTCCATCACACATCTAAGTCTAAAATAATGTAGCATATACTCATTAAATTTTAACATGTCATAAACATAATCATAAATTGAAACCATCTCATGCCTAGCTAAGCCTATATCGGTGTCTAGCATCCATAACATAAGCATAATCCATAAGCAATATAACATCACACCATAAGCATTAAACATCAACCATAAACTATAAACCATGAATATGAGCATAAATAATGATCATATGTATAATTCATAAGTCAAATAACATAATCATTTGTATAAGTACATATACATATCTCTCTTTCTCAAAATGTACATCTCACCACATTGGCTTGTAGGCTAGAATCAAAATGATATACAAATTGTCATAATCTAGCTATATTTATGCCCCAGGGGCACCACTACCTCCTAGAGCACCACTATATCTTGGTGTCTACCCATTTTATATGTCTGTAAATCCCCTAAATATCCTTATTTATCTAGATATAGATGTTACCTACTATCCTAGTGTCACCACACTGACACTACTTACTAAGCTAGCCCTTTACTTACCCCATCAGGGCTCTTATGGGAATTGTGTAAAAAATATGACCTCATAATACCATATCTCCTCCATTATAGCTAGGTATTATGTTGTGGGGATGGTGCCTAAAGTCCCTATCTATTTTATTGATGATCCTCCTTCTCTCTACCTCAAAGAGTCCCTCTCCTAGGTCGTCAAACCTAGTAAGGTCTTGGTATGATCCCTCTAACATATCACAGTAGTAACCTAACCCTATAAGGTGGCAAATTGACCTTGTAGTGTAGAAATTTGGCTCTATAATGTGGCTACCTACCCTTTTTGTGCTATAACATATCTTTGTGTGGTGGTTAAAGCTACTCCTGCCTATCCATCATGGGCAGTTGGATCTAAAACCATCAGCCTCACACCTCCATCATCCCCACCAATGTCTACAACTACATATATGGATTGGTACCATACCATGTACCCATATATAAAACCAACATAATCTATTTATACCCTAGTTTGAAACTCCTCATAGTCTAATAAAGTCATCACAGGATGTGGATCTGGTAGTAAGATCTCTAAATCCTCCATTTATACTTGGGGAATAGACCTGGGATACTCGATACTAGGTTAAACTATTAGTGTACCCTATTAAATAGGATCTTCTCCACCTCCCCATCTCACCTTCTAAATATTAATCTATAGCTCTAAAGGGAGAGTGTCTTCCTCTTATAACTTAGACACATTGAAAATTGGACATAGGGCCTCTAGGTGAGGTCTCCTATCACTAGTGCACCTATTCCACCCCTAAACCACTCCACATCATGTGCACCACCTCCTATACCTAACATATAAAAATCACCCCTCCACTACATAAATCTAATGGGGAACTCAATCTATGTAAACCTTACCCATGGTAGTCCCACTGGCCTTAGCACTCAGATATGCTCATAGGCCTAGCAATGTAGAGCTAGGATGACATTGATGCCATACTTGCTATGGGCCTTGAACCCCCATAACTCCTTGTATATATGTACAAGTAGAATAAGAACCCAACCAAATATAGTTTGACCTAGTATTTTCTTGACTAATACCCCTAGTAGTAAGTATAAAAACCTCCTGCTACTCGATTCAAGAAACACAAAGCATGTAACAACAATCATAAGCATGTTCATGAGTCTCCTCTCACTTAGAACCCTCTTGTATAAAGAACTATACCTAAACCCCCCAGCATTCCATCTAACTTGATCAATCTTATCTCCATAAAAAATCTTAATGTGATCATCCCAAATCCTCATGCTCTATATGGTAGATCTGATAACCTCAAGGTAATAATTAGGTGATACTATGTACATCCTCAAATAAGATAGGCATCTCCTTGATTGGTAATAAAAAGGTGTTCATATTAGGATCACATCTTTTAATGAGAACTACAACCATAGATTCATCCCAAGTTACATGCTAATAATACCTCATTACTCCCAATCCCATCTCCTCCATGTTAACCCAATCAACTAGGGTCATCACCTACTAGATCTTTACAAAGATACATGTCACTTGATCACACATCTATATCTACTCCCTAGCCTACACTAATTTGTAAACACAAATTATTCACCTAAACCAATATCATCTTCCCCATTCTACCTTAACTTTTAATAACCTAACCTATTTCCTTACCTATCCTACCTATCTACCCATTACCTGCTAATATTGCCTCCTAAACCTACATTGCCAACCTCTACCTAGCACGCACTAACTCACTTTGCCTTAGAATTTTTACACACTTTCTAAATTTATCTTTTAACTTAGTTGATTACTGATGATAATGGTGATTTTTGATGGTCAGGAATATTTTTTAAGGATGTCAACCATCGATGGTTGAACTTAATCATTGATAGTCACTATGGATGGGTATTTTGAAGCCAAAACACCCAAACCCTATCTATATTAAAACCCACCTAAAATGCATGCAAAATAACCAAATTTATTACCCTAAACCCTTACCAAACCCAATTTAAATACTCACCCCACTAGTTCCTAGTTTTAATTGTAAATTCACCTAAACCCTACCTAAAACCTACCTAGGGCATAACCCAAGTAGATAACCCAACAACTAACCCAAACAACTAGCACCATTCCAATGCATAAAATCAAGATATACTACCAAATTAACACCCCTTGCCTCATTTCATTACCACCATCATGGAATTGACGACTTACCCATCTTCATTTGCACTTGTGTGCTCCTTACATTGTAATTAGTTCCCTCAGTCCATTGTCCACCTTAGCAATCACCCTCAGCAATCACTATTAGTTCATTGTTCACTCAAAACCTAGAGCTCAAAATCAATAAATCACCAAAGTGAAAATAAAGTAAAAGTGATTCTATTTTCACTTTTGACCATCGATCATTTAGGGTTTTCACCTTGACCATCAATGGTCAGGGTGATCATCAATGGTGACCCTTGAGTACCCTGATCATTGATGTTCAAGATTCTCACCTTGTTATATTACCCTTAGTAGAAACCTCTTTAGCAACAAATACCCATGTTTTCACCCACCCATGGAGACTACCCTCTTCACTCACCCCAAATAACTCATCACCTTGTTGTTGGTCCATTTCAGCCCATCTAGCATGTGTTTTATGACATTTTTTACCTAGTCATTTGACTGTAGTACAATATTTCCATGTTGAAACTTTTTGAACTTACACTACCTTGTGCTTACTTGACTCACTTGTGTGTTTTTGGGAGCACTTCCCACCTCAGATACCTATGATACTTGACCTATTTGTGTTTTCCATAGGAGCACTTCTTACGTTAGATACCCATGGAAACATTAACCTTGTCTAAGAGACTAATAGGTGTACCTAATCGCCATGCCTATATGTAGAAATGTAGTACACTAGTCACTTGTCTTTCTAGCACTAACCTTTATTGTTATAAACTATGGCAACTTAGTCTTTATGTGATCTTGGCTATTTCACTTTTGTTATCCTTTATGTTTTTTTTATGCTTTAGTGCCCAATGTATCACCCACCTTCATGATGTCCAGCTTCATCATCACCTTCATTCACCTTGTCAAAACTACACCCAATTCAACTTTACCTCATCACTTCCTAGTTTAAGGGGGAATACTTCCTCCCATACTCAGGACAACCAAACCTTTGACCAACATTAGGTTTTTGTTTTGAAACTAATCGATTTCAAGTCACATAAAAAAATGGGCAAAATATAGACACTAGAAATCCACACACCATGATTTTATGTGTTGAAATACCCCTTGACCACCTTGGGACCCTCTCAGGACCAATCTGACCCTCTTAACCTTAGCTAAACCTAATCCATAGTTAGTTTGACTAAATTGGATTTACCCTACCTTTTACCTATTTTGACCCTTCACCCTCGATCATCGATGGTTAGGTTTACCACCAATGACCACCATAACCACCAATAGTCAAGGTGCACCTCCTTAACCTCAAACATGCAAACCACCCACCTTAATTTTCTAAATATAACTCATTTAAATCTAGTTGCAAACCATTGCATGAGCAAGTTATAATTAGGAAGTCCAATTCACATGTTGTTACAACTCTCTTACCTTGCCTATAAAAAGAGAGGAGAAAAGAGGTGAAATGGATATGCAATCTACAAATTTTATCAAGAACTTGTGCATCTAAAGTTCATTTATTTTATATGTTAATCATCATCAATAGTCTAGTGATCTAGCTACCACATTAGAGAGTCATTTTGATACCACAACTTTGCCAAAGTGCCAAGTACTGTTACTCTATTAAAATCATGCCCGACTCCCACCAACAAGCCAACTACCTTAGCTAATCACCTAATCTACCTTCTATAAGATAAGTACTTGATTTTTAGTATTCAATTACTTTCTTTTCTTTTCACATTCAACCTAACACTGTGATATCCCCTTCAAACAGGGACTATCGAAAACACAAATAGCTCTGACTTCTTTTCTGATTACTCTGAATTTGGTATGAAATAAGAACAAAGTGCAAAATATCTTCAAATAAAATAGATCAACCACAATATAATCTCTCAATATAGAATCAAAGATCTTATCAGTTGTTCAGATGATTACAATTTCAGTCTTTGTCATACAAATAAAAGAATATTGAAATCTGGTCTTAAAAACCCTGGGCTTTTGCCAATCTAGAAATTGACCCTGAATCTGGAAATTCTATCTCAGCCTATTGTGTCAAACACACAGTCACTAGCATCGATCGATATACTACCGATGTCGGTCACTATCAGTCCTTCTCTACCGATGTTAGTCTTCAGTCGACCAATGTCGGTCACTGGGGATCTCTGTCTGTCAAGGTCGGTGTCTGCGTGGATCTGTACGGACCTGTACGGACTTCATACGGCTGCCAATTAAGCACAACCTGTCTGTTTTCAACCCTGGATCTGAAGATATGTAGCTCTAATATAGAAGATCTCTATCTGTATAATTTATTGAATCAAAACATAAAGAAATAAATACCTGGAATATTTGTAATAACTTTTATGTGAAGTTATCTCTCAACCCTGTAAATTTTGTGATAACTTCTGGATGAAGCTGTCTCTCAATTTGACAATAGATCAGCTAATATTTCATAGCCTCTTAATTGCACACACTGAAGAGGGAATGTTCTCCAATGCAAATGGAATCTTGGAACCCTTGGCTCAGTCTTCATAGAAGAATTCTTCAAAATCAATAATCAATAATCAATGGCTAATCAATAATGGCCTCCATGAGAAACCCTTATACCCTCAAAAGATATGTTTGCCCTAATTAGGGTTTTTCTTAAATTAGAATTAGAGTTTCTAAATTAAAATTAGACCAAATAATTAGTATTTGATTAAATCAATCAAATATTAATATCTCCCTCAATACATGCCCAATCGAGCCCAAACGAAAGCCAACTCAAAAAATTCTGCTAAACGAAGCCACACCAATCTCCATCAAGACCCTCTAACCATCCTATCAGCCTACAAGGGTTGCATAATAGGCTAACCATGAACTTAGAACATGTCAACTGAAAAGGGGACATGACAATCCACCCCTCCTAAAATTGCTTGCCCTCAAGCAATCGCTGAATGATACACCCATCAATCCACCTGGATCCCAAATGTAGTCATGATCTGCCCTGCTATCAATCAATGCAAACTCCATGCCATGTCCATCCCTAGTACTAAGATAAGCACCCCAACATCCAATCCATAAATGAAAATCAGCAAGCAACTAAAGCAAACTCCATACCTGAATAATATCTAAATCTAGATTGTGAAGGCTAGAAAGAGTCATATCATCATCAACCTGTGACCTGACTGTAACAGAAGGCTGAGTCCCTACCACATGTGATAACTCCTGAACTAAACTCACCTTGAGACCAAGCTCATCCTCATATCTCTCCTGTTTTGGTGCCAATGTGCACTCATCATCGCACTCTATCATGTCATGTGGTATAGGCATCTCCATCTGATGAAAAAACATATATGTGAAGCTGCTGCCCCGTATTGCCTTAAGAATATGTGTCTTCCCATCAACATCAAAGAGAACCTACATGTCCTTGAGATGAAGAGTAACTTCCTCAAATGAATGAAGCCACTTCATACCCAAGACTAAGTCTATATCCCCCATGTTCACCACATAATAATCAGCTTTGAACTCATAGTTGTTCAAGCGCAATGGGAGGTCTCTAATCATATGCTCACACCTAAGAGTGTGACCATCGGCTACCTTAACTTTGATGCCCTCAAAATCTTTGGTAGTGAGACCACGCTTTTCCACAAATCTAGCATCTATGAAATTATGTGTGGCTCCTGTATCAAGAAGGGTGATGACCTTCTGCCCTGCCAAAACTCCACAAAGTCTGAATGACTCATCCGACTGAATGCTAGATAGGCGTGCCTCCCACATGTGAAGCTCTAACTCTGCCTCTGCCTTAGGCTTTGAAGCCTCTTCTTCTATCCCCTTAAAACTATTCTGTTGTTTGGAATCCTCTAAATCTGAATCCTCATAATATGCCCACATCACATGATTTACCTTGCCCTTAGGCCTCAAAGGACAATCGTGATGGATATCATATGGACCTTTATAGTAGAAGCAAAGCTTATTCCTACGTAGATCATTAAGCACCTCATGATCCAAAGGTGGTGCTACTAGATTGGCCTTTGAATCATTCTTTACACCTAATTTATCTATGTTGAAATCCGGTCTCTCTGTATCTACATTGGAGCACTTATGGTCTCTAAATGAAGAAGTACCTTTGGAGTTAAATTTATGGGATGGGGCTGCCATCTCCATACTACATGCCTTCTTCATAGCTCCCTGTAATGAAGGAGGATCAAAGGCTTTGATCCAACCTCTCAATGGTTCTGTCAATCCCTCCACGAAGAGAACTACCAATCTACGCTCAGAAATATTGGGCACCATAACTGCCAATCTCTAAAACTCACCAATGAAGGACTCCAAGTTACCTATTTGTCTCAACTGTGCCAGATCTCGAAAGTAAACCTCAGGATCTTTCTTGTCAAACCACTCAACCAATCTATCCACAAAGTCTTGGTACTCTGTCACCTGGTTATGCTGAAGTGTTACCATACCATGGTACCACCAATCATGTGCTACTCCATCCAAGTGCAAAGTGGCATATTTGATGGCCTCTATCTCTAAAATTGGTCTCAATGCCAAAAAGGTGTCAAGCTTATGAACCCAAGCTTGAGTTGTCATCTTGCCGCTGCTGTCAAAAGTGGTCAAAGAAAACTTACCAGTAGCCTTCTTGAGCTCACTGAATTAAACTCTAGGCCTCCTGTCCTATCTAACTAATCTGTAGTGCTCTCTCCTTAGAGTAAAAAAATGATCAAAGGACATCTTCTCCTAAACATGAGGATCTAATAAGTTCCACTCATCAGTTGCAGCCATGAGGGTATCTGTAAATAGGAAATCACCTGCCGCCTCTTCTGCTAGAGCCTCTAGTTCGCCCTGCACAAGCGTAGGCCATGTAGGTCTATCAACGGTCCTGGAATGGGTCTGCTAGGATCTCTAATTAATATTAGCACTCTTGTTATCTCCTTGTTCCTCATTCTATCTATCAGGTGCGTTCATCCCCCTTATCATAGTCATGAGTGCCTGTAGTGTCTGATTCATCTACTGTTGGCTTGTCATCATAACACAATGAAATTCTCTGGTGTCTTGATCAGCATCATACCTATGGCCCTTAGGTGGGCTACCCTCACATTTATCACTCATGATAATCTGCTGTTGTTCTAACAATTGGGTACCTTCAAACGAGGCTCTACTATGTGTGTTATACCTATGTGGTCCCAACTCTTATGGCTGCATAAGATTGTCACACCCTCAGGATGGCAGGATTTAGCTTTGATACCACTGTGATATCCCCTTCAAATAGGGACTATCGAAAACACAAATATCTCTGACTTCTTTTCTGATTACTCTAAATTTGGTATGAAATAAGAACAAAGTGCAAAATATCTTCAAATAAAATAGATCAACCACAATATAATCTCTCAATAGAGAATCAAAGATCTTATCAGTTGTTTAGATGATTACAATTTCAGTCTCTATCATACAAATAAAAGAATATTGAAATCTGGTCTTAAAAACCCTGGGCTTTTGCCAATCTAGAAATTGACCCTGAATCTAGAAATTCTGTCTTGGCCTGCTGTGTTGAACACACAGTCACCGGCGTCGGTCGATATACTACCGATGTTGGTCACTGTCGGTCCTTCTCTGCTGATGTTGGTCTTTCGTCGACCGATGTCAGTCACTGGGGATCTCTGTCTGCCGAGGTCAGTGTCTATGTGGATCTGTATGGACTTCGTACGACTGCCAATTAAGCACAACCTGTCTATTTTCAACCTTGGATCTGAAGATATGTAGCTCTAATACAGAAGATATCTATCTGTATAATTTATTGAATCAAAACATAAAGAAATAAATACCTGGAATATCTATAATAACTGTTGTGTGAAGTTATCTCTCAACCCTGTAAATTTTGTGATAACTTCTGGATGAAGCTATCTCTCAATTTGACAATAGATCAGCTGATATTTCACAGCCTCTTAATTGCACACACTGAAGAGGGAACGTTCTCCAATGCAAATGGAATCCTGGAACCCTTGGCTCAATCTTCACAGAAGAATTCTTCAAAATCAATAATCAATAATCAATGGCTAATCAATAATGGCCTCCATGAGAAACCCTTATACCCTCAAAAGATATGCTTTCCCTAATTAGGGTTTTTCTTAAATTAGAATTAGGGTTTCTAAATTAAAATTAGACCAAATAATTAATATTTGATTAAATCAATCAAATATTAATATCTCCCTCAATACATGTCCAACCGAGCCCAAACAAAAGCCAACTCAAAAAATTCTGCTAAACAAAGCCATGCCAATCTCCATCAAGACCCTCTAACCATCCCAGCAGCCTACGAGGGTCACATAATAGGCTAACCATGAACTCAAAACATGTCAACTGAAAAGGGGACATGATACCACTGTGATGTCCCTTACTTAGGGGCTCCTGTTCCTAAGCAAAAGCTCTGATACCACTGTAATATCCCCTTTAAACAGGGAATATAGAAACAAAAAAGCTCTGAACAAAGCTAAACAAAGATACAATTTTGCATAATGAATTCAGAAGATAAACAATAATATAGTTTCTCAATAGCAAATCAAAGATCTTATCACTTGTTCTTTTAGACGATTACACAATTGAGTCTCTATCATACAAATAAAATAACATGAAATATTCTATGTTAAAACCCTGGGCTTTTGCAAATCTAGAAATTACACTTGAATCTGCAAATTTTGTCTCAGCCTACTATGACAAACACACAGTCACCGGCGTCAGTTGATATACTGCCAATGTCGGTCCCTATCGATCCTTCTCTACCGACGTCGGTCCTCAGTTGGCCGATGTCGGTCATTGGGGATCTCTGTCTGCTGAGGTCAGTATCTGTGTGGATTTGTACAGACCTGTACGGACTTCATACAGCCACCAATTAAGCACACCCTGTCTATTTTCAACCCCTGATCTGAAACTATGTGGCTCTAATATAGAAGATCTTTATCTGTATAATTTATTGAATCAAAAAATAAATAAAGAAATACCTGAAATACTGTGATAACTTATGTGTGAAGTTATCTCTCAAATTTGCAAACTCTGTGATAACTTCTATATGAAGCTATCTCTCAATTTGGCAATAGATCAGCTGATATTTCACAGCCTCTGAATCACAAACACTGAAGAGTTGACGTTCTCCAATGCAGATGGAATCTTGAAACCCTTGGCTCAGTCTTCACAAAAGAATTCTTTCAATATCAAAATTAATAATCAATGCATAATACCATACTCTCCCCCATGAGAAACCCTTATACCCTCCAAAGGTGTGCCTGCTAAAATTAGATTTCCTCAAATTAGAACTCGGGGTTCTTAAATTAGAATTCTTCAAATTAGAACTTGGGCTTCTTAAATTAGAATTAGGGTCTTAAAATTAGATCAATTCTTAAATTAGAATTGGGGTCTTAAAATTAGACCAATTAATTAATATCTAATTTAAAATTAGACCAAATAATTAATTAATTAATATCTAATTTAAAATTAGACCAAATAATTAATATTTGATTAAATCAATCAAATATTAATATCTCCCTCAATACATGTCGGATCCTCAAACCGTTTGAAGCTGGTGAACCAGGGAGTGATTCCGCACATGACCATACCAAAATAAAGGCACTCTACTGCATGTCAAATATCCCTAAATAATAGGAGCTCAGGCCAAATGTGTCTGAAATAACTTGAATGAAAGCCAACTATAGGAATTATGCAAATCAAAGCCAAGCCAATCTCCATCATGACCCTCTATCCATCCTATTAGCCTACGAAGGTTGCATAATAGGCTAATCATCAAGTCTTTCAATGTCCACGAAAAAGGGGACCAAGCCAACTCCTAAAATCTCATTTTGAGATCTTATCAACCAACCTTTTTATCAATGTAGATCTACACAGTAACTATTAATGGCATAGTTGTTGATGGTCTATCCAATTACTGATGGTCATCCTAATCATTGATGGTCAACTTAACCACTAATGGTTAGCCTAATCACCGATGGTCATTGTGGTAATAAATTCTAGCAATCTATATTCACCTACCTACCTCTAACCAAACTTGATTTTTTATGTCCCTACTTGTTCAAAAACCCCTTTATAATTTTTTGAAGCATACCCTGACCATCTAGCACTAGTATTAATTATTTTATCACTAGTTTAATCATTTTTAGTCTATTTTCTTAAGCAAGCATTCTTGTGTTCAATTTCAATACCCTTTGATTATTGATGCAAATACTTTTTATTCTATTTTATAAACTTAATTGTTTAAAACATGTGGATTAATATCCCTTAAGGAAGCTCTTGCTTTTGAGATCTAGCTATTATGAATCAATCCACTCAACTATCTATCTAACAAACAAGTTTGCTTTAATGCTTTCTTATTTGTGGGTTATCTTCTTAAGCCAACGAGGAGCTCTTCACAATCTTCTGATTCGACATGCACATAATCAAACAAGTTTTTCAACCATACCTATACTTAGTTTCATCTTTTCCCTTTCGAAAATAATAAGAATAAATTTACTAAAACGCTAATTACTAACCAAATATAACTAATAGTGAATTATTACTCATGTAATAATATACATTACAATAATCATAAATTAATGTGAGGACTAATTATTTCTTAACATTCCCCCCGCTAGGCCTTACCTGATAATTTGTGTTTCATAGGACTTAATGAAAGTAAACAAGGAACACATCAACTTTTTATCAACCATTCACTGTTAAGAACACATTAATCTAATTGGTGTGTGAACTTTAAACAAGTACATCTACTATCAACTAATAAATGGGAACACTATCAACCAATTATGGGAACATCCTCCATGGTGGGAACATGTATCCACCACCATTAATGTAAAGGAAACTAAATCAACCAAATATGTTAACTTACCAACAGGTACCATATATTCAAATTTCAATCTTATATCTCCTAAACACCTTTTTTTATACAATACACTATGTGGGAAAATAAGAAATACACCTCTTATTTGTCACACATACAAACAAGTGATTGTGTGTGTGTGTGTGTGTGTGTGTGTGTGTGTGTGTGTGTGTGTGTGTGTGTGTGTGTGTGTGTGTGTGTGTGTGTGTGTGTGTGTGTGTGTGTGTGTGTGTGTGTGTGTGTGTGTGTGTGTGTGTGTGTGTGTGTGTTTGTGTAATACACTATGTGGGAAAATAGGAAATACACCTCTTATTTGTCACACACACAAACAAGTGATGATACACACACACACACACACACACACACACACACACACACACACACACACACACACACACACACACACACACACACACACACACACACACACACACACACACACACACACACACACACACACACACACACACACACACACATACCACTATAGTAAAAGTGTCCCTTCATTAGTGGTTAATGAGAGACCTAGAAAGCCTCCATCCTCTAGTATCCTCCAACATCCAATAGGTGAAGCTACTCACTGAATAAAAGTGTCGATGAAGTTTATATGCATTAATTTTCCAAGGATAAATCCCCCTCATATTTTGGATGTCTTGTACAAGCGATAATTCATCCTTTACAATATTAATTTTATTTGACATACTTGACATTGGCTCAATGATAAAATGACTCTTTCAAAGGACACTAAGATTTTTTGACATATTTTTGCCATTAAAAAAGTGACTCTAATACTAGAATCATGACTCAAAAATACCAAGGACTAAATACTTTTATATTCACTTCATACTATCAACTTAAAATAGATCATAAGAATATTTAAAAGAATTAAATACTATACTAATAGAAAAACCACTATAGTAAAAAAACACTATCAACCAAATAATATTTAAAAATACCTAAACCTAAAGGATAAACTTAATACTAAACCAAAAAAGATGTGACTTTCTCCTTCTCTCCTAAACAAGAAAGTAATATTTAATTACTTTCCTAAATACTTAGATACTCCAATCCTTACAAATATTTTGACTATAACTCAAATAATAACAAAACCTAAAAATGTAAACTTATAATCAAGTTTTGTCATTTGTATGTTTTAGATTGATTGGTCTTCAAAGACTCCACCAAGATCATACATTTCATGAATATTGCAAAATGTGAAAGATATATGAAGAATAATAATTTCTCCATAAATCAGGTGATGGAATACAACAAAAGATAAACTTCACCATTAAATGCACTTTGCTGAGAATTCAGTTATATTTATTGACATGTTACCTAGACTGGATAAGAACCACTCATATGTAGATATAATTATATATTGTGATTGGATATTCATACATGTGTGTACAAATTTTTTAACATTGCTTAGGAAGCTCAATCAGGAAGATCTTTGACTACTATAATATATCTCATGAACTATGGATTAATGGCTTGTGCATATGCTAATATAATAACTCCACTCAAGATAGACTTAAAAATAATATTTTATAATATTTATGATGCATGATAAATGTAGAAATGATTTACCTTTCTTGACATGATGTAAAACACCTCCTTAAATATGCATTGAAACTCTCTCCACAACGCTGAGCATGTTGCATTGTAGATATAATAGTTATCTTGTCAAGTTATTACATCCACAGTCATAGATTCGAGCATGAACTAAGCTCAATGATGTTTTTAGAACAATATAGATAAAAAATATCTAAAACCTAAAATATTGGTAAATTAGTTCCTCTAGACTTGTAAAAAAAACCAAGACCCCCATCAATTGGGGTATATAAGAAAGCAATATGGTTGCCCCTTACTAAAATATGGTGCAATAATCTTACTACTCATGTATCCACATAGGTTATAACATTTTTTTATTCACCAGACTGCCCAGCAAAAACCTCAGTAAAATTAGAGAATCAACGACACTTGAAAATGACTCTCGTTGCTAATGGATTATATTTCTTACATGATTTGGATTTCCTCAACTAACCTTGATCTAGAAATACCCACTCTGATACCAAATAATGAGACTAGTTAATATTTTCATAATTTAATATAGAAATAATGGAGCCAGACACAGAATAATTATAATAACAAATTAAATTCTCACACCATAATTCTTTTCTATATTATATTCATTCGAGACATTACATCTTTATAGGAAACTATTCCTATAATCATTGAGAACTTACCACCACTAATATCTCACCCAAATCTATGAATACTCAATCTCCTATATGAGTAATATTGTTGTAACATATAACAATATATCACAATCAACTATATTTTAACCAAACAATATATTCTAACAATGAACCTATATTCATAATATTGTTGTAATAATATTACGATAACCAATTACTAACCAAATATAAATAATAGTGAATTATTACTCATGTAATAATACACATTACAATAATAAAAAATTAATGTGAGGACTAATTATTTCCTAACATAATTTGCATTTCATGTCAGAAATCATTTTGATCATAATTTAAACACAAGAGTGGTGAGAATTGGGTGTCTAGATTTTTCCCCTAGTTGAGAAGGCATTTCAAGACATATATGAAGTAACATATTTTCAAAAAAATAAATAAAATTTAAGGATAAATTTAAAAAAATTATTTGAATAAATAATTAGTGACTCGTGATTCCCCTTGAGAGGACATGTAGGGATGAAAGATACAGATGAACTCTTGAAAAATAAAAGGAAATGGGAAAGGGATATCCCAAAAAAAGTGGCACACTTTGACCTACCTCAAAAGAGGGTAAAAGTTATGGGATTGGAATTATAAGAACCTTGCCCTAATAGGGTGATTTCAAGTGATGACAATAATGTACCCCAGTAGGGATGACATTGATGGTATAGGCCCCAAAGAGGGTGATCTATATTAATAACAATAATGCACCCTAATATGGAGGTTGTTGATTAATGACTAACTAAGTGTGCCCTAGTAGGGAAAAATGTAAGTGTTGATTAGTCTAGATAGATTTTCCATAGCAAGGCAAAGTTTGATCACAAACTGGTCCATTAAAATAGAAGAATAAGGAAAACTGATTGAAGTATGATGTGATTGGATTGGAATAATTTTAATACAATGATTATGACTATTAGTATATGCTCATATGTATCATGATTAGCATAAAAAGTAGCTATGTTGGTCTTATTAAGGAGATTAGTGAACAAGGAGAATTATCATTATTGCATTTACCAAGTAGACTCCCAGGCCTAAATTTTTGATATAACACAAGATGATATGCACCATGATATAAAATACCAAGATGATTAGGCCATAATGTGCATAAGGACTAACTTTCAATCCAATAGATAATTTTCAACACAAAACCAATCATAAAACCCATGATGTTAATGTTGATGAATGTCCAAGGATGGAATCAAGTGAAACTACATAACCAGGGTCACCATGATGATGGGCTAGTTCTAATAATAGACTGATTCAAGGAAATAATAATGAAAGAAAAAAAATAAAAACATAATATAAATACAAAAAGTGAAAGACTCAAGCCCAATTAAATTCAAGACTCAAGCATAAACAAATTGTACTTAGACACAACACTCAAAACAAAAAAAAATCATGAAGTGAAACTAGTGCATGTGTAATGAATGAGGTGTTACACTTGGATTATGAACATGTTGTTTAAGTAGGGGGAATGGAAGAATAAGGAAGGGGGGTCAAGCTAAATCCAAATGCACTAGGCAAGAGGACACTGCCTACATAATCCCATGGACACCAGGTCTAACATGAACTTTAGGCCAAACTTAGTTCTCCTAGGATTTGGGATGGAAGAAAAATTGATGATAAATAAATAAAGAATGATTAATAGAGGAAAATAAGAATGGGCTTACAAAATGGCGAGAGCATAAAGACAATGATGACTCATAAAATGGTGAGAGCATAAATATAATGATGACTCATAAAATGGATAGAGAATAAAGATAATTATGACTCATAAAATGGTGAGAATATACATATAAAGAGAATAATGGAATACACATAAGAGTTATTGACTTGACTCAAGATGTCCCATGCATCCAAACACTGCTTACACAGTTTGTATGGACTTTAGGCCAATGTATTTCTCCCAGAAATGGGAGTGATAATGAATAGTAATGGTTTATGGAGATGATTACGATGGAATAAAATAAGTTCCCACCCAAAATTTTGCATTTTTTAAACTCTCATGGAAATTTTAAGCCCCTTCTTCTTGAACTGGTAATTTTTTTGGTATTGTTTTTGGTGTTCTCTAATGTTTTTGGGGTTTTTAGAGTTAAAAAATCAAGATAATATGAACAAAAGGTATAGGGAACCACTTATCCAAGGATAAATATCTTTAGGTAGGGGTTCAAACTACAACAAAATCAGTTGTAATGGTGTTCCTCTATAAACTAATAACAAAACTAGAGGCAAAAGAGAATACCACATAAAAAAAGAGTGGAATGTCACACAATGGGAAAATAATAACAGAAGGAGAAATTAGAATAAGTATCAAGGAACTATCAAATAGGTGAAACCATATGTTGGCATGCCCTAAGATATTGACCCAAAAAGTAAGTTATTGATGCTAATGCTGATCAATATGAACTACCTTTAAAATATTCATTGAATATATCTACACACTTGCTATTTGAAATCAAGATCATGACTGGTAATAAGATTAGAAGGTCCTAGGAGAATAGGTAATGGAAAGTAGGAGCAACAAAAATTCTTGTTCTAATATAATCATAATGGTATAGGGGAAATAAAATGATCTAGATAAGTTAGTACAAGTGGTCTAGGTAACAAAAAAAAATGGTCTAGGTAGTATAAATGGGTGCCCCTAATTAATTAGTTTTATAGACAATGGAATAGATTAAAATTAAATCATGGAAATGTTTGAGGTGAAATATGCTTAAGGGTTCCTCAATCTCCTATCCATCTAGAGTAACTAGCTTATATGCCCTAGAACCATAATTTACAATGACCACAAATAGACCCAACCAATTAGATTCAAATTTACCTTTATTTTTACATTCAACATTAGTGTTTTTATGATTTTATTTTAGGACCAAGTCACCAACTTCAAACTCCCTAGGGATAATGCATTTTTTATAGCTATGAAATACCTAGTACTGATAAGCTTACAAATTGTCTAAGGCAACCCAACACTTTTCATCCAGAAGCTCCAACTCTTGTAATCTAGAAACTTTATATTTTTCATCATTAATAATGTCTTATAACAAGATGCACAATGAGGGTAAGTCAACCTCAACAAGGATAATGCACTATCAACCAAGGACTAAGGAGTATGGTTTATCTCCTTTAGGGGTTTGGTGATTAGTGTGGTAAGCCCAAAGGGTAAGAAAAAGCTACAAGTGATGATAATGACCAATGTCATTGCCAATATTCTTAAGGATTATCATAATGGTCTTGTTAGATGCCTTAGCTTGATTGTTGCCTAACGGCTTATATGGTGTAAAACATTAATGGTTAATATTGAACTTAGTCTAGAGGGCTTTGACATCCTTATTATTAAAATAAACACCATTATTAGAGATGATCTTGGAGTGGATATTATTGTGGCATATAATATGGAAGTAAATGAACTTGTCTATCTACTTGCTAGTTACACATATGAGGGGTATGGCCTCTATCCACTTAGTAAATACTTCATAACAATAAGGATGTGCTTTTGGCCATCAAAGGAAGTAGGGTTGATTTTCCTGACAAGATTGAGTGCCCAATTTGAAAACAACCATGACGTAGTAATTAGTTGGAGTGGTAATGAAGGTACATGTATCAAATTTCCATGGTTCTAAAAAGAAACACACTTATCGATATAGTTATAGGCATTTGTCTCCATTTTTTGCCAATAATATCCTATTTGGATGAGTTTCTTATCCAAGACCATGTCTTTGGTATAGGCCCCAGAAATTGCTTTATGAACCTCTTAAAGCACCAATATAGATTCTCCTAAAGATAAAAAGCAAATAAATTGTCCATCATAGCCTCTACAATAGAATGTGTTTCTTAATATGGTATAATGGGATGCTCAATGAAGGAATAATTTGATTTTTTGAGAGGTTAAAAGGAAGGGTTTGATATTGGATATAAGTATATAGGTCTTAGTATCAAGGGGGATTGGGACTAAACATATTACATACTCTCTCTAAATTTGGTGGTACATGAGTTGGTTTTAAAAGGCTCTTGATGAGGAACCGATACTCTTTAACATCACTGTCAACTTGTATCATGGACCTAATGGTATCCATGACATATGTCACTTAGTTATTGTCCATTAGTATCTACTTGAACTAAATAAACCGAAAGTAATGCTTAAGATTATCTGCTATGTGCTTGTAAGGTGCAAGTTTCTCATCTTTGGTTTGGTACTAGTTTACAGCCTAGTTGATAATTAGCTGAGAATCTTCATATACCATCAATTATTTGATATCCTACTATATTTTGAGATGAAGTCCTATAATAAGGGATTCATATCTGGCCATGTTGTTGGTATAATGAAAGTTAATGTGGAAGGCCTTAGGAATAAGATCCCTTATAATGTGACTAATAAAATGTTAGGTCCATATTTAGGGGATGTGAATGATCCATTAAATTATAGTGTCCACTATTTGGACTCAATATCCACCTCTTTTAGGGTCATGATTAACTCATCTATAAAAAAAATGAATGAGGCTTGGTATCAATCAAAGGATCTTTAACAAGCCAATCTTCCAAGACCTATCCCTTGATGGTCTTATGATTCTAGTACTCCACATCAAATTCACTCAACAACATAACCCATTTGGCCATATGAACTTTAAGAGTGGTCTTGGATAATAAGTACTTAATCAAATCAATCTTGGCTATAATAATGGTTTTGTTATTTATCATATAGTGTTGTAGCTCTTGGGAAGTGAACATTATTACAAGACAAGCCTTTTCCATAGGTGAATATTTATGCTCATAAGTTACTAATGTCTAACTAAGATAATATACTATATTCTCTTTAACCTATTCAACATGTTGGGCCAATAGTGCCCCTAGTGCATGTTTTATTGTCAAAATATACAAGAGCAATGGTTTTCTTGGTGTAGGTGGAGTTAATACTAGTAGATTATCCAATCAATTCTTCAATTTGGTGAATTATTGTTTTCAGCCTATATCCCATTGAATTGTGACACCTTTACTCAAAAGGTGTGTAAAAATATAATACTTATCAGCTAGTTGTGATATGAAATGGTGAATAGATTGAATCTTGCCCTATAGTTTATAGAGCTGCTTTAAATTAGATCAAGGAATTTCAATAATAGCCTTGACCTTAATAAGGTCAACCTCAATACCCCTTTAGGACATAATGAACCCTAAACATTTTATTTAAGTAATTCTAAAGACACACTTCTTAGGGTTGAGATGCACTTTGTACTCATAAAGTCTCTCTAAGATTTTATGTAGAATGTTAGGGTGGCCTATACACATTTTGGATTTATCTAAGACATCATCAACATAGTATATAATAATATCATGCATCATGTCATGGAAGATAATATTCATGGCACATTGATAGGTTGTACCAACATTATTCAAGGCAAAGTGTATGACTTGTTAACAAAACCTTCACCATGGGGTAGTGAAATTAGTCTTGTGTTGGTCCTATAGTGTAATTTTAATCTGGTTATAGCATAAAAAGCCATCTATGAGGAAAAAAATTTTGTCACCTATTGTTGAATTCAATATCATGTCGATGTTAGGAAAAGGGAAGTCATATTTAAGGAACACCTTGTTAGTGTTTTTTAAATTAATACATAGGTGAATTCCTTATGTCTTTTTGATGATTGGGATGATGTTTGAGATCCATTCAATATAGTCAAGTGGTCAAATGAACCCTACCACCAGTAATTTTTCTAGTTCCTTTTTTACCAAGATGGCTATGCATGGATGCATTTTATTTAAATTTTTTTGACTGGTTTTACATCTAGATGGACAACAAGATGATGTACTACCAATGAAGGGTCAAGACTAGGAATGTATGAGTGAGACAATATAAATATATCATTGAATTATTTCAAATGGTAACAATGAATTAACACTCCTTATTAATGAGGGACATGCCTAGGTAAATAATATTAGGATCATCATATGTACCAATTTTGACCTCTATAGTATGTTCGGCGATTAATTTTGAGAAATATTCAAGAATAGTAGCTAAGGAAGAAAATAGATCCTTTTCAGCTGCCTGTTAATCACAACCTTCACCCATATATGAGGAATCTGAACTAGCTATGTTAGTTAATGGCTAATTGGTAAATAATTTAAGAAAATATTAAGCAAGGCACTCAAAAACATGATGTTATTCATAACTAATGCTTGTAACAATGGTAAGTCTTGGACTAGGTGGACACTATGCTTCTTAAGGAGAGACGTGAACATCCTCATCTAAGATCACTTGAGATGGGTTTTAACTCATGCACTTATCTTCATCTTTACTTTTTCCCTAACCCAAGCATGCCTCAAATAGGTTTTCATCTGATGATATTAATGTTTTACTTTTATTGTGACCAAGGAAATTCACTGATTCTCTAAAAAAATTAGCAGGGTCCAAATGGAAGTCAACACCTTATTTTTTATCAGCAACTGGCAACATGTCTCAAAGGCCTATGAACTCAAAAATAAATTCCTCATTCTAAAATTCACCTAGTTCTATGATATAATCTTATTGGTCATAATATACTAGGTTAGGATGATGAAGACTATGTGGATAATGAGTTTTAATGGTCATGTTGGCATTAGAATCAAATAAATAGATATTTCCTAGCTCATCATAGGCATTATAATGATTTCTAATTGTGTTCAAAGGCTTGTATGTGTCCCCTTAAGTCACCTTTCCCTTTGTATTTTTCAAATTTTGGCACCTAAAAATAAATGGAAGGGGGACTTGAAGAAATCTAATATCAAATAGATAAGTAAATATCTTGTTGAACTTGTATTTATTTGCCTAGTTACCTATTTGGAGCCTTGAGACTACTTAGTTCATTATGTTCCACTCTTGGACATTTGGAGTAGTTTGTGGTAGAAGGAGATAATTATGTTAATTATTCATGGATTTATAGGTTTAGTTGAGGTTGGTGTAGGTAATAATGAATCATTCTTGTGTGTTCTTATTGGGAATGTGCATCATATTCCTTAAGTTATATGCTTGATTAGTCATTGGTTGTTGGTTCTGATGTGCATAAGACTAAGTATGATGTTGTTGGTTAAGAGAATTTTATAGCTAATCCCTAGGTATTTGATATTGATTCTAAAGAAAATTTTGCTATGAGTTATATGGAATCTACTAGTTTTTGGGAACCTAGTTTTGGTTTATAATAAGGTATTACCATTGGTGGTTTACAAGAGGAACTTTTTGTTATTACAAATTATAAGAAGTTGGTTCTAGGTTATGCAAATTATCCACTACATTTTGGGGTGGTGGATTATTGGAAAAATATTGTTTGGAGTGGTTTTAAACTTTTTTTAAAGAATCAAGTACATGTTGTGCATTGGAAATGGGTTCCCTATGGTTAAATAATGCATGTTTCATAGCAAGTGAAACTTGATGTGAAACATTCACTGGCTCAACTTGTTTGGGGGGAGATAAAGATATACCTCATGTGTAAGATTAGTTTGGTTTTGTTATGGTTTTTCAAGTAGATAATTTTTATTTACAAACACAACATTATTAAATAAGGTCACAACTAAATAAGTTACTAAGTTAGTGATAAGTTAATCTGTATAGTGTTGACTAATTTGTTATATGGTGGACATAATAACATGACTAGTTTAGGAAGGATCCACTTGTGGACCTTTCCATTTTATATAAAAATTAATGTTTGGTTTTGGCACTTGAGTCTGAGGTTGTTATTGGTCAATAACTAATTCATATTTTTTTCTCCTCTATTTGAATGAGGCTATGCAATTATTCTCTTAAAAAATCTAGTAGGAGCCTAACTCTTGATTCTATGAGTCTCAAGAGAGACTCATGTTAGCCTTCAATTGGTTTATTATTATTAATGTATTTACCTTGGATTAATCCCACAATGGGAGAGATATATTTGAACACAACTAAATGTTCCTCTCTATCATAAAAATTTTCTTCCTCATAACTAGGGCCATAAGAGACCCCACTACAAGTATACATCTGCATGGTTGGAATGGTACCTAATTTTTGACAAGTGTTTTGAATGTACTCTTGGTTCAATTGGGAATTTGAGAGTACCATCAAATGGTAATTTAAAACTTAATAAGTGGATTGGTAAAATAAAATTCAAAGTTCACAATTATAAGGCATTGGAAAATGTAATGACATAAAATAAGAAGAAGAATTGAGATATTTTGAACATTTGACCTTGGTTGGTCAAAATAAAAAAATTAGAAGGTGGAACAATATTATAACTTAAAGTATAGGCTAACACAAGAAAACCTAGGTTTAAAATGTTTTGGTACCATATAAATTTATAATAAGACCTTGGTTTGTCTCGATCTTCAAATCTAGAAGAAGATTGGAAGGTCCAAGAACTTAGGGCGTAGGCTAAAAAAAGAAAACATAAGTATGAATTTATAATAAAATGGGCAACGTAACAACACATAAAATAAAATAAAGTCAAATGGTAAAAAAATTAGGGTGTAGGTTAACATAAGAAAACCTAATTCCAAAATAAAAATGAAATGGGTAAGGTAATAATACCAAGTGAGACAAAGGTTATTATTTTAAATGATAGATGTAACATTGTAAGAAATGGCTTAGTATAGAATGGAAATATAAATAGCATAACACCTCAATGTACAAATAGGTAATGATGTGTATGTATGGGAAAAATAATTTTCACTTAGGTAAAGATCTTAAATCAAATTTAATGTTAATCTAAGTGACATAATCTAAATATAAAGAGTCAACCACTCAAGCCCAAGTGATAGGCAATACTCAAGTGTAAACTAATTGTCCTCAGATCAAAACCTAGAAGTGGATTTATAAATTGGTTTGAGAGGTATTTGTAATTGTTTTTTTTTATAAATTTTTTGTACCCAAGAAACACATGTAGTACATGCTCCTATCTTAATGACTGATATAGTGTTGTAATTAAGTGTTAATCCAATAAATAAAGAGTGCATGAAGGTAGAGTGTTTATCCCCATATATCTCAAGAAATTATACATGGAATGGAACTTTATAGTGCTAAATAAACTCAACATTTTTAATATAATCCATGCTAAATCAGGTCTCTTAGTCTAAGATTTTTGCATTGGCTATTTAGATGGTCCACAAGTATCAAATAATACGTGGGCATGATAAATATCCATAAATTGGATGAAAGTAATCCTAAATTTTTGTAAAAGTGTCTTGTCCCTTTTACAACCTCTTATTTTATCAATTGCTCAGTAAAGTGTCATGTATAGTAAATATAGGCTTTGGGGCTCTATCTGACTTATCAGGCTAACTACTCAGTTACTATCCAATCAAATATTATGCCCAATTTGTATACCCCAATGCATAGTGGGGTTGATATGATATTGGGATATTAAATATTGGGTCAACATACCCATAAATAACTTTCAATTAGGTCATTAACTCTTACTTACTAAGACAAACAAAAAAGAAAGGAATAAATGGTCATTTCTAAGTCCTCCAAGTTACTAAGAACAGGGATATAACATATATGATTTTATTCAAGTTTGAATCATAAGAAAAAAAAAAGGAAAAGTCACATTTATGATTCACCTTATGAAATGGGAAAGCATATGTGTAACTCTACCAAGAAAAAAATTACTTCAATCAAGAAGCACAAAACTTTGCACAAAATGAGAGAATGCACAAATGAACAAGTTTTTAAAAGTACCAATTTAAAATTTTGAAGGAGTTTTAAAAAACCAAATTTAATGTGAAGGATGATTTTTGGGATACAAATTTGTTTCTCCTTAATAAAACCTGGAAAAACTTGTTAGAAATCTGATTGGACCAAGATAGTAAAGGCAACCTATAAAGTTATCTTGAAAATCATGAGAATTCTCCTCTTCAAAATGGTTTCACAGCTGCAAAAACAAGTCAAACAACAAAATTATTGGGAAATAAAATCATGGAAAATAGTAGAAACATAAAAAAGCTCATAGTGGTGATTTCATGGTTTTGAAATGAATTTGCTATTATAGATGACATTTCATTGTTCTATTGTCCAATTTTGTTACTTTTTTTGTCAATTTCACCACTCTACCAGAAATGATTTTTTTTTCTATAAGATAATTTCACTATTTCATTGTGTTATTTTACTACTCCATCAGGAATGATTTCATAGTTCTTGAAGATTTCACTATGTTATTCACTGATTTCACCATTTTTTCTATGTGGTGATTTCGTAACTTGGCTTGATGATTTTGAAGTTAATACTGACAATTTTGTAATTATTTAAGATAATTTCACCATTATTAGCACCTGCACAAAAAATAGAGGAATATAGAGAGCATTTTAATGAATACCAATCATGATTTCATAGTTAAATGTTCCAAATTCATAATTTTCATAGAGACTAGAAAACAAGTAAAAATATGTAGAACAAATTCATGATTTACCCAAATAATTTCATTTAACAGAGATTCAAATTCACTATTTTATAGTTGAGGGTCAAAACAAGAATTATTTCATGATCTTAGATAATGATTTCACTATTTTCCATATTGATTTTGCTAATGAAACCTCTATATTTGTTAATACACAGTGGATGTTTTTGTCATTTCATAGTCAAAATTTGAGCGTGATTTTTTTTTCAAAATATTAACCAATTTAGACAAAAATTAGAAAAAAAAATTGATAAAATAAAATGATGAGAAGCAATTATAATCATTTTTATGGGTCATGGCCCCACCAAGCATTTCATTATGTAACAAGAAATAAAGGGGGTTAGTCCAAATATTAGTGAATAAAACTCAAGAATGAATATGTGAACTAACACTATGGGCTTGATCCCTAAGGCAATCTTAATTTTTTTAGCTCGGTATCAAGTTTAACGAGTTCATTTCCCATAAAAACATAATACTTCACAAAACAAAATTAGTCTAACTTGCTAGTTAATCCATCAAGGTATTTGACCAGCCTATTCCAAAAGCAATCAACATATTGAAAGTAGAAAATAATTTGATTTTACTCAAAAGACAAAATATTTCAACAAAAATCCCAATATTATTGAATCTCATCCCTCTTCATTATGCATTGAGAACTCACTATCCTGGAAGGTGAGCTAGGGATGCGATGACCTTTTTTATTACTTATAAAAACCTTCCATTCTTGTTCCTCAATTTACCTAAATCCAAACTCAAGAATAAAAAACCATCCTCAAATTTACCTCTATAAGTTTTATTCTTATGAATCATATCAGCAAAACTTTTTCCATCTAACCCAACTATCTCATAAGACCCAGTTGGGGCCACCAAAGATACTACACTTGATATAAAATTCTTTTCCAAGAAATTATCTGAAATTGCCCTTGAAGGCATAATAGTATCCCTTCTCAAAAAATATATGAGAATATCCTCTCTTTCTTCCTTCCCCCATGAATAATCTACTTTTCACTTGTATTTTTGACATGAATCTGAAAGATGACCAATTTTAAAACAATTATGGCATCTAAAGGGAATCCATTCAAAATCAATGGTTTGAGACCAATACCTATCTTTCACCTTCAACTCGATCCTTTCAAGAAGATCCTTCATAATATATAAACACATGAAAACCTTATAAAAATTCATCCAAGATAAATTTAGTGAGGATGCATCAATTTCTAAAAAATCCCATAGCAAACTTCCAATAGCTAAAAATCTAGATTTAGTCCAAAACTGGAGTGAAAGATATGGTAGCCTCACCCAGATAGGTCGAAGAGAAAGATTATTTGTTAAAGGGTTAAAATTAGGAAACCAAGGTTTTATTAGGATAAGGTGATGTTCATATCTCCAATATTTTACTTGAAATATATTATTACAATCAGCCAAATTATCAAATGCCATAATAAAAAATCCTCTAGTACAAGGATAAATTTCCATATTACTTTCCAACAAAGACTGCTGAGAATCTGAAAGCCATTGGTGAAGAATAAGAAGAGAGGGCCAAAACCTATAAAAATGATAAACCAAACCCCTTTTTGCATACTAACCTTTTCCTTAAAGAATCTCCTCAATAGCTTTGTGTTCAAAATTGACAACCAGGGGTTTCATAGCCACACTCAATACCCTAGGTTGTTCAACATCAAAAAAAGATAAAGCTAAGGAAGCCATAGATATTTTATTAACCATCTTGATAGGGGTAAATGGCTATCCTACTACATTCCTCACTCTCTCCTTCCCTACTCCCAATCCATCCAAATCATCAATAGATTTTACCAACTCTACCTAAAGCAGTGACTACATTTTACTTACCTCACCCTTCATTGTATACTCCCATCTCTACTTTCAAATCTCTACCACTTCCCTAGCCTATGAATAACATATCCCCATTAATTTTATCCATATAGATGAAGCCTTGGACCTAATTGTGAAGGTGCACAATTCTTCTAATGCTCAGGATCCTAATTTAAGTATACTTTAAGATGAGCTTAATTACTAGACAAATAAATTATATAAAATAAGACAGACATGACTTTTACCTTATTTGAGGAATCCATATTTAGAAATTGTGAAATAAAGGCATGATATCAGTTCATGAACTAGGAGTATTTATCAATGAATTTTCCATGTTGATGACATCTCCCCTTATCCACCCATGGATTTTATCAATTTTGTTGAATAATAGTGAAGCTCTTTAGCAATAATTTGGCATAATTTTTTTTCACATAAAAACTTAATAAAAAATGGTCATGGCACTTGTATTTATAGTTTTCTAATTGACTTTAATCCATGTGTGGTTAAATGTGGGTTAGTGTTAGGAGGTCAAATGCATTTATGTTTTTGGATAGAGGTTGAAATTAATAGGCATGGCTCAACATTTTTGATATTTTTTGTATTTATGTTAATATTTTGCATTTTTGACTCTATGACCACTTATGTCATGATGATGCCACTTTTTCATATATTCATTAAATTTATGAATTTACAAAAATATAAATTCATTAATTTGATATGGATTTTTACTTAAGAATTTAATTGGATTTAATTAGTTAAGTAAATCTGATTAGGATTTTTTTTTAATTTTTAGCATTCAATTAATTGCCATGCAATATTGATCAAAAATATCAATTTTCTAGGTCAAAATTTAATTGGAAATGAATTAGAGGAAAGTGATGATAATGTATAGGTCAATCACCAAATTAGGTACATATTGTTATGGCTCGATACTTGCACATGACGTGTGCAAATGAAATTGGTATGTTTAGTGATTTTTAGGCTTAATTTGCATTGCTTATAATAAATCACTCTGATCACAATTTGAACATAAGAACAATGAAAATTAGATGTCTACAAGTCAAAATACTTAGTATTCTACATGCTACCATTTCACTATACATGCTACCAAAATTTTCTATGGAATAATTATTTCATTGGTAAACCATACACCTTCAAGTAATTATAATTTATATTTGAATATTCATTTTTTTATCTTAACATTAAATGATGCAATTTTCATATTTTATGTGTCCATATAAGGTGTTCCAAAAATCTACATGTTATATTCTCTAACCATTCTACCCATAGCGTTTGACATGCACATTATTTTCCATCCCTTCACCCTACCATTCTTGGTAAATATTGTTGGAACATTTAGTATTATGTGGATACCATTATTTGACCCTTAACATTTGGTAAAATAATAAATGTTTTATTATTATATTTAACACAAATTAAAACCTCGTGTAAATATAATAATAAAACATACTATTTAATTACAAACTTAGTTCCTTGGGAAAAGGTTAGAACCATTGGTAACAATGGTCACCTCTCCCCATATCTATAATAAATAGGGTTTTACCCCTTTGGTAAATAAAACAATACACAATATTATTTTGTGAACTATGTTAGATATATGCAAGCATTGTGAAGAGTTTCGTGAATAATTTTTCTCAAAAGAAGTGAGAGGAAGAGGAATTGTGTTTTATGATGTTTCTCAATTATATTAATAATCACCATGGTTTTTACCTCTTTGAAGTTTTCCATGTTAAACCTTATGTTCATTTATCTAGTTATTCTGTCATGCTTTGATATTTATTTAAACTTATAGATCTCTCATGTAAATAATAAATGCATGTTTTTAAGTCATTTTCATGGAATCAAAGCCTGAGTGAGTTTGAATGATTGGTAAGCCTATTCATATATTCGAAGATCTCGCTTCAAACAACTTGTATTCAAATTGATGATGTTTTTATCAAATTTATTTAATCTTGAAGGATACTGAGAGGTTATTTTTGGCATGTGTGAACTAGTAATCAATAAAATAAAAATTTATGCTCAATAAAACTCAGTTTTGGTTATGTCAAATTCTTAGTTTGGCCATTTCAAGGTAGTTTAGAGCTTTAAATGACCTGATTTGGCCTTATGTAACATATGGAAGCTTCACTACTATTTTTGGGGTTAGATGTAGCTACTAAGAGGGTGGGTTAATCAATATACAATAATGCACATTCAATTCCAAAACCATTCCATCATTTATCAACTTGATATAGTAATATAAACATGAAAGCACATACATCCAAAGAATGAATAAGAGCATATATCATATCAACACAACATCTACATGGGAGACCCTCTTGAGGGATAATACCCACTAAACCCTACAAGATAGACTATAGTCCTATAATGATAGGGTCTTATTCAAACTAGATACAAATGATCAAAGAACTACCATCCCTTATTTTAGTGAAACTTCAATCCCACAAAGAGCTACTACACTATCTATCTAAGTAGCCACAATAAATATACCTTTATCAAGTTTCACCTTAAAAGGAAGATACAACCCCCTAGATGTTGAGCAATCACAATAACACCTATGAACATCTCCACCTTTGAAATGATGTCTTCAACACCTATTTTATGGACATTTGATTATCACTCTTCACCTTCACTCTTTCACCCAACTCTCCCTATTGACCAAAACACATTACATACTTGAACCAATACATAAAGATATTAGGACACATTATATATCCCAATTAATCCCACTCTTAAACCCTTCACTCACACTCACTTCAACACACCCTCTTAATTCATCTAAAGCCACCTTTTAGATCACTCTACTCTTCTTAGAAATAACTTTGTCTCCACATTAAAAATATCAATATATGATCATAAACATAATCTACACTATGATTTACCTCTCAGATCAACCACCAAGCTCACATAGACACCATATATCCTTCACTCATCCTCAACCTATGGGAGAACTTATTTGGATATCAAAAATATGACCTAAAAGTCATACACATAGTCTTCAATCTACTTTACTCATCAACCCATCCAATGGGCACATTATATCTCCTCTCTTCCTCACTTCAAAGCTCACACATCTCTCACTATCCTTACACACAATATACACTCTCTCAAATAACCTCTAAGGCTACTTGTTCATTCTACCTCCTTTAGGCTCATTAGGTTTAATAACCTGTATGTTTTCTTAGACCAACTTAATCATATAAGTGTGACTAATCATCTTCACTCTATGATGGTCCTCAATAACCTATACCTTCTCTTTCAAAGGTTATCTTCTTCATTTGGATTTAATCCCCTCACACAAACCTTTCACAATTCTAGAAACCATCATCTTTGGTTTCACCATTTATAGAGTAGTTATGATTATCAACACCTTGGTCATACATTAGGCATGCCTTAGCCCTTAAGGATTCTAATATAAAAATACATGGTATTGATGATTCTAATTATACCATAGATACTCTTAGTTTTGAAGAACACTTCTCATTTTAGGATTTTGGGAATCCATTACATGAGTTGCAGTTTGTGACGATTCCATGATAGTCTGTGGTGGAATAGAAGAAAAGTATGAAAACTGTGCACAATATTTATTTGATTTAGTGGTTAGGAGCCACCAGGATATATACTATTTGAATACTTAATAATTATAAGGATTCAATGGTTAAACTAAATGATTATTAACAATGACCTCTAAGCTGGAGTGAATTTTGGTAAAAATGAGAAAAAGGAAGGGTAAGGAAGAAAGAAACATGATTGCAGGTTTTCATCTCAAATATTATGACAAAATTCTAATTACTTTGAGCACATTTTAACCAATTTATGTTATAAAATAGTATAATCTCAAATTATATCATAAATCAGGCAAAATTCAAATGAAAAATATGAATCATAAGTAAGAACCAAATTTATTTTAAAGATTTCCATTATGATCTAGATAGCCTAAGTACATCCAAATATAGAGCACATAAAATGAAGTATATTTGAGATCTTTATAGTCAATTTAGCATTTAGCATAAATTAACAGCCCTATGATAAAGAATGTAACTCAAACAATAAGAATCATTAAAATTCAAGATAACTCCCTATAATTGAGAGATAACATAGACATTTAATAAAAACTATTTAGATAATATTTTTAGAATTCCTTAGTTGTATTAAATTCTCTAGGTATCAATTGCTCAAAAACTCTCTCTTTACAAATGTTAACCATCTACTTATTTATAGGAAACATAGGTGATTAACTAATTAACTTTAAAAAATATCCATATGTTGATAAGGATAGTTATCTTTGATACAAAGCTACAATGCAAAAAATAATAATGCCAACTTGAAAAGAAAGAGTATATGCAAACAGACTACCATATGCTTTAAAACAAGAATATTCTTTTAGGAATTCCATTGGTGAGTCCTTCTAATTAGCCCTATCTAAGGAAGTTTTTCACCTTGGTGTATTGATCCTCAATCAGCTCAAAATCCACTACAGGTTTCATTAAACAATCCCATTCTTTATCTTCTAACTTGTCAAATTCACTATTTGACCAAGATACAAGTTCCTTGACACATTGTACTTCTCAAATTTGCTTCCCTACAAAATTAATGGTATCAAGTGTCTTCTAGTTGTCCTTAGTTGAATGACCTTAGCTATCTTTGATGCCCTAGATGTGGGTATCAACCCTCTACTTGAATTCTTCATCATCAATCAAGCCTAGAGTAGTGGTTTAATAAGGGTTATTTAATATATTCCCTAGAAGTTTCTCAATATGGTTTACCCAATCTGTGTCTCTCTTGATTAAGTCCTTAAAATCATTGCTCTAGGTGATCAAATATTATTGTTTATCTACCAAAACTACCATGAGGATGTCCAGATGTTTGAGTTTGATGATCTTAATGTTTAAGGCTTGCTTTTTCTTATGCACCTTGATGAGCTCCCCCATCTAAGCTTGAGAATTTTACCATTGGGTGATTAAGTCTTGTGCCATCACAACTTGATGGTCAAAAGCATTCAATCTATAATTAATTATTTTCAAATTCTTGAATGTATCCATCAAGTATTTATTCAGCATTTGTAATATATTTTTAGGAACTATCAAGAAGACCTGAGCTTCCAAATATTGCTTTTCTATTTCCAAGTTGAGGATCCTCTGTTTCAATCCTTGAAATCCAACCAAGGGCATTGTTGATTGGGTCAATACCACACTGCTACATCCTCTTAAAAAATAGGGCATTCCCTTACTACCTGTCTCAAAATAGGAGTTAAGCCTATAAATGGTTGTACCTTCTGAAAGGTGAACTCCTCAGTACTGATAGTGATTTTCTTGGTCTCTACTCTTTTAAGAGTTGATGTCTCTTGATTAAATTGGACTTGAGGATCAAGTTATTTCACCTATGGTTGTTCAATAATATCTACATTTGAACTCCCAGAGGCTTCTAGGGTACCAACCCATTGGATTTCCTTGTGAAGAATCTAGATGCTTCTCTCTAATTATTTGTTCAACATATCCTGAATCCATGGCTTAACATTATCTTGAACACCTATGTCCACTTGAATCAGTTCCAGTGAAGGAGAAAGAGATGGGATTTTTTGCAACTTCCCCTAAATAATCTAATCAAGAATGGTTGGTCCATAAATAGTATTCTCATTACTAAAGAGGTTTATTTCACTAGTAGGGTGAGTGAAATTTAACCTAGGCCTCTTTCTTGGAGCTAGAAGAACTAAGGATAATTTTGCCTATCTCTTTCCACTACCCAATGGAACTAATTCCTTGCCTGCTTCCTCAGATAGGCCTTCTTCCTTATCGAAACCATAAGTAGTTATAATGTTAACAAGGGTACTCTCCACTATTTCTTTAGTTTCCAAAGTAATTAAGTTGATAACTTCTATTAGGGAAGAAGGCCTTGGTGGGGATGCCTAAATTTGGAGACTTTCAATAGGTCTTTTCTCAATCTTGGACTCATCACTTAATGCTCTACCTTTTAATTTTTCATCCTCAAGTTACTCAATCTAAGATGAATTTATCAATTCTCCATACTAAAGCTCAAAATATTGTCCCTCAATAGGTGGTTCTTGATTTGTAGTCCCAGATGGTCCTAGTAGCAAGTGATACTATAAATGATGTAACTACCATATTTCTCTTAAAGGTTTATTGTCCCTAACCAGCCTACGTTCTAAGGTTATGTTTTAATTTTTAACCCTAGATAGGACTTCTTCAAAGTTCTTTTCCCTTGTGTAAATAACATCTCCCACACCTGGTTGATGCTTGTACTCAGTCTTTAGGACCTTCTTATCCTGAATATGGTTAGCCACTCTATTATTGGGGTCCCACATCTTAAGATCATCTTATTGGAAATCAAAAGAGTTCCTATATACCACCATGATCTCTAGCTATTTCCAATCCTTAATTATAATTATACCAATGTCCAGTGGGAAGGGATGAACCTGATCCTTTTTATTCTTCTTGAAGTGTCAATCTATGCCTTAAATGATTTGATAAGCAATTTCTTACACTAAAAGCTTACTAGGAACATATATGGGTAGTCTGTATGGTTGGACCATGAGTCTTTCTATCCTTATTATAGTGCAATTTGGATAGAACCAAACATCCCCCATGGTATCCACTTGTTTTTTGATTAGAGGATGAAGTCTAGGCATAGGAATACTAGTGATTATCTCAAAAATGACTAGGAATACACCATCATATATCAATTGCATATGATTCCTATATTTGAAAATATATAGTTTGGAGTACTAATAAGAAATGGTAGTCTTACCATCAGGGGACCAATTTTAGGTGTGAGAGAAATTAATAGAGACTAGAAGTGAGTCTAAGAGGTAAGACATCATAAATAAATGTCTAGAGGTCTTTCTCTTTATGGTTGTAAATTGTTTGGCCAAGATTAAACTTATTAAGTCTCCAATGCGAGGGGTTAGGTTCTATACCAACATGCAATGGACATAAGACACCTAGACCTTAGTCACATAAGTTGTATAAGAGGCACCAAAGGCTCTATTTATTAATTTCATAACTACCCTAACACCCTCTCTGAATTGGGTAATAAGAATCTCACCATTAGGGGTCTTAAAAATATGGGAACCTTAGATTAACCAAAATGAAAGAACTAAATCTAGGTTTTGGGAAATTTTCCATTCTATCAAGGATAGAAGATCAACATGAGGTAAAGGGAGATTATAATAAGTATAAAATTACATGGGAGTTATGCATACAAATTTATTGACATTTCCTTCATAAATAATCCATTCTCTATCTACTTTGTAGTCAATGAAAATAAAAACAAAAAGATAGATGCAATGCATTACCTCTAGTTTAGTAGCTACATGATGAAGGCCTACCATTTGAATTGATACCAAATCCTTGTATCTTTGGTACATGGAATCATTCCTATTTTTTTCTTGAGAAATTGGTTACAACTATTTGACAAAGAAGAATAATCTAGACAAATTCCTAATTACCTGTACATTCAATGTTGTTGAATATAACTGTATGTCTCTAAATACCCTTCCTTCACCATCTAAATTTAGATAAATCTCTACTTCAATATTCATCTATTACCTACCTAGTACCATTGATAATAGTGTATTGTAATTTCAAAGCTATCAAAGTTCTTACTAAGGCACCTTCTCTAAATTTAGTTCACAATTATCTCAAGTGTCACATAATTAATTTGAACTAACTCTAGCCTTATTTATGGAGAGTTTAGGTTTTTTCTACTTTAATGATCAAAACATCCAACTTTGATCTCATACGTGCCTTAGATATGATGAAACCTTACTTATCATCTCTCTTGTGTTTTTAATCACGATATATCTTTCATTTGGATCCTCGATACTTATGTGGAGCTTATGTGGTAGGGTTCCATGCCTTTTGGCAATTTTCATAAATGTCATTTGAAGAGTGACCATTGGTTTTAAAAAGTCCCTTTTATCTTGCTTTGAAAATCCAAATCCAAGCCCTTACATTTCATTAGTTCTTGATCTTTGAGATTATTGATTGTGTTATGTATCAATATTTTAAGGCCTTTGAAATTTTTTCAATTGGATCACACCATTGGATCAAATCCAGTGAGCAAGAGATCACCATTAGATCCTTTAGGAGATCTTGAGGATTTTATGTTGATGTGCACTATTGGATCAAATCCAGGGAGAAAGTGATCACCATTGGATCTTGCAAGATGTTATCCCTTTTAATTAGTAAAAATGACTTAGGCCAATATTTTTATGTCTCAATCTTACCTTCATAAGAAAACTAAGAATTTCTTTAAAAGGATTTAGAAATGCCCCCTTTGATTTGGATTAAAAAATTGTCTAAGTTAAATTTGATGGGTTTGGTCCCATCAAATGCATCCTCATAGATATTAAATGATGGGGGTGAACTTGTTAATTTTAATACAATAAAACCTTTTTATTTCAATTTAAATTTGATAGGTTCGGTCCCATCAAATATGTCCTCATAAGCATCAAATGACAGGAGCAAACCTATCAAATTTAAAATAATGAAATTTATTGATCTAATAACTAAATGCCACTTATAAAACCATCGAGAAATCTCCAAGCTTTGGGGATTGTCTAAGTTAAATTTCATGGGTTCAGTCCCATCAAATACATCCTCATAGACATCAAATGATAGGAGTGAACCTATCAAATTTACGATGATAAAATATTTATGTTTCAATTTAAATTTGATGGGTTTGGTCCCATCAAATACGTCCTCACAGATCTCAAATGACAGGGTGAACTTGTCAAATTTAAAATAATAATATTTATTTTACACCAGTAGATTAAAAACCTCCAATCAAATGATCTTCATTAGACCCTTATTAGTGCCTGAATAATTAACTATATGCCTTTTTAAAAGACTTAGAGATTGACACACCATTGGATCAAATCCAATGAACAAGCGTAAAGTGTTAGATCTACAAAAGTGCATGAAATTTAAGTTAAAACCTAATCATGCATAAAATTTCTTGCTAGATTTTCTTGTGAATGTTTAAATTCAATCCACTATATTTTCCTGTGAATGTTTAAATTTAAACTGCTAGGGTTTATTATTTGGGAACCCTGACTTCTTCCATGGAACCTAGAATTAATAACCTTCAAGATGATTTTTAGCAACATTAAAAACATGATCAAACAATCTTTCACACTTATTATATGATATATAAGTTATAGAAACAATCACAGGGGTCCATTTTCCAAAAAAAAGAATGGGGAGGGTGTTGGTCTCAAAAAATGGTGACTCACAGGGGAAGCATAGCAATATTTTAGAACACAGGGCTTTGGTTTAAACTTGTACATGAATTTTATGTCCCTTTTTAGACATATACTCTCTCCTGAATCAAATTTTGGTTGAAACAATATAAAATTTAAACTTAGATATTAAAACATAAACATTTAGTGTGTGCTTTGATTCCACTTATTTTTTGTCATGAATTTCAAGAAACAACATCTAGGTTCATATCCTTTTAGTCCACTATACTTAACTTTAAGCACTTTAGATATTCTTTAAGAATAATAACTCTTAATTTAGGGGAGGATTGGGTACTGCTCTACTACTAGCAAGGTGTCTATAGCCTCGATAGAGATACCTTTGGTTCCACTCAAGGTCTTGCTCCACTGCCATCCACGCATCCATAGCTTGAGTGGGGATTACCTAAATCACCTTTGATTCTATTTCCATAGATTTTGTAATGAGTTTTTTTATTTTTTACATTTTCTAAGTCCTTTTGTAAAGGTTGGAAACCAATACAGCCTAGTTTTAAGGATTTGGTCAAATGCTATAGCATTAGGATACTCTCTCCTTTAATAGAAACTTTAGTCCATGACAAGGATGTGTTTTAAGTGTAATCATGAATATGAGTTAATAAAATAAATTCATATTGTATACATATTATTATTCTTAAAACCAATTTTTGATGCAAAATAAGGTTAAATATTTTTAGGACAAGAAATTCCTATACCAATTTATACTAGTACCCCTGGTTACTTCATACTACTTTATTGCTAGCCATGGTCACCTTTTGTAAGATTTATATTCACAATTTTGAGCAATTTCAAACCAAAAAATAATAACATGAGACTTTACCACAACCACAAAACACCACCAAGCAAGAAGAAAAAAATGCAAACAAAACAAATATACACAAGCCCAACAAGGAAGAAAAAACAAAGCAAGAAAGGGAACTAACTAGCCTACTTGTTCTAATTTTAACAATCTTACACATTTATTCCATGAAGACCTCTGGTGGGGCAGAAGCAAAATGATGTTTGAGATATTATCCATTACTAGGTAATGTGAACTCTACTCCTTGGAGATCTTTCAACCTAAAAGTATTGTTGCCTAAGATTTCTATAATTTGGTAAGGATCAATCCATAAAGGAGTGAATTTACCATGTTTACTTTGGGTTTTGATGCCTTATCCCAAAGAAGGAATAAATCTCCTTATCTAAATATTTTAACTCTAGATCTCTTATCAAACCATCTTTTCATAGTTGATTAGTGTCTACTAAAGTCTATAAATGCCTTTTCTCTGGTATCTTCCATTTGAATATTGTTTAACATCCAAGAATTAGGAATTTCTTGACTGTCTTCCATGTATTCCTACATGAATGTGAACATAGGCAACTTCAAAGTGATGGAAAAGATGGACTCCTGACCATATATTGACAAAAATGGTGAAGCCTTTAGAGCTTGTTTAGTCCTGATTTGATCTACCCATAATGCAAACTTAAGAAGTTTATGCCATATTTTAGGTCTATTTTTAGCATATTTCTTGATAACTTTCATCAAATTTTGGTTTGTAGATTTAGAAACACCATTTCTTTGAGGATATTGATTAGAATTTAACTTGTGTGTAATTCCTTGGTCATAAGCCCATTCCATCATTTCAATAGAAATGAATGCAGATCCATTATCACAAACCAAAGAAATTGGGTTTCCAAATCTAGTAAAAATATTTTCTTCTAAGAGTTGATCACTTCCCCTGTTCTACATTACTTAGTGGTTACTATCTCAATCCACCTAATACAATAATTTGTAGTAGTTAGGACATACTTATGACATTCAAAATAATTGGTGTTTATTACTCCAACAAAGTCAAATATTTATTGTGCAAAAGGTTTATCTATCATCATAGGTTGTAAAGGCATGGTTGCCTTTGGTTCCTTTATGCTAAAGATCTAGCATGAATGACAATCCCTCACATGCTTATAATCATCTTTGAAGAGTATAGGCCAATAATATCTAGCCCTGAGAATCTTATGAGTTGTGGTTCTTCCTAAACAGTGTTCACTTCCTAATTTTTCATGAAAGGTAGTCATAATCCAAGCTACTTCTTCCTTGGACACACATCTCAAAAAAATTCCCTCAAAGTTCCTCCTATACAAGACTCCATTATTGATGAGGTAATGAGTTGCTTTGAGCCTCAAGGCTCTCTTTTGTTCTCTTATAAATCCTGGGGGACAAACACCATTAACAAGTAAATGGATAATAGAGTCATACCACTCATTAGGTTGAAAGTTTTATTGATCTACTTGCATGATATGAAATTTTGAGTCAATACTAGAGATCATCTGAACTAGACCCTAACATTTCACTAATTTTACAATTTTCATCTCTATATCATATTCTTGTATAATTTCCATCCATTTACCTCTTCTTTCTCCAAGCTCATTCTGACTCAACATAAGTTTTGTAGTTGGATCAAGTAATATAACATGTACCTTATTTCTAAGGAGCTAATGTCTAAATTTTTTAATTGCCTTTACTAATGCATAAGCTTGTTTATCAATCATAGAATAATTCACTTCTGCATTTTTAAAATTAGTGTTCATGAAATCTATAGGATGATCATTCCCATCAACTTTTTGATTTAACACTACAACCATAATATGCTCAGAAATAAATGAATATAGATAGAAATCCTTTGAAAAATTAGGACTTATGAGGACTAGAGCTTCAGTAATTTCCTTCTTAATTTTAGTGAAGGCCTTCTTGGATTCTTGATTCCAAGAAATTATAGCATCTTTCTTAATCATGTCATTCAAAGGTTTAACAATCTCAACAAAGCCTGAAATAAACTTCCTCACAAAATTAACCTTACCAAAGAATGACTTAAGTTATTTTCAACTATTGGGTAACCCAATTATAGAAATGGCCTCTACTCTATTAGGATCCATAGAGATTTAATCTTTGGTAATGACATGTCCCAACAATTTTCCTTCAGTGACACATAATATGCTTTTCTTGGGGTTAAGAGATATACCATACCTCCTGCATCTATCAAATACTTGTTTTAAATGTATGAAGTGCTCTTCTCTATTTTTAGAAAATACCATAAGATCATCCATTTATATGATGATACACTTTCCCACTAAACCTTCGAAAGCATGGTCCATGGCCCTTTGAAAACTTTTCCCCACATTAATTAATCCAAAAGGCATTATATTTTAAGTGTATGTTCTCCATTTAGTAGTAAAAGTTATTTTCATCATTTCTTCTAGAGCAACAAGCACCTAGTTATATCTAAAAAATCCATCCAAAAAATACATTGTAGAATATCCTAAAATAGTTTGGATAACTTGGTCTAGAGAAGGGAAAGGATAATTATCCTTTTTAGATGCTCTATTCAGATTTCTAAAATCTATGCACAATCTTATTTCTCCATTCTTTTTTCTGATTGGGACTAGGTTTACCACCCAAGTGGAATGTCTAATAGGAAACACTATCCTTACATCTAACATCTTCTTGACTTCTTTAAAAATCATGGGTTCTAAAACAAGATTGACTGGCCTTTGCTTCTGTCTAAAAGGTTTGCAACCTTCTTGAAGAGGTGTGGTATGAGTAATGACCCTCAGGTCAAATATTTTCAAATCTTCATAAGACCAAGCAATTACATCCTTGTATTTTATAATAAACTCTCTAGCTTTTCTATTTTCCATTTTAGTGCAAGCCTTCCCTATATTCACCATTTGGGGCTGATCATGTGAGCCAAGATTAATTGCATGATAATCCTTCCCATTTACCTTGGGTTGCTTAGGTGTTTCAATTTTTTGTCAAAATCAAATAGTATTTCCAATGAAATCTTCCCTTTAACTTTAACTTTGTGTTCAATGGCAAACTGCAATCCATGTATGAGAGCCTCATACTCAACTAAATTATTGGTGTAAGGAAATTGTAACATATAAGCTACATGGTATTGCATTTTTGAAGGAGTCATCAATACAATACCAGCTCTTGATCTTGATTTGCACTTGGAACCATCAATGTATAACTTCCAACAACCACACATTTGGAAACTAGTTCTTTTGTAATTTCCAAAGTGAAAACTCCTAAATCAGAATCTAGGAAATTTACCCTTTTGTTAATATCATTATATTCTATTATCATGTGTTTCATTTGAGGTTCCATTTATACTCTTATTTAATTTGGCACACCTTTCTAAGGAAGACATAAGTGTGAATTATATATATATATATATATATATATATATATATATATATATATATATATATATATATATAAAGCCTTAGTTCATTCTCTACTTAAAATCAATCCATAAGAACTAGGCATTTCTATCATTTGGATATCAATGAATTGCTAAACCTTTGGTTCACTAACCAGTTGTATATGCACTTTTAATAATTTTCCTATAATCTTAACTCTATATTTATCCAATTGAGTGACTACCCTATCATATTTGATTGGAATTAACCTGAGTTGTTCACATATCCTAGTAGGTATAATGTTGGTTGAGGCTCTCAAATCTAAAATACAATTATGAACATTTTTTCCAAATATCTTGACTCTAAGTAAAAAAGGTGGTGAATCTACTTTGATCACTTGTGTAATTACATTTACACTATTATTCTTAGGGGGTTTCCCAATTTTATTTGATAAAGATTCCAAGAGTAAGTCTATTTCTTATGTGATTTGAGTTAGCTCTTGCAGAGTGATATTAACTTTAATCCTTTTCATATCTTCCACAATGTTGTAACCAGCTTTGCTTAGAAGATCAACAGTTAACACTAACTTTAAAGAACTTCCTCTAGGAGGATCCAGATTAATCTTTAATATAGTGTCTAGAGGGGTCCCATAATTGTTAGTAGGGGTAGAGGTAGTCAATGGTTATTTTTGTTCCCTATTTCTCAGAGGATATGTATTCAAAAATTGCTAGAATACTTGAATTTCGTCAGGAATATTCTCGTGCTCATTATCCTCTTGAAAATGGAAATTAAATGTTTCTACCATATGCATTTGGTCAGATGGTTTAGATTTAGAAGAATTTGTAGCAACCTCTTTGTTTGGAACCACTTCAAATGTGTCAAGTTCTTCTTGAAAAGCTTTACAAAATTCAATACAATCAATATCACCATGTTTAGAAGTAGCATGTACCTTACAATAATCTAGTAAGGCAATATCAGTGAGGTTTATATCCATATTATTTTTTCTAGGGAAAAACTCATTAGCTTTGTTATTGTAGAAACTGTCATTTTGAAACCTATTCTCGGGTCTGTTGAACTTTTGGAAAGTGAAGTTCCTTCTAGAATTGTCATTAACATTACCAACTTGTTTTTACAATTGTAGAAAATCAGTGCTAAGATTTTGTACCATTTTCAATATAGATTCACTCTCATTTTTTGGAACCTCAACATTTTGACTTTGGTTACTATTAATGTCATTGATAGGTACTAAATATTTTTGATCATTGTCATGAAATCCATTGGTAACTTGATGGCTCAAGAAGCCTAGATTTTGATTAGGGGTAGCATGATTAGTAGGCAATAAATTCAAAGCAATAAACTAGTTTAATTCTTGAGTATTTAGTTTATTACTTGGGAAAAGGTTTAAGATAGGCATTTGAGGATTAACATTTGGGATAGAATAAGCCATCTATCTTTGGGGTTGCATTTGGTCACTAATAACCACTACTTCAGAATAGGCTTTAGAAAATGTGATGATAAGTGGAATAGCTCTCTTCAAAAACATAGAATTCATGGGGTTAATAGCATCTTTATAAACCTCCAAAGCTAAAGCTTCATTAGGTTTATATGGATCCATGGTCTGGTTAAACATATTTTGGAACCTATCTAGCTAAACATATTTTGGAATGTGACATTAAATGACCTAATAGGTTCACTTATATCTCTCTTAATAGTTATGAATTGATGATAAATGACATAAGGACTTATGATCTTTCCAAATTGATCAATGAAAATAGTGTCAAAATTATTCCATGAGACAATAAAATTATCAGATAGATTGAGGAATGATTCATATGCAACATATTTAAATTTCAATGGGAAAAACCTACATACTACATATTCATGAATAAAATTCAACAATATCAATGTAGCTTTGAAATATTTAACATGTTCTTCAGCAGTTGTAAAACTAGTTAAACTAAATATTGGCAAATAGTTTTCCAGATTACGTGGTAAATCATGAACCACACCTGGTATATTGATAGGGGAACTTCTAAGACATGCCATGTTTGGATGAATATAAAGTAAGGGAATCCATTACAAAGGTGATGATGGTATAGATTTAGATTAACTATGCGTACCTATGCCTTTCCTAGTCCTTCTATGAATTTCTAGTTTAAGAAAGGGTTCTCTAGTCTCCAAATGTGATCTAGTCCTAATCCTTGGTAATTATAGCTTGAAGACTAAGGATCCTATTTTAAAACATGGCGTAACACATTAATTTCCAAATAATGACAAATAATATTCACACTAAGATTAATTTGCAAAAAAATGTTCATAAGAGTATAAAGGACATCAATTTTTAACTAAACAAGTTCAAAGATGTACTCAATTATGCAAAGATGACCAATATTTACAAATTATGACTCAAATAAACTTCTTATTGTCAAATAATTGTCAATTTTGAGAAACATAAGCCAACTTAACTCCAAATACTAATAAATATTTAACAACAAAAGTCATATTTTCACAAAGGTTACCAATCTTTACATAATTTATGTTAAAAGAAATGTAATCATGTAAAATGTAGATCATTCCAACCAAATACACTTCAAAACATATTAAGCACCTTTAAAGAGGCCCTCCTTCTAGAACCATCGAATCTTCTCCTGTTGATGATTTTAATTGTACCACAGGAGTTCTTAGTGTTGAAGAACACTTCTCATTTTAGGATTTTGAGAATTCATGGCATGAGTTGCATTTTGTGACTATTTAGTGATTGTATGTGGTGGAATACAATAAAAATATGAAAATTGTCCACAATATTTATTTGATTTAGTGGTTGGGAGCCACCAGGGTCTATACTATTTGAATACTTAATAATTCTAAGGATTCAGTAGTTAAACTAAATGATTATTAACAATGGTCTCTAAGATAGAGTGAATCTTGATAAAAATAATAAAAAGGAAGGGTAAGGAAGAAATAAACATGAGTGCAAGTTTTCATCTCAAATATTATGACAAAATTTCAATTACTTTGAGTAAATTTGAACCAATTTATGTTATAAAATAGCATAACCTCAAATTATATCATAAATCAGGCAAAATTCAAAGGAAAAATATGAATCATAAGAACCAAATTTACTTTAAATTTTTGATATTATGATTTGGATAACCTAAGTACATCCAAATACAGAGCAAATAAAATGAAGTACATTTGAGATCTTTACAATAAATTTAGCATTTAGCACAAATTAATAGCCCTATGACAAAGAATGTAACTCAAAAAATAAGAATCATTCAAATTCAAGATAACTCCATTTAATTGAGAGATAGCATAAACATTTAATGAAAACTATCTATACAATCTTTTCAGAATTCCTTAGTTGTATTAAATGCTCTTGGTATCAATTTCTCAAAAAATCTCTCTTTACAAATGATAACCATCTACCTATTTATAGGACACATAAGTGGTTAATTGATTAACTTTCAAAAATATCTAGATATGGATAAGGATAATTATATTTAATACAAATCTACAATGTGAAAAAAAAGCATGCCAACTTGACAAGAAAGAGTATATGCTAACAGACTAACATATACTTTATAATAAGAATATTATTTTAGAAACTCCATTGGTGGGTCCTTCTAATTAGCCTTGTCTAAGAAAGTCTTTCACCTTGGTGTATTGCTCCTCGATCATCTCAAAATCCATTGTAGACTTTATTAGACAATCCCCTTCTTTATCTACTAACTTGTTAAATTCACTATCTACCCAAGATACAAGTTCCTTGACACATTGTACTTCTAAAATTTGCTTCCCTACAAAAGTAATGGTATCAAGGGTCTTTTGATTATCCTTAGCTAAATGACCTTAACTATCTTTGATGCCCTGGATATGGGTATCAAATCTCTACTTGAATTCTTCATCATCAATCAATCCTAAAGTAGTGGTTTGAGGAGGGTTATTTAATAGATTTCCTAGAATTTTTTCAATCCATTTTACCAAATCTATGTCTCTCTTGATGAAGCCCTTAAAATCATTACTTTAGGTGATCAAATATTCTTGTTTATCTACCAAAACTACTATGAGGATGTCTAAATGTTTGAGTTTGATAATCTTGAAGTTCAAGTCTTGCTTTTTGTGATCTAAGAATTTGACTCAAGAGAGGATGGTTAGTATGGTGTTAGTTCCAAAATAAAAACAAAATGAAATAAATACACTAATATCATAACATCTCTAGACTTAGACACTAGGGAGAGCTTAGTTAACAAAAGCAAATGCCAAACACAACTAAAAAGCAAGGAATGAAAACACAATAATTCCTTCGCCTTCTTTACATGCTCCAAATGCCTTTGTAGTGGTGACTTGCCCGGCTTGTGCTCATGAAGTCCTTTGACATGGAAGCTTGGATATCTCTATCTCTCCTTGGCACCTTTGGCTTGTGGCTTGGCTTGACTTGAAATCAATTTTTCATGGTAACACTAATTTCAATGGCTCCTTGAAGATATTTGTGCATTATAACTTTGCACCAAAATAGCTTAAAAATGATGTTCATAGCCTCTCTATTTTTAGATTTTTGAGAATGTCTATAATCAAATTGAACCATCCATCCTGAGATTGAGATGTGTGGTTGAGGATTAATTTAATTTTTATAATTAAGTTTATAATTATTCTCATCATGACATTAGAAGAATGGGTAATTAAGAAGTATGGAGGGCATCATGGATGAGGATTGGAGGGCATGAATCCTAATATTTATGGCATTTATGGCCTAGGGATGTCTTCCCAAGAAATGAGGTCACTTGATGATGCAGATATTCAGTATTCATTTCTAAAACAAATTATTCAATAATTTTTCATGGAATTCTTGATTAGGCTCTAATTTGGGTTAATTAACTCTTAAGTATGTTTAAGCACTTTGTGCACAAATTACTCAAATTGATTAGAATGCCTTGTTATTGGTCCAAAATTTGACTAGATTGAAATTGGAAGGCAATATCAGATGCATTGGAACCATATTACCATTTAGGATGTTTCTAATAAAAAATAACAAAGGCACATATCTCTTGTAAGAGTATTTGATAGGAAAGAGCAATCCAGAGCACCTAGGTGTAAATTTGGCATTTTGACTTGAAATAAACTAATAAAAGTTAGCTATCCCATAAATTACATTACCCCATTTAGGGATACCCTGACCAAAATAGGCATCTGAACATATCAATTTCACATCATTTAACATGTTTTAGTGTTTTTAGGCTAAATTGTGCATTTTGGATGAAAATTGGCCAAAAGCTTGATTATAGGTTATTAGTGGCCAAATTTAGGTGTCTACATTTTTCCCCTATTTGGGAAGGCATTACAAGCTATAAGAATAGTAACATCTTCTCAAAGAATGAAAAGGTCATGTATGCCTATAACTGCAATGATGATAAACTAACTATATGATGTCCCCTGAAGGGAATGATTGACACAAGTAGGTTGGAAAATGGTCCCTCAAAAAGAAAGAAGTGAAATAATGGGACCAAAGAAAGGAAAGATGAAGGGGTGAAAACATAATGATATTGAAAAGTAGTCAAAGTCACTAAGAATGCAAGTGAGATAGTGTGCAATGATTTACCCAAAGGTGGTTATAAACATTGTACCCCGATAGTGGTAATGTGGCATGATAACACAATGATTTTCCAAAAGGTGGTTATAATCATTGAGAAGATGGAGTTTCCATAGTTAGGATAGACAAACAAGATAATAATATGCCCCTGTATAGGTAGAAAAAATAAAGTGATGAAAACACAATGATTTGTCTAAAGGTGGTTATAATCATTGAGAAATGTAGGTGGAATGTCATGCAATGATTTTCCCATAGGTGGTTATATAATTAGACCTTAATTATGGAAAACATTATAAAATTGGTCGAGGCTGATGACAACTTAACACAGAGGGTAATGATGAATTGAAATAACCTACTAGTAGGGAGATGCTCATCCAAACTAATAAAGGTTGAAGTTCTTTCATGGTTAATTACTCTGTTTGGGATATGATTGGTATTGAATCAAGATGTTAGTGTTGAAGAGATGCTACCATTTATAAATAGAATTCTTGAAGCTAAGGTTTATTATAGCATGTGTCAGTAGACATCATGATATAACATCATGAGGACTTGGCTGAAATATGCATAAGGACTGACTCCCATAATCCAAATACTCAATAAAAAATAATACACCAATAATAGAAACCATGATGACAATGTAAACATATGAATATGGATGGACTCAAGTATAAGTGTGAGCAAGGAATCACCCAATGAACACACGTAAATTGAATCAAGGCAAAAGTGTTGAAAGCAAACAAATAGATAAATAAACAACATAAGTAGGAACAAATAAACAAATAATACAATAAAAACCCTATGAACATTACCCCTAAAAAATAGGTGGCAAATTAATAAATAAACAAAATGGGGGAATATAATAAAAGTAAGGGGGTAGATGAGCAATCTCCATATGCACTAGGCAAGTGGATGCTACCTACATACTTCCATAAATGTAATATCCAATAAAAAACTTTAGGCCAAATGTAGTTCTCCTAGAGAATGGGAAGAATGTGATAAGTGATGAAAACAAATAGAATGGATGTGATAGAAGAAGAGGAATGGTCTTACAAAATATCAAGTGCATGAGAGAAAAGGATAAAAAGGATGGAGAAACTAAATGACAAGTGTTTTACATATAACTTATTAAGGGTTCCCAAAATCCTTAGGGAAAAGTAGTGGTCAGTGTTTTTGTTTTTTTCTAATGATTTTTCAAATGTTTTTGGAATTTTTTTGAAGTATCTCAACTCCATCAAGAATGATGAGACAGTAAATGGTTCAAGCTCACAAAATGGTGAGAGCATGACTTAAGTTTCTCATAAAATAATGAGAGCATGGGTAAAAAGGTGACTAAACTGACCTCAATGAGTATCAAGCACTACCTACATAGTCCTAGAGTATGACCTCAAGTCACTGTAGTTCTACCCTTACACTAGAGGAATTTAACTAGTGCAATAGTTAATTCAAACAAAATAGGCACAGTTGGTAAAAAAACATAGTATGACATGAGAAGTGGCAATGTGGTATGTCAAGGCTTAATATTGTCCCTAGTTTGCCCATAGGTGGTTATAACCAAGACATAATGGCATATATCGATGGTACTAATTTTCCCATAGGTGGTTATAATTAGTAGTAAGATTGGTCATAAGAAAGGAATAACAAATGAAGGATGCAACTATCAAAACTTTTGTCACACTATCCAAAAATATGATCTCTATCTGAAGTACTTGAGCCAACTGAAGAAACTAATTAGATACCTCGATGCTAAAACTATGAATGGCCAAAAACCAAAGTTAAATAGGCTAGAATTTAGATCACAATGGGTTGATAGAATGGAAGCAAAAAGTGGATACGGTGAAGAGGATGGATAGGGATGGTATTTATACAAAGAAGAATAGTACTAAAATGGCGTAACTAAAATGGTCTTTACAAATAATACACCTTAGTGCTCAAACATAGTACCACTTGAGATGAATAATATTAATTGGCTTATGAAGTTCTTCTCCATTTGGTGTGGCAAGCCTATATGCTCTTGATCCATAATATGCAGTGATGATGAAAGGCCCTATCCAATTTGGCTTGAATTTCCATTTATACTTCTTCTCAGTTGTGGTATTCTTTTGGTTTTCTTTAGGAACACAATCAACAAGTTCAAATGTTCTATACTTAACATGTTGATTATAGTGGCATTTGAGTTAGTTCTAATATACTTGAAGATTGTTGAGCATAGCCATGAATTTCTCATCAAGTAGGTCTAGCTCTTATAAGTAGTCTACTTGATAGTCATGATCATCCATGACATGCTTGAAAGAGATGCATAGTGAAGGCAATTTGACCTCAATGAGAAGGATGGATTTAGTACCATAAAAAATTGGGTATGGAGTGGCTCTTGTGGGGGTATGATGATTGGTATGGTATGTCCAAAGGGCAGGTAATATCTATAAGTGCCAATCATGACTAACACCATTGACAATATTTTTGAAAATATTGACAATAGTTTTGTTTGATGCCTCAGCCTGACCATTACCTTGAGGGTAATATGTTGTAGAAATTTTTTGTTTGATGTTATATTTAGTACACAACCAGTATACATCTTTGTTCTTGAATGATCCTCCATTATCATATATAATTTTAGAGGGGATACCATAGTGGTAAATGAGATGGTTGAAAATGAATTTGGAAATTTGCTTTCTAGTCATGTAAGTGAGGGGTATAGCTTCAACCTACTTAGTGAAATACTCGATGGCAATAAGGATATGTTTATGGCCATTAGATGAAGTGGGGTTAATCTTCCCAATGAGGTCAAATCCCCATGTAGAAAATGCCTATGGTGTCAACATTAGTTTTAGAGATTTTGCTAGGGTACGAATTAGATTAGCATGCCATTGACATTTATCACACTTTTTTACATATGTAGAGGCATCTGCGTCCATTGTGGGACAATAATAACTAGTATGCAAAATCTTTTTGGATAGTATGACCCCACTAGAAAGAGCTCCACATACTCCTTTGTTAACTTCTCTTAATGCTAGCATAGACTCTGCCAAAGTTAAATAACAAAGCAGAGTTCCATCAAAACTATGATAGTAAAGGGTGGATCCAAGGAAAGTATAATGAGAGGAATGATGAATGAAGGCTTTGGTTTATTTTCAAGATAGGTTAGCATAACTTGGTTGTGGTAATTGTAAATTTCTAAGTACCAGATAGAATTAGGACCAACAATATCATAAATCATGGCAATGGTTGAAGGTTCATGAGCTAGTGTTGACAAATTCTTGATGAGGAACTGATACTCTCTAGCTTTATCTATGTTTTGAATCAAAGAGCCAATAGTAGCTATGGCATCTGTAGTTCTATTACTAGCACTTGGTATGTGCTCAAACTAAATGTTGGCAATTTGTTGGTTAAGAGTGTCAACCATGGCTTTAAATGGGACCAAATTGTCATCTTTGGTTTAAAAATGATCTATGACCTAATTGATGATTAACTAATAATCACCATAAACTTAGAGATAAGATATATTCTAATGTGCTACTTTTCAAAGTCTTGAAACAAGTGCTTCATAATAAACCATGTTGTTTTTACAAGGAAAGTTGATTCTAAATGATTTAGGGATTAGATCTCCCTGTGGTGTAATAAACAATAGGCCTACCCCCAATCCATGTGTAGTAAATGAACCATCAAAATACAACTTTCAGGGCTAATTGTTAAGGGGTGTGTTAATGATGATCATTATGGATTTGTTAAGAAATTAAAACATGAGTGGTTGTGTGTTTATGAGAGGTGCTTTAGTAATTAAATCTATAAAAACTTGTCCCTTAATTGCCTACTAATGGGCATACTCTATTTCAAACTCATTAATAATCACGATCCATTTAGCCATTATACCTTGCAAAGTTATTTTAGATAGTAGATACTTGAGGGGATCTACTTTTTAAATGACCATGGTCTTATTATTCAAAATTTAATGGTACATTTTTTGAGCTATGAAAACTATGGCTAGATAATATTTTTCAATAGGTACATAGTTATGTCCATATGTAACCAAGGTATGACTTATGTAGTACATAGAATGATCTTTTCAATTGTCATCATGTTGATCCAAGAGTGCTCCTAGAGCACGGTCGATAGCTGATAGGTATAACAAGAATGGCTTTCCTAACATAAGAGGTAATAAAATAGGTATATTAATAAGATAGTCTTTGAGTTATTGAAAAGTTTTTTGGCAGTGATCATCCTAGTGAAATCAACTCCCTTCTTCAAAAGGTGTGTAAATGGATGGCACTTGTGTGTTAACTGAGAGATGAAACATTAGATTGACTAGATTTTACCCTATAAACTATAAAGTTGCTTTAAATTCATTGGTGGTGGCATCTCGGCTATAGCATGGACTTTAGTTGAATCAAATTCAATACCTCTATAAGACACAACGAAGCTAAGTAATTTACCTAAAGTTACACTGAACACACATTTCTTTGGATTGAGTCAAACCTTGTACTCTTGTAATCTTTCAAATATCTCATGCAACACTATTAGATGGTTGGTGTTGGTTTTGGATTTTCCTAATGTCATTGATATAGTATTCAATAATATCATGCATCATATCATGGAATATGATAGTCATGACCCTTTGATATGTATATCCAACATTCTTAAGGCTAAATGGCATGACCTGTTAACAAAATTCTCTCCATGGAGTGGTGAATGTTATTTCATGTTGGTCTTCTAGTGCTATTCTAATATGGTTGTGTGTTGAAAATCCATCCATGAGTGAAATGGTTGTGTCTTGAAAATCCATCCATGAGTGAAATCATTTCATAACCTACCATGGATTCGATGATCATGTCGATATTAGGTAAGGGAAAATCATTTTTAGGACAAACTTTTTTGATGTCTAAAAAATTAGTACAAATTATAATCCCTTTAAGCTGTTTGCTAATAGGTACAACATTAGAAATCCATTACAAGTAGTCAATGGATTGGATACATCTTGCTTCTAAGAGTTTTTCCAACTCTTTCTTTATCAATACAACAATGCGAGGATGCATCTTATATAGCTTTTATTTTATTTTTTTGGCATCAAGATTAACCACAAAATGATGGAGAACCAAGGCAAGGTCTAAACCTAGCATGTCAGAATAGGCCCATGCAAAGATATCTGTAAATTATCTCAATAGAGCTATAAATACATCCCCTTCCTTCTCAATGAGGGATGCACCTAATTTTATCCATTTCAAGTTTGATGGAGTTTCGATATTGACCTCTATTGTAGCTTTGACTAAAAGGGTCAAACCATCTTCTAGAATAGTAGACAATGACTTGAACTATTGAATTATGTTAGGGTCCTCTGTTAGGACTTTCTCTTCAACTTCTCTTAGGCATGATTAATCTGAGTTCCCTAATGGGATATCTAGCCATATTACAAAAATAGTAAAAAATTCTTAGAAATTTTGATCAAATACTTGTTATTTCTCAAAGCTGAACTTAGATCCATATGTAAGCTCATCGTTGATGGTATCCTGGTCTAAATTCAAAGAAGAATGAACACCCCTATCTAATGGTGCTTGAAACAAGTTTTCACCACTAGACTAGCCTTTATCTTTACTTTTCCTTGGTTAAAAAGTGCCTTAAAGAGGTTTTCGCTTTGGGACCTCAATGTTTTACTTATTTGTTTTTGGCTAAAGGTGTTCACTCACTCTCCAAAATAGGTGACAGGGTCCAATGTGATTGAGAATCTTGATTTGTGATCTCCCAATGGTACATTGTCTCTAAGGCCTAGAAATTCATAGAATGCCTCATCATTCTGGAACTCATCAATCGATAGACTAGATTCTTGTTAGTCCCGATCTATCAGTTGGGGATAATATAATGACAAAGGGTTGTGATGAATGGCTAGGGTAAGGGTAAAAATGGAATTATTATCAAATAGGCTAGTTTTAGCTAAGTTATCAAAGATGATTTCAATGTTCATATGCGTGTAAATCTCCTAGAATATTCACTTCCATCCCTGAGTGGGAAAACTTGATATATTAGTGCAGCATTGATAAGACTACATGAATCTCATGTAACCAAGGCCTTCCTAGAAGCATATTGTATGATAACTCAAGATCAAGCACATGGAAAAGTGTATCATGGGTCAAAGTCCCAATGATAACTGGAAAACTAATGGTGCCTTGTGATTCTCTTTCCTTATTATCATAAACTTTGATAGTTATTATTTCTGTTTAGAGATCTAGTATTGTGTACCCAAAAAACTTGATGAGCTTTAAGGACACTATGTTGAGGCCATATCCATTGTCTATAAGGACATGTTTCATTTTATACCATCTTATATAAACTTATATGTATAATGGATTATTATGGGGTGGGCCAAAGGGAAGACATATCATTTTGGTTGAATGTGACTTGTTAGGCTAGAGCTAGGTGTCCAACCAAAGCTTGAAATTTATTAGGAGATATGTTACAAGAAATAGTGGATTATGTCAAAAAATCATTTAAGATGTTATTTTAGATTATTAACATTCACAAAAAGTCTAAAATATAAAATTTTGTTATTGTCTTCTACAATTGTTCTAAAATATCAAACTTCTTGCCTTGGTTAGTAGCAATTGGTTTATTCTGAGGTTGAACAATTGGTTGGATGATAGGCAAAATGGTGGATGGTAGTGGGATTGGGATAATAATCTTCAACCTCTGAGTTGTGATTACATAATCAAGATTAAATACGAGACCATTATTGCTAACAAATGTTGGGAATGGTGTGGGATCAGACAAGACAAGTCTCGATTGTTAGTGCACTTATATGTGGTCACATGGTAAATATGAGTTGTTGATATAAGGTCTAAAAGGGGAAGTCCTAATTTGCTAGTTTGCATGTATGCACTCCCATGTCAAAGAAGAATTATCCATGTAATTAGGCTAAATATTTTTGTTTATCAATGGTCTAGGTTGATTAGTACTTAGTCTAGGATTAATGGAGATGGTATTAACACTACCCCCTACAATATGACCTACAACCTTATTATAGTCATGTGCAACTGCATGATAGGTTTATTGGTTGTTACCATTTTGACCTTGGTTTTGTCGATTATTCTATCATTATGGGTTCTACTATTGATTTTTTTAATTCTAATAGTTTGGCCTTTAATTTTGATACTATTGATTTTGTTGTTGTACTAGTCGTTATTATTGTTATTGTTGATTATTTTGCTACTGTATATTATTATGTCAAGGAAAGGGGTTTTGATAAATTTGAAGATTTTTATTGGAAGTGGAAGCACCATTATCTAATCTTATCTCTCCATTCTCCAACATATTCTCAATTAAATGCTTGATTTGGACACATCTTCATAGATTATGCCCATTGACCTGATGATAGACATAAAATTAATTTTCATGGTACTAATCAGGATAAGGAATGCTTTCTTGATAATTATTTGGTATGGGCCAACTAATTAGATTAGTGGTAGTAAGCTTGCAAAATATAGACTCAATAGGTTCTCCTAGGTCACTAAAAACATGATGTGAAAGAATGGTTCTCTTAGGAGGAGGGGTTTGTAATGGTAAAGGCTACTACATTTGTTGTGTAGGTCTTGGTTGTTGTGCTTGAAGCATTGGTTAGAGATTTTTTTGGGTAGGAATAAGCTAAAAAGGTGGTACAAATGATGTTTTCACAATTTGGATATGATGGGATTCAGTTACTCCATTTTCCACAACATTTCTATTATGGTTGAATTGCTTCAATCTTTTATGGTTATTAGCCTGTGTCAGTTATGATGCTGGCACTTGAATGGGATGTTGGTCATTTCTCTAATTATTACGTTGATTTTGATTAGTTGAATTAATATTGATGACTCCTTTATTGATGAGTGCTCACTTAATCAATAAGCCTTTGTCAATGATTTCCTTGAAAGTATGTGCACATGATAAGTTATCTCACTATGTGAATTTTTAGTAAACACAATGGCTAATTATTTATCTAGTAAAGTATGGGTAAAATGGCTAACAATGGCTCTCCATCACTATAAATAACTTTCAAAAATCTCACTAGATTTTTACTTTGCTTAAGTTAAGTCCACTAATGAAATTTCATGCTTGAGATTATAGGGAAAGTGCTACACAAACTTATCAAAAAGATCATCAAAATCCATTAATAAATTTTTGGGTAACTTAAAAAACCACTCCAAGGCTTGCCCAACTAAGCTCCTTAGAAACAAGAACAAAAGGTATATGTCATTATATGCCACTAGTTGACATGCGACAAAGAATTCAATCAAATGAGCCTTAGGGTCAAATTTCCCTTTGTATTTTTGAATTTTGGTGGTTTATATCCTAGAGAAAATAGTATCTACAAATACTCCATGTTGAATGGATAAGAACATACATCATCCAATTTAAAATTTTTGGTTTGTTTACCATCTTAAATGGTAGCAATTACATCCTCCATCTATTACAATTCTTGGGATAGGAAACTGGAAGGAATATTGGTTTGAGGGAGAATATTGGTTTGGATAGATGATTGGGAAGTCACAAGTGGGACATTTTGACTAGGGTATGATGGAGATACCTTTTGGGGTCTATTAGTTTGGTTGGAGAATGGACTAGGAATACACATACATGGATTAGGATGTATTTGAAATTGCACACTTAGTTGTGTGATATTTTAGTTTGAGTTGGCGACAAATATTTGACTTGGAAGATTTTGTGGTTGGGAAGGAGGGAAATAACTATATTGTGTTTGTTGTGGTTGAAAAGGGACATGCTACCAATTAATCAAGCCTTTTTGTTGAGTGAGAACTTGTGGACCAAGACCCTGTCTCTAGATTTGTGGTACATTTTGAACCAATGGTTGTCTAGTAGATATTGGAGAAACATGGATACCTTTTTATTACACAAATCCCTATGAGGAAGTGAAAGTAGGTTATAAATTCAACATCTATTTTTGACCCATATTTGCATGTTGTTGACTAGTCATTACTTGGTTTTGGATTAGTATATTAGTCTGTGATTGAAGAGGTACGTTCATCATTACTTGGAAAGGTAGAACATTAGTTACCCCTAATTAAGGTGGTAATGTATTTGTCCTCTATTACATTGATAAACTAGATTGTGCCTATTATTGTGGAACACTACTCATTACTTGTTGAGGAGGAGTAGGGTTTGTCACATTCTATCATTAAGGTGTGACATTGGCTATTGTTTGATTACCTAATCTCATAGGTTGTACACTTGAGGAAGCATCTAGTTGAGGCTAGTGTGTAGAAACTCCTATTCTTTGGTATGATGATCTGCTCATAAGATTAACTACAGGCACATTTCATTGGTTATTTATTTTGCTTTAGTACCACTTTGATCAAGATTGAACATTGTTTGCACATTATCCACTACATTTGGCTCACTATTCAATGTAGAGGCCAAAGACACTTCTTCAATAAATGGCATATAAATCAAGTTATCGATTGAATTAGTTTGTATGAATGGGTCAGAACTTGGATTTTTTTGTCCAGTTAACTCTATCAACACTCATGTTGAAGGAACTAGGTCAATAAGAGGCTTACTCACCATGTTTATTTGATTGAAATCATGTTCTAAATTTAGGTAGGTTTGATATGCTATTTACATTTATTTAAAGTGATCTTCCATGATGTTTTTGACTTGATTGGATATAGTAGGGTCTTGATACATTATTTGGACTAGAGCCATAGGATTGCTAGAAGAGCCCTATTGATCATAAATGATATTGTGGGGCACTCTTACTAGACTTGGTAAATTCTTATGAGGGAAATATACTAGAAACTTGGCCCCTACCTCTATGGATCTGACCAAAATCTCATCTTTATTCTCTAATAAATGTCACTCAAACAAAAATGAATCATACTTGGAAGTCATATTAGTAGAATATGACTATTGAAGAAATGGCTCATCCATTGTGGGTATTGTAGCTAGGTATTATGTAGTTTGTTCTTGGTCCTTTTCTAAATAAGGTGGTGTGTTAACCAGATAGTTTGCTAATGGATCTTGGCTTTGTGCCCCTCATTAAGTATTATATGAGGGATAAGAATCCATCTCATAAGCATTATTTTCATGGGGGTCTTGCAGCATTTCTTCCTACACAACCATATTACTAATCCCTAGTTTGTACATGAGTCCACTATGAGTGTATGAATACATGTTGGGATCCATAGTCAATGCTTTATAATAAAAGGTCAAAGAGTTATACAAACTCTAAAAAGGACAAAATATAAAAAAAATGACGCCTTCAAATTGGTCTATATTTTTAAAAAGGATCAAAAGGTTTATGCAAATATTTGTGACGAAAAAATCTAGTGTAAAATATCTAACATTTCACTATTCACACAAAGATAAGCAAGTAAATGGAATACAAATTAAAATGCCAAACTCTGAGGTCAAAGTGTTTTAAACTAGTCTAATCTAGGAATTTAAAATTTGCTAGGTATTTTGGCCAAACACGACATCAAAAGCTATGTTCAAACAAGGCATGTGCTAGGACTCTTGGCCAAACAACATCAAAAGCTAGACATTGAAAATAGATGAAAGTTTTAATCTAATAGATTTGAAACACTTATAACAAACACTAGGCATTTGATTCTTGGTCGTGAACTTCATCATCTAGGTATAAGGAATGAAATAAAATACACTTTAGGAATAGTTCATTTTCTCATAAATAATGGTATAAAACTTGGTTCTTTTGACAAATAAGTTTAGACAAAAGTGAATAGTATAATCATTTTAGAGAAAAGATCATAAAAGTACACTTGGATTGGTCTAAAAAAGTAGGAGCAAATTTCGAACTCCATGTAAGAGGGTCTATGAAACAATATTCAAAATGTTTTGGGTAGTGTAATGATGCTATCATACCCAAAAGGTGTGATAAAAATGTTTATTTTAAAGACTCTCTAAAGCAAAGACAAATTCCCACTATTTTGAAAACATAACACTACTTTTCCTAACTCAAAATATTATGGTGCATAGACTTAAAGTGCAAGTGTTTAGCATAAAATGGATTAAGTCTATCAAATGATGATAATGATTATGAGTCTTAAACAACCTTCAACCCAAATTGGAAATTAAACCTAGGTTTCCTCAAGTTTAGTGCAAATGGTGAACCCACTTAACACATCAACCTTATGAACTTGTAAAGGTGCAATCCAAATTTAGATTATAAGTGAAGGACTTAAATAACTTTCATAAAGGTCTAGACTCAATTGGGTAGCATAACTATGCCAAAGTGGATGATATTACTCTCAAAGTTTTTATGAACTTTTGAACAAGTCAAATTGTTGATCTCACACGGATAGCATAATGCCTCTTTGTTCAAAGGAAAATTTAGACTATGTGTTTGGTTTGGATTATTTTTTGACACCAAGTTTTGACTCTAAATAAGACTTTAAACTAGGACAAGACCAACTAATTAATCATTCTTAGATCCTAAACTGACAAGTTTGTTTGGTATTGTTGGAATCCATTAATATACATCATTTGAGAGGTTTTTAAATGTCCATCCAAAAGTAAATGTGCATTATATAATAGGGTTTTTACACCCCCCCCTTCTCTCAAATTACATTACTGTGACATGGACCTTGAGGTTCACCTTGCACCAATAATAATTTTATGACAAGTGGGGATTTGTCTAAGATCTAACAATTTTCTAAATGATCTAGGGGAATCAATTACACAATGACTTTCATGCCAAATAATGCAAAATATAAGCATGAATTTTGGGTCCATATCACTTGGCTTGTTGAAAAAAAGTCTATTCCTTTTTGCAACCACTAGATCATGATATTCACTCAGTATAGTGTGATGTCCAAAGTGCCACTATATCCCATGTGCAACTCCAAATGATCCAAATGAAGTCAATGGCAGGAGATGAAATCCCAGGTCAAATCTTCCCTAAAGAAATTTTGGGATGTGATGAAGTCCCCCTCACAAGAGAAGATTCATAAAAATAAAGAAATCATGAAAATAGAAAGACTTTAGGATTATTTTCAAGGTCACCTAAACTTTGATGAGTTTTTTGGGAGTGCTTTTGATGACTTTCTTTCTAAGCCTTGGAATAGTCTACTTACGATAGGAATGGCACTTTTGATTCCAAGGGTTCCCTATAGGGGAGAAATGGAAGAGCATACATGCAACATTCATCTTTTTTCTAAACAAAGATTTGATCTAAACAATTATTGCAAATAAGAATTGACAAGTGTGTCCAATTTTAAGCCCAAAATGAAATATTTGGTGGTGTTCATTTGACCCCTTGGTCTTAGTCGTAAACTTTGAAAACATTCACCAAAAACATCTAAATTATTTATTAAACACCCAAAACAAGGTTCCTAATTGATTTTTAAGCATGAAAAATGGTGATTTAAAATGTTTTGAGCAAATATATAGCTTAGCCCTATAGCAAAAATGTTATCGTGTCCTTTAGATTTGAATCTCTTTTTGGTTTGAAACAATAAACTTTAGAAAAATAGCTCTTAAGTCTATGTTTTTGGAAAAACACAATGACCGATGTCAGTTATTACAACTGATGATGATTACTTTTTCTAACCGATGTCAGTTACCCAATTGATGTCAGTTAAGCTATGCAACTGATGTCAGTATTACCTACTGACATCAGTTACTATGTAAAACTGTGGCAAACAAAAATGGCAAAATAAAGTTAGAAAATCAATTTACAAGAGTTTTAAGGGTCCAAATAAATATTTTAGAGTTGAAAAATGATCTTCTTTAGGTGTGAGATGCATCTAGTCCCACCGGGCATGCCATTATGTGATATAAGAATTTGACTCAAGAGAGGATGGTTAGTATGGCGTTATTTCTAAAATGAAAATAAAATGAAATAAACACACTAATAACATAACATCTCTAGGCCTAGACACTAGGGAAAGCTTAGTTAACAAAAACAAATGAAAAACATAACTAAAAAGTAAGGAATGAAAACACAATAATTCTTTCACCTTCCTTTGATGCTCCAAATGCCTTTGTAGTGGTGGCTTACTTAGCTTGTGCTCATGAAGTCCTTGTCAATAAAACCTTGGATACCTCCATCTCTCGTTGGCACCTTTGGCTTGTGGCTTGGATTGGCTTGAAATCAATTTTTCATGGTAAAACTAATTTTAATGGTTCTTTGAAGATATTTTTGCATTATAACTTTGCACCAAAATAACTTATAAATGATGTTCATGGCCTTTCTATTTATAAATTTTTGAGAATGTCTAGAATCAACCTAAATTATCCATCCTGAGATTGAGATGTGTGGTTGAGGATTAATTCAAGTTTTGGAATTAAGTTTATAATTATCCTCAACATGACATTGGAAGAAGGGGAAATTAAGAGGTATGGATGGAATTATGGAAGGCATTGATGAGGCATGGAGGGCATGAATCCTGATATTTATGGCATTTATGGCCTAAGGATGTTTTCCCAGGAAATGAGGTCACTTGATGATGCAGATATTCAATATTCATTTCTAAAATAAAATATTCAACAAGTTTCCATGGAATTCTTGATTAGGCTCTAATTTAGGTTAATTATCTCTTAAGCATATTTAAGCACTTTGTGCACAAATTACTCAAATTGATAAGAATGCCCTATTAGTGGTCTAAATTTTGACTAGATTGAAATTGGAAGGTGATGTTAGATGCATTGGAACCGTATTCCCATTTAGGATGTTGCCAACAACAAATAACAAAGGTAGATGTCTCATGTAAGAGGATTTGATATGAAAGAGCAATCCAGAGCACCCAAGTGCAAATTTGGCATTTTGACTCAAAATTAACTAATCAAAGGTAGCTAGCCCATAAATTACATTACCCCATTTATGGATACCCTAGGCAAAATAGGCATTTGAATGTTTTAGTGTTTTTAGGCCAAATTGTGTGTTTTTGGTAAAAATTGGCCAAAAGCTTGATTGGAGGTTATCGATGGCCAAATTTAGGTGTCTACACTTTGTCTTATGTACCTTGATGAGATCCTCCATCTGAGCTTAAGAATTCTACCACTAGGTTATTAAGGCTTGTGCCATCCAACTTGATAGTCCAAAGCATTCAATCTAGACTTAATACTTTTCAAATTCTCAAATGCATCCATCAAGGATTTATTCAGCATTTACAATAGATTTTTAGGAATTGTCAATAAGACCTAAGCTTATAAATATTGATTTTCTATTTCCAGGTTGAGGATCCTCTATTTCAATCCTTGAACTCCAACCAAGGCCATTGTTGATTGGGCCAGTACCACACTAGCTACATCCTCTTGAAAATAGGATGCTCCCCTGTTGCCTATCTTAGAATAGGAGTTAAGACTGTAAATGGCTCCACTTTCTAAATTGTGAACTCGTCAGTACCAACATTGATTTTCTTATTCAATACTCTTTCAAGAGTTGATGTATTTGGATTAAATTGGACCTAAGGATCAAGTTCTTTCACCTATGGTTGTTCAAGAGTCTCTACATTTGAACTCCCAAAGGCTCCTAGGGTACCACCCATTGGATTTCCTTGTTGTGAATAATCTGAATGCTTCTCTCTACTTTTTTGTTTAACATATCCTAAATCCATGGATTGACATTATCCTGAACACCTATATCCACTCAAGTTAGATCTAGTGAAGGAAAAAAGATGGGATTTTTTACAACTTCCCATAAACAAACCAATTAGGAATGGTTGGTCCATAAATATGATTCTCATCATTGAAGAGGTTTATTTCACTAGTAGGGTGAGTGAAAGTTAACCTAGGCCTCTTTTTTAGAGCCAGAGGAACTAAGGTTGATTCTTCCTATCTCTTTCCACTACCTAATGGAACCAATTCCTTGCCTACTTTCTCAGATGGGTCTTTTTCCTTATCTAAAACATATATATCCATGATGTTAACAAGGGCACTCTCCATTGTTTCTCTGATTTCAAAATCAATTAAGCTGATAACTTTTATTGGAGAAGAAGGCCTTGGTGGGGATAGCTTTTAATAGGTCTTTACTCAATCTTGGACTCATCACTTATAACTTTTATTGGAGAAGAAGGCTGATAGCTTTTAATAGGTCTTTACTCAATCTTAGACTCCTCACTTATAGCTTTACCTTTCCTTTTGCATCCTCAATTTTCTCAATTTAAGATGACTTTGTCAATTCTCCCTACTAAAGCTCAAAAGAGTATCCCTCAATAGGTTGTTCTTGATGTGTAGTCCTAGATGGCCCTAGCAATAAGTGATACTATAAAGGGTGTAACTTCCATATTTCTCTTGAAGGCTTATTATCCCTGACCAACCTATGTTCTAAGGTTATGTTATAGTTTTTAACCCTAGATAGGACTTCTTCAAAGTTATTTTCCCTTGTATAAACACGATCTCCCACACCTGGTTGATGCTTTTACTTAGTCTTTGGGACCTTTATATCTCAAATATGGTTAGCCACTCTATTATTAGGGTCCCACATCTTAATATCATCTAATTGGAAATTGAAAGAGTTATTGTGCACCACCATGATCTTCAGCTATTTACAATCCTTGATTATAATTCTACCAATGTCCAGTGGGAAGGGATGAACTTGATCATTTTTATTCTTCTTACAGTGCCATTCTATGCCCTAGATGATTTGATAAGCAATTTCTTGCTCTGTAAGCTTACTAGGAATATATATGGGAAGTATATGTGGTTAGACCATGATTCCTTCTATCTTTATTATAGTGAAATCTAAATAGAACCACACATACCCCATGGTTTCCACTTGTTTTTTTATTAGAGGATGAAGTATAGGCATAAGAATACTAATGATTATCTCAAAAATGATTGGGAAGACACCATCACATATGAATTTCATATGATTCCTATATTTGAAAATATGTAGTTTGGTGTAATGATGGGAAATGGTATTCCTACTCTCAGGGGACCAATTTTAGATGCCAGGGAAATTAATGAAGGCTAGGAGTGAGTCTAAGAGGTAATACATCATAAAGAAATGTCTAGAGGTCTTTCTCTTGATGGCTATAAATTATTTGGCCAAGAAGAAACTTATTAAGTCTCCAATGAGAATGGTTAGGTTCCACTCCAACATGAAATGGACATAAGACACCCAAACCTTACTCACATAAGTTCTAGAAGAGGCACCAAAGGCTCTGTTCAATAACATCATAGCTACCCTAACACCCTCTATGAATTGGGTAATAGGAATCTCACCATTAGGGGTCTTGAAAACATGGGAACCTTGGATTAACCAAGGTGAAAGAACTGAATCCAAGTTTTGGGTTTTTTGATTCTCTCAAGGATGAAAGATCAACATGAGGTAAAGGGATATTATAATAAGTCTCAAAGGCCATGGGAACTATGCATGCAACTTTATTGGCATTTCCTTCATGAATAATCCATTTTCCATTTACTCTAAGTCAATAAAAAAAGGAACAATAAGGTTTATGCAATGCATTACCTCTATTTTAGTATCTACGTGATGAAGGCCTACCATTTGAATTGATACTAAATCCTTGAATGTTTGGTACACTGAGGCATTCCTCTTTTCTTCCTAATAAATTGGTTGTAACTCTTCAACAAAGAAGAATAATTCAGATTAATTCTTGATTCCCTATACATTCAATGTTGTTGAATCCAACTCTATGTCTCTAAAGACCCTTCTTTCACCATCTAAAGTTAGATAAATCTCTACTTCAATCTTCATCTATTGCCTACCTACTACCATTGATAATAGTGTATTGTAATTAAAAAGTTATCAAAGTTCTTACTAAGGCACCTCCTCTGAATTCAATTTGTAATTATCTCAAGTGTCACATAATCAATTTGAACTAACTCTAGCCTTCTTTATTGAGGGTTTAGGATTTTTCTACTTTAATGACCAAAACATCTAACTTTGATCTCATACGTGCCTCAGATATGATGGAACCTTACTTATCATCTCTCATATGTTTTCAATCATGAGATATCTTTCATTTGGATCCTCCATACTTACATAGAGCTTATGTGGTAGGGTTCCATGCCTTACATGGCAATTTTCATAAATTCCATTTGAAGAGTGACTATTGGTTTTCAAAAGTCCCTTTTATTTTGCTTTGAAAAGCCAAATCTAGATCCTTGCATTTCATTGGTTTTTGATCTTTGAGATTATTGATTGTGTCATGTGTCAAGATTTTGAGGCTTTTGAAAAGTTTTCAATTGGCTGATACCATTGGATCAAATTTAGTGAGCAAACAATCACCATTGGATCCTTTAGAAGAACTTAAGTCTTCCATGTTAATGTGCACTATTGGATCAAATCTAATGAGCAAGTGATCACCATTGGATCATGTAAGATGCTAGCTCTTTCAATTAGTAAAGAAGACTTAGGCCAAGATTTTTATGTCTCAATATAGCCTTCATAAGAAAACTAAGAATTTATTAAAAAGGATTTAAAAATTCCCCCTTTGATTAGGCTTAAAAAATTATGTAAGTTAAATTTGATGAGTTTGATCCTATCAAATACATCCTCATAGACATCAAATGATGAGGGCAAACCTGTCAATTTTAAGACAATAAAATCTTTATATTTCAATTTAAATTTGATGGGTTTGGTCTCATCAATACATCCTCATAGACATCAAATGATGGGATTGAACTTATCAAATTTAAAACAATGAAATTTATTGATCTAATAATTGAATGTCGTGTGTAAAACCATCAAGAAATATCAAAGATTTGGGGATTGTCTAAGTTAAATTTGATAGGTTCAATCCCATCAAATGCATCCTCATAGATGTCAAATGATGGGAGTGAACCTGTCAAATTTAAGATGATAAAATATTTAAGTTTTAATTTAAATTTGACAGGTTCAGTCCCATCAAATACATCCTCATATATGTCAAATGATGGGGCGTGAACCTGTCAAATTTAAAATAATGAAATTTATTTCACACCATTAGATTTAAAACCTATGATCAAGTGATCACTATTGGATCCTTACTAAGGCCTAAATCATTAACTATATGCCTTTCTAAAAGACTTCAAGCTTGATGTAGCATTGGATCAAATCTAATGCATAAGTGTAAAGTGTTAGATCTATAAAAGCGCATGAACCTTAAGTTAAAACCTGATCATCCATAAAATTTCTCACTAGATTTTTCCATGAACATTTAAATTCAAACTTCTAGATTTTCACATGAATGTTTAAATTTAAACCAATAGGGTTTATTTTTTAGTAACCCTGACTTATTCCATATAACCTAAAATTAATAACCTTCAAGATGATTTTTAGTAACATTAAAAACATGATCAAACAATATTTCACACTTATTCCAAGATATAGAAGTTTTGGAAAAAATCATAGGGGTCCCCTTTCCAAAAAAATAAAAAATAATGGGTGGTTATTGGTCTCAACACATGGCTCAACACAATCCAAATAGGTAGGCCATAGTATCTATGGGTCACCCTTAAGCACCTACACCTTTTAATTAGGCCCTTGTAGCCCTTATAGGTCTCATGGAGACCCATTCACTCCTTTAACATTCCATTGAGAAAAATAATAACACAAGACCACTTAAAAACTTATAGTTCCGCTCCACATGACCCCTTTGACTTCCTAAAATGATCACACTCATCTCTGTATATGATCAATCAACTCAAACATATACCTTATACATAGGAACATTATGAAAGGACACAGTCAACTTCTTAATAATTGTTCATATTCAAGATAGATTGATCACACATCCAAAATACATACATAATATCCTTATAAATTTTATAACATCTTTCAATAGCTAATTCATCATGAAACATCTAAATAACAACACAATCTCAAATATCCTTCTTGAGTCACTTGTAGAACATACACAAAAACATAGTCAAATTTGAACCTTCATAAATTTTATTTTACACACTTTCAAATATTAAAATATACATTTATATATGTGCCTTTGAGTATTCTACAAATTCAATTTTTACACCATAATTAAATTTTTCTTGGATCAAAAGATATGGCCCAAAAACCAGACACTATTCTTTCCTTCATTAATTTTGAATATTCATATTCAAATAGTCATAGTTAAACCTTAACCACTTTGATTTCATCTCATGTACTCAATTCCTAGATCAATCACACACCATAAATATTCCTCAAATTTACTCAACATTTACCTTTCATTGCTCATCATTAGATCTTCATCTTGACTATTCGACTTAATGTGCTTCATCGATCTCCTATACGTAGCTCAATCTTTATCTGTGTTAAACATTAGACACATGGAAATCATCTCACTCAATACACACCATTGATATATATGTGTACGAACATCCACTCACCATTATATCTTAAAATAATCATGATCTTTATCTCTACTCAATTTTAAATTTTGAAGACTTATGTTTCACTAAAATTTATGTAAAACTTGAAAGAAGGGTGAGGTTATTAGAACCTAATGTGTTATGCATGCATGAATATAGATGATTATGGATACTCCTCTTTGTCTGGGGAGGATTACCTATAGATAAAAATGACTAAAAGAGTGGTTGATTAGTGAGATAATAGGTTGGATTGCCTAGGAATCTAGATCTAAGAAGCATAAGCTTTTTTGGAGGCTGTTAATCCACCTTTTGATAAGTTAATTTGAATAAAGTTTTTGATAAGAAAGACTACATAATATAAATTAAAGTACTTAATCAAAAGAAATAAATAATTTTTATGAAAAAATGCATTTTAATGAAATAACATTAAAATTAATGCTAAACTGTCAACATATGGTTTAAGTGTGGTTAGGTTGTTGCTCTTAACTTTGTATGATGACAAGGATGAAAAAATAGGGTTTTTGGTTGAGGTTGGAAGGTGTTTTAAGCTTGCTATTTTGGGTGAAACAAGATTACATAGTGATTGTCAGTGATCTGAGTATGATCTTTAGTGATTAGGTGACCATTAATGGTTGTTAACCATTAGTGGTTAAAGATCTCCATCGTTAGTTAGATAAGAACATTGATAGTTATTATGGAATACAGTCTAGGAAAAGTGATCTATTGGGGGGATTTATATAGAGGTTCTAGGTGTGTTATTTAGGATGAATTTTGATCTGAGATAGGAAATAATGCATAGAATTATTTTGTTCAAGGATTGGGTATTTAGGTGAGTGAGAATGGTTTGTGGGTGGTTTTGGGTAGGATGTGAAATGTCTATAGTTGTAGAACTCCAACACAAAAAAAGTGAAGTGAGGGAAAAATAAATGGGAAAGATGTAAGGAATGAAATAAATAGAGCTAATTACTAAATTTTGATGAAAGAAAACATAAAAATTAGCTTTTGGATTCATCTAGGATTTAGAACCTATTTAACCTACTTCATTGATCCTGATGATGATTTCTTCAACATTCTCTTCCTCTTTTAATATAGATAAAAAGGAGGTTTTGATCAAAGGGTTTAACAAATGGTTCATCACGTAGTCTAATTATGCATTGATCATGTGAATAGCTAGCTAAATTTAGACTACTAGTAATTGATGAGTGAAATATATTCAAACTATAGTTGACTTCTTTAAGCATGCAAGAGTTCAAGTAACCATCGATGATCAGGTCAACCATCGATGGTCAAGGGTCAATCATTGGCAATCAAGGAAACATAGTCAAAATAGATCAGATTAGTCATTTTCACTTATGTTTGGTGGTTGAAGAGTTAATAAATGGTCTAAGGTGATAAAAGGGGGTCATGAGGTGCTTCGATTACTAGAAATGCATCATGTAGTTTTTGAGTGTCTATATTTTTCCCCTTTTTATTGGGTAATTTGTGTCAGAAAGCTATAAAACAAAAAAATGGATAAGTTGGTAAAAGGTTGGATTCCCTAAGTATAGGAAGAGGTGTTCCCCCTTAAAATAGGAATTGATGAAGTGAAAGAGAGTCAGGTTTAGGTTTGATAAGTGGATATGTGGGTCATAAGGTGGATGAAAAGGTTGGTTGGTTGGCCATCTAAAAATGAATAGGCATAAATTTTTTGACTAAGTGTAGTATCATAGATTAGGAATAAACTAAGATGCTATAGTTGAGGTGGGTGTTAAAACAAGGTTAGACTAGAAGGATAGGTGATAGGGTAACCAATAATAGTGTGTGTGTATTGGGTTAGTACCTATAAACTTAAGTCTCCTAAACAAGGTTGATGTATTCATAGGTATCCAAGGTAGGAGGTGATCTTGAAAAGATAGAATGGTCATAGGTGTTGGGACTATAGAGGGTCATGTTCTGAGGCACCTAAATGGTTGGTGCATAAAAATAACATAAGTTTAGGTTTTTAAAATATGGGAAGGTAATCGATGTAGTCAAAGTGACCAATGTAAGGTTGTCATAAAAAGTGCAAAAGGTGGAATAAAATGACCAAAGTGAGGTTATTTGGGTGGGTTATCTCTAATGGTTTATGGTTGGATTATATTCTAATTGGTTTCCCTATTTGATGGTGAATGGGTGAAAAGTGGGTGGTTGGTGTCCTTTGTGAAAAGGAGATAGTTGGAGGGGAGAACCCTAGAGTGGTTAACTATTGATGGTAAGGGTTGATCATTGATGGTTACCTAGTGGCCATTAGTGGTTAGACATAAGCCCTAAAAGGGCAACCATTAAAGGCCGAATGATGTTTTATTTCCTCATTTGCAAATTGACCCACATTGTTTTCTCAATGTTTATCATGTGAAAAACATAACTAAGGCTTGATTGAGAGGCTTTGTGATAACTAAGTGTATATGTGCATTTGACTAAGAGTTTACTAGTGAGGTAGAATTTGACGAAGGCAGGCTAGAGTAGAGGATAGCTAGCAAAGATGTAGTGAGGTTAAGGTAGAGCATTGGGTCAAATATTAGTGGTGGTGTCGAGGGATATACCTTAATGGAGATCATGAAATGAGGTAGGTGATGTCTTAAATTTTTTAATTTTATTGCTTGTATGATTGTGTGTTGTGGGTGCGTGTGGTTTAGAAATTGGGGGTGTTTTGCAATTTTTTGGTATGAGATTAGGTAGTGGGTGGGTAAATATGTTGAGTGAGGGAAGTTATAGGTAGAAATTTGAGTTTTGTTTTAATTTTTTTAGTTAATTGATGGTTAGCCCTAGGGTTAAGTCATTTGTGGACATCACATAGTGACCATCAATAGTTGATATAATCCATTGTCAGTCAATAGGTGATTGTTGAATGGTTAGTGTTTAGACCATCATTGGTTAACCACTAGACCATTCATGGTCATTGATTGATTAGTGATAATTCCTTAAAGAACCATCACCAATTGACACTCGACCATCAATGATCAGTAAAAGGCGTAAGAAAGGGTAAAGGTTGGGTAGGGGGTTTGAAGTAGGTGTAAATTTGAGGTTAGGGGTAAAGGATAAGTGAAGAATAATAATGGGTGAAGAGTTAGGATAGGTTAAGAATGGGATAGATAAGGTAGGATAGGTTAAGTTTAAGGTAAGACTTGGTGTAAGATAAGTATTTAGTTTAGGTCATATGAGTTTATGGTTGTTAAGAGGAAGTGAATAGGTTAAAGTAGAAGATAGGGTTAATATGTAGTATTCATAGTTGATTTTTTAAGGGTAAATTAAACTAAGGCATAAATATAACCTTTTAGGTGAGGGAGTAGATGTAAGTGCAAGATTGAGTGCCTCAACTCCTACATGAGGTATGTAAGGCAATGATAGACTAGGAGTGGGAGCACATGATAACAGTGAGTTTGGAAGACATTAGATATTATTAACACATGTTGAGAGATGTGGTGATTTTGGTAGCCCTCATCAAGAGATGGGACTTGGCTACCAACACTTTCCTACTACCAACTAGAGAGATTACCATCATGTTGGAAGACATTCATCAGATTTTGTAACTACCTCTATGGGGTAAGTTGATAGAGCATAACAACATTGATGAGTGAGATGGACACATGGATCAACTATTTGGTAATGAATTTGTGTATATAATATGGCATGCTTAGGGTTATACTATGGACCCATGTACCATAGGGACTAGGGAACAAAATGGCTTTTTACGATGATGATATATGTGACTTATTATGCACTTCCATATTCTAGTAGTGGTGGATTTCCATTTTTATTGCTAGGTGTTCTATAGGTATATTGATGGATAGGATAATGTATACTTGGGCATCGATTATATTAGTTCATATATATTGAGATATCTAGGTATTTAGTGTACATAGGAGCTATGACATTAGCATTAGATTTATGTTTCATTTCTAGGTGTATCAACACATCAGGGTGTTTTAACTAGGTGGATTACCATGGTATGCATGGACTTAAATGGAATTCAAAGTTGGATTCATGAAATGGAGGTATGATTATGCACTCACACCACTAAGGGGAGGAGAATGAGACCTAAAGTGGTATAGGGATAGCCTAGAGACATTAGTTAATGGGGAGGTCATCTAGAGGCCATATACTAGATTTCTAGGATGGGTAGGCTATATTAGGTAGACCTTATCACTACAAAGCTATAGGTGAATTTATGGCTGATGGGATCATGAGGTAGAGTTGATCCCTTTTAATATGGTGAGGAGATAATTTGGGCTAGTGTAGTGTGTCCCAGGTACTTTCCCAACGTATAGGAGGGAGGATGTGGAGTGTTCCCTACCTACTCTAGAGTTGGATGATGAGTATATTGATCATTAATTGATACTAGTAAGGGAATACATGGATGATGTAGGTGTCACTAAGGACTACATAGTATGATTATAGGCACACTATGATATAAAAGTATTTAGAGTAGATGATTGATAGGCTAGGCAATAGGTTGTGGATGTTGACATGGAAGAGGGAGGTGGGGACTAGATGGATGCGTATGCCCTTGATAGGTAGGACCTTATTATGGAGAGAGACTAGGCCAAGGAAACATTAGTAGAAGTATAGACAGTTCTAGCAGTAGTGACCCTAGAGATAGATATGGCACAGGGCTAGGTGGCTACTCTTATGTAGGAGAGGGATCAAGCTAGAGAATAGCTATCCTTGGTTACACATGAGAGAGATAACCTTAGATAAGTATGAGGTTAGTTACCTACACTTATAATACCATTGAGGACCATTTATATGGAGAGGTATGTGGCCATAGTCAAGGAACTTAGGTATTATGAGGCACTAGTCTTCAAATAGCTTTTAGATGAGCCTTGATATGTTGAGTACATGGCATTCATTATTGGGGGAGTTATCAATGTGACATTGGGTTAGTGGGTAGAATCTATGGGTGTACATAAATGTTTTGGAGATAGTCAAGAACCAAGGAGAATTAGTGTTTCTCCACCTTAGACTCCCATGAGACTCCCATTTTGATGTCGTATATGATTTTGATACCAGCCTGTTAGCTGATGCAGCAAGATGTATATTCCTTTGTCAGAGACATGGACATGATTTTATATATATGATTATGAATGATTTATGAGAACATGATGTGATTATGATTGTATGGATGTGGTTTATGGTTATGGTTATTGCTTTTGATGTTATACATGTTCATGATGTGATTATTTCTTTATGGATGTGGTTTATGTTTATGATTATTGCTTGTGTTTATGGTTAGGATGTGATGATGTTGCTTATGATATGATGTTGTGATTAGAATTTAGGATATATGTTTTAAGTAGATGGTATAATTTTTTTCAAATGAATGAATCTATGTTCTCCTTTATCTAGATAGACATGTGATGGATTAACATATGTGATGACTCATTATTTTATGATGTATGATTAAATGGTGATGATGTGATATATAGTTAATTTATTAAAATGTTTTATGATTAAAAACACTTAAATAAAGTTAAAAGAAAATTCACTAAATAAAACACATAATGATTTATTAAGTTTTTTTAATGATTTGTATTTTAATTAGATGAAGGTGAATGATTCTTGAAACACATAGATTAAGTCTAGATAACAAAACTATATGTGAGAAAAAATAAGAAAAGATAAAACAATCAAAGGACATGCATCTAAATGAATATATCAACAAGTTATTTTAAGAAAGAAGAAGAGGACATGATTCTCTTTCATTGGTGAGGATCAAAATAAAAGGAATTTGGATCAGCTTATGAATCTAAGCCCTTCACATGCTTCACATTAGTGTTCGTTGGTTGGTTAAAAAGGTTCGTATTCACATAGTGTCAAGTAATCTCAAATTCCCTTGTTTCATAGAGGGTATAAAAGGGGAGATGGATGAGAATGGAACCTTTTTGTGAGACTAACTTTACTCTTCTATATGTTTCCGAAGAACCAATATAAATAAGTCAATGTCATATAGGGTGTAGAATGATTGATGTAGGAAGTCTACTCATGGAAGTTGATTATGGCTTATAAATAATGGGTCTTTGATATATTTTTATTACTCTAGGAAATTGATTGATGTGATAAGCTTCCAAGAAATTATCTATATTTGATAAATGTGTTTACTAAGCCATCCTTCAAGGGAGTGGTCTAAACTTTTTGAGACTTGCTTTAGGCTTTGGGATAGTTGTCCTTCAAGGGAATATTCTATATTATATTGAGCTATTTTGATGTGTATTGGCAATTCTCCTTGAAGGAAGTAGTCTACTAATACTAGAGATGACCCATAAGATAGATGGATGTTGATGTTTTTCCTTTTAATGACATAGACTTATAGATATAGGCTAAAAGTCTTACCTTTATGAAGGTGAAATTAAAGCACAAGAGGTTAAAATAATAGGTGAGAGGATTTGTTGAGGGACAATGACCATGGGATTCCATCCTATTAGGGATGAAAAGTATCCATGAGAATCATGCCATAGGTAGAGTCATGGTACCCATATTTAGGAATAAGGCTATAATTATGACACAAAATCACATGATTCTATGCTTTAATCAATAGTCCTCAAAGTGAGGGGGTGAAAGGGAAAATCTCATAAAATAAGGGATAAACTTAAGTTAGATAAAAGGTGAGTTTGATCCTTTTTAACAAAATAAAGGATGCAAATGCAAATCAATGAGAGGATTAGGTTCTGGTTTCCCTTTAAGACAGGATAATTGGTAAGTTCTCAATCCATACTCCATACTTATGCATTATGACATAAGGTCTAATCTAATTGAAATTAGACTTGACCCACTTTTTTTTCCTCCATATTGGTTACATGCTAATTTTCCTTTAAGACAAGGTCTCTGATGTTGAATTCTTGTTCTCTTAGGTGATTATTATAGGCATGCTTGATTCATTCTTGATATACATGAATATGGTTAAGCATGGCCAAATAACACTCATCAAGGAGATGAAGTTAGGATAAATGTTATTGATGATAATCACCTTAAAAAATAATATCCTATAGGGATATATGAAGAGAGGGAATTTAGAATTTGAGAGGTAAGACAACCTCTACACCAAAAATGAGATAGAAAGGGGTAACACCTATAGGTTTTTAAATGATAGTGTGATATGCCCATAGGGCAAAGGGGATGTGTAAATTCTAATCTTGAATAGATGCATTAACCATTTTAGATAGTATTTTGTTAAGCATTTTGTTAGAATATTTCACATGTCTATTAGCTTATGGATGATAAGGTGACGAGAAAATTAACTTAATACCATGTGTGCCACAAATATGTTGGACTTTGTTGTTCTTAAAATATTTGCCATTATCGGTGATAATTTTATGAGGAACACCAAAATAGAAGATAATGTGATGTTTGATGAAATAGATAATATTTTTGGCTTTAGTTGAGATGAGATGAATAGCCTCCACCCATTTGGTGAAATATTCTATCACAGTGATGATAAAATGATGTCACTACAAAGAATAGGGGTTAATTTCACCAATAAGATCCAATCCCCATTGTGAGAAGGGATAGAAATCCTTAGATACTTGGAGACTATGGATAGGTACATGATGTAAATTGGTGTGTTGTTGAAATTTAACACACTTCTTCATGTAATATTAGCAGTCTTGATTAAGGGTGGGACAATAGTAGCCAAGGCAAATGATACATTTAATAACAACTAGGCCAATAAAGTTTCCTCCACAAACCCCATCATGTATTTCCCTTATAACATGAGAGATATCATGGTTACATAGGTAGCAGAAAAGAAGACCATCAAAGACACACTTGTAAATAATACCCCCTAGTATGGTGTAATAAGAGGTACTTTGAATGAATTATCTTTGGCCGTTCATAGAAATATCAGAAGGGTTAATGGAAATTTTGAGATAGTCAAGGATTTACTTATACCAAAGATCAGATGGGGCTTCTTCCACACTACAAATGGAAGGAGGGTTTGATTTTGTATAAGAAGGTTTGGTAAGATGATGGATAATGAAAAATATCTTAAATTTAAAAGGTGTGGATGGGATTTAAGAAGTAAGGGAAGCTATTACATCAAAAAACTTATTCATAGATCATAGTATGATTTGGGTATGGTAATGTTCAAATGATACCAATAATACATTGACTAGTTGTTTTTACTATTATAAAACATCATTGTTACATTGATACGATCCATTAATTTGATTGACCACAAGGTGGGAGTCACCAAAAATACTGATCATCTTGAATCCTAAGGTTAAAGCAGTTTGGAGACTTATCACTAGGGATTTGTACTCAACAATGTTATTGGTATAATCAAAGTCAAGTTTGAAGGATAAAGTAATAGGTTCAACATCAAGTGGAATAAGGATGATATCAGCTCCCCCACCATGTTGACATTTTGATCCACCAAAGAACATGGTCATTTGATAGTTGATGTCCTTTTGAGAAAGGGTTATGATGGACTCATCGAGAAACTTAAGGGGAGATGGTTGGTTATCTACTAAAGGTGCTTCCACCAATTAGTCAGTAATGACTTTCCCTTTTATTGATTTCTACTAGAGGAACTCAATGTCAAACTTAGCTAAAATCATGATCCATTTATCCATACATTGGTTCTGGTATGGCTTGGAGTTCATATACTTGAGTGGATCAGTGTTGGTTATGACATAGGTCTTGTGGTTGAGAAGGTAGTGGTAGATTTTGGATGCCACGACGACTAGTGTGAGGCAATGTTAATTAGTATGGGTGTATTGAGTCTCATACTCTATAAGTGTATGCCTTATGTAGTAGATAGCTTGTTATTTATGCTGCTCATCATGATGTGCAAGCATTAACCCTAAGAAGTGGTTGATGGTGGAAATATAAAGGTATAAAGGTTGATCTTATTTGAGAGGAATAAAGATGGGTGAAGAAATAAGGTACTCTTTAAGTGAGTTGAAGACATTTTAATAGTCCTTGTTCCATTTTAAAGATACATATTTTTTAGAAGGTGGTGGAAATATTAGCATCTATTAGAGATCTAAGAGATAAAATGATGAATGGATTGGAACTTTTCCTGCAAACTACATAGTTACTTGAGGTGGGTGGGAGGAGGCATGTCAGATATTATTTTGATTTTGGTAGGATCAACTTCTATTCCTCAAAGAGAGATGATAAATCCAATGATATGTATTGATAAGACCCCAAAAATACACTTATTGGGGTTAAGGTAAACATGGTAATGGATGAGTCATTCAAATATAATCTTAAAAATAACCAAATGATCTTTACAACATTTAAATTTCCCCATAACGTTATCGACATATTCCTCTACAATTTTTTGAATAAGGTCATGGAAGATGTAGGTCATAACACGCTGGTAGGTTGCACCAGTGTTCTTTACACCAAAAGGCATGACCCTGTAGCAAATTTTTTTCCAATGGGTGATGAAGGTAGTTTTGTGTTGATCTTCAGGGGCAATCGAGATATTATTATAACTTGAGAACCCATCCACAAGAGATAACATCTCATGGCTTGCTGTATGATCAACAAGCTAGTCAATGCTTAGTAAAATGAAGTCATCCTTTAGAAAATCAAGGTTAAGATCATATAAATCTATGAAAATGCAAAGTACCCCTATTACTTTGGTGATAGGGATGATATTGGAGATCCATTGGAGATAGTTAATGGGTTAGATCAAATTCACAAATAAGAGGCATTGAATCTCTTCTTTGACAAGAAGGGCTATACAAGGGTGCATCCAATGAAGGTTTTACTTGATAGAACTAGCACAATGGGTATTAATGATATTATCTATAGTGATGGAAGGGTTTATCCTTGGCATGTCACTATAAGACCAAGAAAATATTATGCTATGATCTCATAGGAAAGAGGGAAAATCTTGAAGCTCTAAGGAATCTAGCAACTGGCCAATTTTGATAATATGTGGGTTATCCTTAGTACCCAAGTTAACACCCATGGTGGATTCAGTCAACATGGTTGAAGTCTTAAGAGGGAGGAACTTATGGATAGAGGAATCTTCTACACCAAGATAGACAAGAAGGGAATCATCATCCTAATATTGAATGGTATTAATGGTAGGAGAGTCATGTTCTACCATCTTAGGATGAGTTAGAGGAATGGTTATGGTCTCCCCATATTTTTTATAAGTCAGGGGTGCAAGTCTAATCATGTTGATGAAGAAAAATAAGTAGGGGGAATGATGTAAAAATCCTCAAATTCTAATGGTGAAGTGGTTGGTGAGGATGGGACTTCCTCATCAATGACAGTAACAAGGGGAAAATTAGTTGGCTCTTTAGGTGAGGTGAACCTAAGACAAAATATCTTAAGAGGCTTTTGCATATTACATGGAAGCAAATCATGTGGTCCATGCTTGTAACATCCTAGATCAAATCCCTTCTAAGCATACTTATTGAGATATGTCTTGGTGAACTCTAGTTTATCTAGATAGGAGAAATCAAAGGTGAATAGTCAAGGAGAAGAGAAGGTCGAGGAGGTGGCAAGTGGTTGATCAAGTCCCCCATATACAAGATTTATTTAGATATTGAGATTCCTAAAATAAATAGTGGCTCTAATATTGGGATTATTACTGTGGTTTTGGTCAAGGTTTCCATACTCCTAGGGAGTAGGGAAGGCATCCAAGGCCAAGAAATGATATTATCCAAGTAAGATAGATTAGAATGTTGATTTTAAGGGGTCCTTCATGGGGATTTGGTTAGAAGGGAAGGATAATCTAGTCAAGGATTAGTTGGTAAAAGAGGTGGATTCATAGTTGGTTGGTGAAGTCTTGGTGAATGGAAGGAAGATACCATATTTTGATCAACAAGTCATGTTACATGATGTGAAAGGACTTGGGTCAGATTTTATGGTAACTACCTGATCCTCATGCTCAAACTCGATGCACAGATTTAGGGTAGATGACACACAATTCATGGAATGGATCCAAGGGAATCCAAGAAGATCATTGTATTAGAATTCATCTTCTACTATGTAGAAGAACTCAAGAAGTGTGCAAGGTCCTAAATGATTATGGAGGATGATAGTTCCTAGAGTTTTTGTCATAGTGTCATGGAAGGAATGAAGAACCACTATGGTTTTTGACATATTGTTCTCTGGTAATTTTAGTTGGTCACATATATGGGAAGAGATAATGTTGATGCTAGCTCCTCCATCAATCATAACCCTTTTGATGTGGGTTTGGTTAATGTATATGGAAATGAAGAGGGGAGGATCTATATCATGGGGATGAATGGATGGTATTTATGAATCCTTAAAAATAACAAGGGTAGAGGGCTAAAGGGCTCTAACAAAGGATACTAGAGGTTGTGGATCTTTTGGTTGAACATTTATAGACTACAAAGCCTCTATCATCACCTAGTGGTGATGGGGTGAGGTATTTATTAGTTCATATAAATTCATCTTCACTGGTGTTTGATGAAGTTTATTTAGAACTATTCTTTAGATTGATTTGAAAGGGTTGGATTGGGAGGCACCTAAGATAAACACCTTGTGTTTGGGTTTGGGTGAAGGTTTTTGGGTTTGGTTGGGTGATTAGGTGGTGGAAGAAGGATATGTCTATGGAATGGACACCTTTTCCTTCCCTTTATCCTTTAGTTGGGATTATGATCATGTGACCACATAGATGGTATAGATCTGGGAAAGATTTGGGTTAGAGGATTGACTCAATTCCTCCTCACTCTTAGATGAAAGTGTGGGACTAGACAAGTGTTGGGTGGTTGATTTTGGTTTTTGGAGTGGTGGTCGATTTATTGGAGGCTCTTCTAATAATAGGTCATTGTTAACACATAGTTGATGGACTAAGACTTAGAGATATTTATAGTTCTCCATATAATGTCCTGGCATTTATGGTATGAGAAAATTAGATTTTCATCAAACTAGTATGGATTAGGACTATGGGGATCAAATGGTTTGATAGGAGGGAAAGTCAATCAAGAAGCTTGAAATAGTTTTTGAAATATGGTTAAGTAAGACTCAAACAAAGGTGATAAGGGTGTTGGGGTTTTAGCTTTGGCTTTCAAGGTAGAAGCCTTTTTAGGAGTAGGCTTTACAATGGGGGTCTTGGGTGGTGAAATATTATTGGAAGGTGTTTTTGGAGTAGATTTATTTAGGGTTAATGGTTTGGAGGTGAAAGGTTTAGAGGTCGATGGTCTGGAGGTAAAAGGTTTATAAATAGAAGGATTAGTAGTGGACAGTTTGGAGGTAGAAGGTTTAGAAAGAGTAGGTAGAGGTGTAGCTAAAATAAGAGGCTAGCCTTGGGTTTTCTTTGCAAGACGTTGTCTTCTTAATGGAAGGATGAGGTCCTAGGATGGAAGAAGGATATGGTGCTAAAATAGAAGGCAAGGTAGAAATGGGTGGCAAGGTTTTGGGTTTCAGGATCCTAGGTGGCTATACTTTCTTGATTGGCCTAACATGGGGTTTCTTTGGTGGGCTAGATGGTTTTAAATCCAAATTTAAAGAAGGGTGAGTAAGTCTCTGAGTATGGATCATGCTAAGGTTTTAGACAGGATTTTTAGGATGGTATAAGGTGCTTGGGTTGATTTGGGTGGAGTTGGTTTGGTTGGTTCAACTATGGTTTGAGAGGTATAGGTTTCTACTAGTTTGATTGAGGTGATGGTGGGTTCACTAATGGAAGTGGAAGATTGGATTGATGTTGATATGGTTGAGGGTTCTTGCTTGGTTGGATAGGGGAGCCCAAGATGATGCCAAAATGTGGAATGATCAATGTTGGGTTGGGATAGGTACTCCAAGTTTTGAGCCAGTCTAGAAAAAGGTTTATAGATGGGTTTAGTTCCTTCAGTATTGGTCTCAAATAACAAACTCATGCACTAATACAAGGGAGATTTTACCTTAACCTTTTCCTCAATCAAAGACTCTAATGTTTGGGAAGCTGACTACTTCATGGGATGGGTAAATAACATTACCTCTTTAATAGGAATGTTTTCCTAAGGAAGGGTTGATTGTTCTATGATGGTAGAGAAAGGTACGATGGTAATTATTACCTCTTTTGGTATGTATTCCAAGGGATAGGTTGGTAGCTCCACTACCTCAATAAGTGGAGAAAGGGGAATATTTGTTTATTTTATTTTGATTCCAAAAGGAATAGAAGGTGAATCCACTACTTCAATAAGTTAAGGGGAAGAAGAAGTGGTTTTGGCAATGGTCTCCTTAATAATGAGTTCACTAAGAACCACGTTAATGGTATGGACCTCATAGTTAAGAGAGGATTCCACTCTATTGTTTTCATTTTTCATAGAAGGGGCATGGATGGGAAAAGGTTGTCTAAATATGTCAAGTGATTGATTTGGGGGGGCATTGGGATTATTCACCATGAGTTCCCCCTTATCAATCAACCTTTGGATAATGATTTTGAAAGTATTTCATCTACGAACATCATGTCCAATGGCATGATGGAAGGCACAAAATTTGTTCTCCTTATACCAATTAGGTGTAGGATGATAGGAATCAAATTATTGTGGGGGTTTAATTAGAAGAAGTTGTATGATATTTGATTTTAACAACTTTTCTAAAATGGAAGCATATGACTCCCATAGCAGAGTATATTAATTTTAGTTGTTATGGTTTTGGTTTCAGGTATTCTAGTTGGAAGAATTAGAAGAGTTGGGTTAGTTAAAAACTAGAGGAGGGGTGGTTTTAAGGACAACTATTTTTTGGTTCCCTTAGTTTTGGTGTTGGTGTTGGAGTGGTTGGTGGTTTTAGAGGAGGAATTTTCATTTGATTTGAAACTAGAGTTATTATTTCTCAATTTTAGCTTCCCCTCATCAATGGCTCTAATCTCCAATTTCTATGCCATGGTGAAATCTTCATCAAAGGTCTTGAAAGTCTAAACTTGTAGGCTGGAGGTAATATGTTTGGCACAATCCTAAGAGAAAAGTTCAAATAGATTGAGTTGGGGTAAAGAGAAAGAGAGTTGGTTTATCAAACCTCTCCAATGGGCCATGAAATATACAATCGATTCATCCTCAAATTGCTAAATGGAGTAGAGGTTGGTAATAAAAACTTTCTTAGATATATTTATAGAAAAATGATCTAAGAAAGTTTGAGCTAATTGGGTAAAATAAAAGAGGGAGTGATTGGTTATAACACTATACCAATCTAATGTCAGACTAGATAGGGACATGGGAATGGTGCAAATAAGGAGAGCATCATCATAAGAAATCAAATAAAAAGAGTGTCTAAATTCTCTAAGATGTTGCTAAGGATCTTCCTTGCTCTAAAATTTTGAAAATTTTAGAAGTTCCTATTGAGGAGGATAAGGTTGAATTGGGACAGATTGATGAATTGGGTCATTACAAATTTGGTTTTATGATAAGAAGTTATGGGAACTAGAAATAGATGACTCTAAATTGGTCATATTGTCTATTAACATCTTAAACATATTGGTTTGTAATTGTGCACCCCCATAGTTATAAGGTAAATTTGGTTGGGGTTGAGTAGGTGCAACATAAGGGTTACTAGTGGAAGGTTGGGAGTTTGCCACATATTGGTATTGGATATAAGTGTTTAAGAGGATGCAATGTATACGTAAGTGGATATAGGAGGTTGGGTAAGGATGGATCCATATACCCTTGTGGGTTCAAAATATAGATTGGGTTGGGTGAAATAGGCATTTATTGAGGAATTGACATGGGTTGGGTTGGAGGTATAGTTGGGTTGATAGGTTGAGGATGGGTAGCAATCTTGGTACTAATGGGTGGAAGGGTATAAGGTATGGGAACCACCAATATTTGGAATGGAGTGGAGGCTAGTGGGTTGGAGATAAGAGGTAGGGTGGTAACACTAGTAGAGGGTACTCCAATGGTAAGTGGAGTATAGGTTCCCAAAGGTTGGCTTGATCATATACTAGAAGGGTTATTAGTTTGGGTGGAAGGTGTTTGGGTGTTGGTTGGTTGGATGGGTTGGTTTTGGATGGTGGTATTAGAGGGATCATTGGTAGAAGAAGATGCTTAGGTGACTAAGGGTTGGGTGTAAATGGTGGAAATAGAGGTGCTACCAATAAGGTGGGATGACATACCATAGGGTGGATCAATAGGTGAAACCAAAGCAGGGGTAAGGTGGGATATGGTGTTAAGGTAATGTTGGAGGGCTATGGGGTTGTTATCTAGAAAGGTGGAGAAATCCATATCACCTTTGGTGACTATCTAAGGGATATTGGGACTTCCCAAAGGATGGGGAGATCTTTCTTCATCTGAGATGTACTCCATGGATGAATAAGAAGTGAAATATAGGTGGTTAAGAGGTGGATCTTGATTTACTTGGTTTTTTATTTACTGCCTAATGAGAACCATGCAAGGAAGGGGAAAGGGAAGATACAAGCTACCTCACGAATCAAAAGAGAAGAAATCAAAATAAAAATATCTCAAGGAAAATAATGAATATACTGAATTCTATTAAAATCTTAGGATACTTTATTATCTCTCTTTAGGCTTATGCCTCAATTTTTAAAGAAGCTATGAAGGACCAACTTGGGCCTATAGAATGGGTACTAGAAGAAGATGTCTAAGGATGGTTTTAGGTAGTTAAATGATCTCAATATCTATAATATAACTTGGTACATGGATTGATATTTGGGTTTACCCCTCACTTCACACACTACAATGACAAGGGTGTCGGGTTCTTAGCCAAAATATATTGAGTTACTAGAGATTATACTCAACTAGCATATTGAGTTGGTTCTCCCCTTAATGGTGAAATCCAAGTATGATAGTTGAGGAAAGGTGACTTCTAGGTGATGAAATCCTATTTGGGCCTTATTTAAATGTTTTTATGTTTGATTGAATGTGTGGTTTGGTCTTGTGTGTGTGGAGATAAGTGAGACTATGATTAATTCACTTGATTAAATTAAGCTATGTAAATTGATCAATATAGACAAACAATGGATGCAAAGTTAATTTTAATCTAAAATAAAATTTTGATGTCTTTTAAAATGAATAAAAAAATAAATAAGATGTACCTAGATGATGATGCAAAATCCTAAGCCTAGAATGAGTACTTTTGATTTTCAAAAAAGAAAGCAAATATGTCAATTTTTACTTTTTTCCCTAAGAAAGTAAAATAAACTAGAACTTGAATTTTGGAAAGGAATAAAGGAAATAAATAATGTTTAATTTTTAGAAAATAATGAAATGGATGACTCTTCTCTAATGCAACTAAATGTTCTATAAATATGAACCCAAGAAAAAGATCAAGGGTCCCACCAGGAATGCCAGAATGTTTCTCTAAAATTTTGCTTTATTTTCTATTTAGAAAGATGTAAAAATTTAAATAAGGGTGAGGTTAGTAAAACATAATGTGTTGTGTGTGCATGAATCCAAACAATTATGGATACTCCTCTTTGTCTAGGGAGGATGACTTGTAGATAAGAAAACACGAAAAGATAATGGTTGATTAGTTAGATAATAGGGTGGATTGCCTAATAAACTAGATCTAAGAAGCACAAGTTTCCTTAGAGGCTATCAATCCACCTTTTGATAAGTTAGTTTTAGTAAATTTGATGATAAAAAAGATTTTATAACATAAATGAAAGTGCTTATTCAAAAGAAATAACTACTTTTCAAGAAATAATGCATTTTAATGAAATAACATTAAAAAAAATGCTAAACTGTCAAAGTACGGTTCAAGGATGGTTAGGTTGCTACTCTTAACTTTGTATGATGACAATGATGAAGAAATAGGGTTTTTTTTTGAGTTTGGAAGGTGTTTTAAGCTTGCTAGTTTGGGTAAAACAAGATTACATAGTGACCATCAATGATCTAAGTATGATGATTAGTGGTTAGGTGATCATCAGTGGTTGTTAACCATCAATGGTTAAGGAAGTTCATCAACAGTTAGATAAGACTATCAGTGGTTACTATGTAATATGGTTTGGGAAAAGTGATATGTTAGGGAGAGTTAGAAAGAGGTTCTAGGTGTGGTATTTAGGATGAATGTTGGTTACAAGATAAGAAATAATCCTCAGAGGTATATAGTTTAGGGATTATGTATTCAGGTGAGTGATAATGGTTTGTGGGTGGTTTTGGGTAGGGGGTGAAATTTATATGATTGTATAACTCCAACACAAAAAAGGTGAGGTGAAAGAGAAATAAAGGGGAAAGATGTAAGAAATGAAACAAATAGAGATAATTACTAAATTTTGATGAAAGAAAACACAAAACTTAGCTTTTAGATTCACTTGGGATTTTGAACCTCTGGCACCTGCTTGATTAATCCTAATGATTATTTCTACAACCTTCTCTTCCTCTCTTAATATAGAGGAAAGGGAGGATCCCATCAAAGGGTTTAACAAATATTTCATCACACTTTATAATTATGCATTGATCATGTGAATAGATGGATACATTTAGACCACTAGTAATCGATGAGTGAATTATATTCAAATTATAGCTAACTCCTTTGAGCATGCAAGAGTTCAAGTAATCATTGATGGTCAGGTCAATCATTGATAGTTGAGGGTCAACCATTGACAGTTAGGGAAAGACAATCAAAATAGCTAGGATTAGTCATTTTCACTTATTTTTGGTGGTTGAGGAGTTAAAAAATGGGCCAAGGTGATAAAATGGGGTCATGGAGTGATTTAATGACTAGAAACACACCACATGGTTTCAAAGTGTTTACAACTTGTCCTCATCTCACTATTTCTTGACACCTTAGAATAAACATGTTTCATTGATCCTTTTATAAGGAGCTCAATATTTAACTTCATTAACCAAAAAACACTTAATCATTTGAATAAATACACTCCATTGATTCTGAGCTATATGAATTCCTGTGATTTTTAATATCTCCATTTGTTCTTGGTCTTTACACTTGTGAAAAATAAACTAGGTATGGGGACCATTGCTATCTGCTTGTAATGCCAAATTTGCACAATCATATATTTTACCTCACTCACTCGAATGTTCTCAAATTTTCACCATATTATATTTGGTCATAAGGAAATATAACCATCTATCAAAATAATCCTAAAAAATTCGTGCATGTGAGATATGACTCCATTAATCTACTCACTCAAATTTTTCTACCACATAGCCAACTATGTCAAGAACTGTCTAGAAGGCCAAATTTGCACATGTATATATTTTGATGTACTTCATCACATGAACTTAAATTTAATGCATAAAAAATAATCATAAATGTGATTAAAACCATATGAAAAACTCCCCTTGACTCATCCACATGTGGAAATGTTAATTTTAATAAACTACCTACTTAGATTTTGTACAACTAGACCCAAAATGTCTAGATGAAAAAAATGATCAACCAGATGAAATCCACTCATTCACACAAGAACTCAATGCATACTTGACCTCTTATAGGACCTCTTGGATAACCTCAAATCAAAATACTCATCCCTAAGAATTATTAACCATGTATAAATAGAAGATCAACCAAGCCAACTTCAGGCATACTAGGACAAACATATTGCACACTTTATCATTATAACTTAGACTGTCAAGACACTTCATCCACTCACTTGTAAACTTACATGAAATAACCATGACATCATTTACAACTCTCTAAAAATATCCCCCTTTGTCATTTATGTCAACACCCATTATGAAATAATATACAACTCACCTTCCTTCTCTCTCATGCACTCTCATAATAGGAATATTCTCCTTCTTTGACACAATGATAAAGTGGGAACCAAATGATATTGAGGACCTAAAACTACCATAAACATGAGAGGACCACCTTATAAAATTGATACAAACTCCCCCTTACCTTGAGCCTACCTCTTCTTATCTTAATAACTTCCTCTTGCTCCATGCCAACACTCTCTTTAACCAAGCACTGCAACCAATGAAGAAAGAACACACAAAACATTGAAATATGATATAACTCTCCAATAAAAATCTAAAATTAACTCCCCCTAAGATATATGAGCCATTTCAGAACTTTTTAGCATCTTCAGATCTCCACACACCATGAAGAACCACCACACATGCTTACTAGCTTTCTCACTCAAGCTACCTCAAGGACCACCAATAGAACTTTATGCCACTCACCAAATAGGAAAAATTCTCTAAAAAAAACTTGATAACTCTCCTTGAAACATAAATACCTTGATATTTTGGAAACACTGAGAAAAAAACATCAAATCTTCATACTAAGCCTGTCTAGACTCTTTGTATCCCTACTTGGAACTTGCAGAACCCACAACTTTTAGTAGACACATATTCAAGACCGAAATATTCATATCTAGATCACTCTCATATGCCACTTCAATCACACAAATTTTTTAAAACCTATATCATCCTTTGCAATATACTTTCTTCATAAACTAACTTGCTAATTAGTCCTCCATCTTGATAAAAACATGAATAAATTAAAAACCAAAAACCTTTAAATATATATGAATCTTGATTTGAAAACCAATTTGTCCCATTAATCCTATTAATAATCCTAAGAACTTAACTCATAAGGCATACCACTTTTATAGCATAGCCTAAAACCCTGGAAATTCAAAACAACCAAGATCAACAAACCTCATATTTTTCAATGCACACCTCTAAAAATTATTGCACACCTAGAGACACCCATCACACACTTATGGACAAAGATGTGAGATTTAACACCTTTGTAAACCCATACATCCTATAACCCATTTTAGGCATGCTTGACCTTAAGCTAAAACTGAGAAAATTGAGAGTACTAAAAAATATCCAATTTGACTTCAACATACCTTCAAACCAAAATCACACTTGGAACACATAACAAATAAGTACACAAAACTTTTTGAGAACCAAAATATTCTTGACATTTCATCAATCTCATTATTCACCTGGAAACACCCATTCTGACCCTATAGACACTTCTCATCACAACACTTCTCCCATCTTAACATGCACCAACATAAAATTAAGCTTCTCTAATATTTTGACTTTAAAAACTAATCATAGAGCTTAGAATGCTCCCCCTTGACTCTATAATAATTGACCTTTCTGATCTTGGAGAAAACACACTTACTTTTACACTTAGAAATCTCCATAACCTACTTGCAGACCTTGCATACACAACTTCATTCTTCACCACTTTTACCAGTTAGATCATCCTTTAAAACACTAGACTTCTTCATGTCTTTTCACAATAAGTTAACACGTATTCTCATTACCTTTCTTGTCTTACAACATCAACCAAATATCAACTAGTATTCGCCATGCTTTCTCTTGTTGATAAGTGTCTCCTTGAAGCCTATATTGAGAGACCCCCTTGATATGGAGAGACTAAAAGTCCTAAAACTTTAGAGATTCCCCTATTTCCATACCCTTTTCCATCTTTAAGTATTGCCACATTATTCAATTTATTTTGAATGGATGCTTTGCTTCAGATTTGTCAACAAATACTGACAACATAAACTCTTGACTTTCCTTCATTTTTGATCCTTTTTCCACCTTGGCAAATAATCCATCAAGATTTTTGGACTCAATAGGTTTAGTCTCCTTATTATTTATTACCTTAGGTATCCATACCATAGTTTGATTCTTCTCATCTTCTATAGCCATCTTACCTACTTGATCGTTGACGTTATCCTGATTTGCAACATAGCCTTATAGAACAACTTGCTTATCATCCTTATGGCTAAAATAATCAATAATGATTACCTTTGGTTTCCATACATGATTTTGTCTTTTCTCAAACATTCTAAGAGATCTATATCTTTTAGCATACCTTGAATACTTCTTAACACTATTAGGATATAATCTAGTAATATGTCCACTCTTATGACAACTGAAAAAAATAGCATCATTCATACCTTTTGATAGATTTAAACTGTGATCAATCTTTGGCCAAAAAATCCTTTTATCATAGCTCTATAAATGCCCATACTTGACTGAATTCCTTCTACAGTCCTTGGCTCTATGACCATACTTATTACATGTATAACAATGAACATGAAATAAACTATCATATCTTGAAGCATTTGATTGTCTAATAGACTTTATTGTATTTATTTTAGATCTTGAATTCTCTTTGACTTGCTCAAACTTCTCCTACTCCTTTCCTAGTTTTTTCAACTTGTCTATGATTTGTTCATGCTCATTCTTTAACAAATTTATCTCATTTTTCATCTCATCAAGCTCACCTTTCTTTGAACTAATTTTGAAATTGTCTTCTTCTAACTAAGTCTTAAGATGTTTTCATTCTTCTTCTCTTGTATTCATAATTGCATTAGTTTCCCTAATTGATCCTTGAGATTGATGATCTATTTTTCATCTTCTTTGAATTGTATTCATATAGGCTTGCTTATCTTGATTATGAATTTTTCATACTCATATTTTAGGGAAAATAGATCAATCTTCATTTGAACATATTCATCTCCTTTAGATCTCATGTTTAAACATGCAGCCTCTAAATTAATTAAGAGAACTTGGATAGTCTCCTTATTCCTCATAAATTATTTAACAAATTCATATTTCATTCGATATGCTTGCTCTTTAATATGACTAATCTATTCTTTAAGACTTTTGACTATTGATCTCATTTCAAGATTTTATTTCTTTAACTGCTTAACCATCTTATCCTACTTAGGATCTCCTTCAAGTTGTTAAGCTTCCTTTAAAGGGCCTACTCTAATACCAATTATTGGAAGTAGCTACTGAGAGGGGGGGTGAATCGGTATACAATAATGCACATTCAATTCTAAAACCATTCCATCATTCATCAACTTGATATATCAACATAAACATGAAAGCACATACATTCAAGGCATGAAAAAGATCATACATCATATCAACACAACATCTATGTGGGAAACCCTCTTGGGGGATAAAACCCATTAAACCCTTAAATATGGACTACAATCTTATAATGGTAAGGTCCAATTTAGACTAGCTACAACTGATCAAGGAACTACCATACTTTATTTTAGTGAGACTATAATCCCATAAGAAGCTACTACACCTATATATCTAATAAACCACAATAACTATACCTTTAGAAAGTTTCACCTTGCAAGGGGGATATAATCCCCTATATGTTGAGTAGCCACAACAACACCTATGAACATCTCTACCTTTGAATTGATGTCTTCGACACCTGATGATGAACCTTTGATTATCACTCTTCACCTTCACTCTTTCACGCAAATCTCCCTATTGGATAAATCACATTAATAATTTAACCAACACATAAATACAATTAGAACACATTACATATCCCAACTAACCCCACTCTTCAACCCTTCATTAACACTCACTTTAGCACACCTTCTCAATGCATCCAAAGCCACCTTTTAGATCACTTTAATCTTCTAAAAAACAACTCTATCTCCACATTAAAAATATTACTAGATGGTCATATACATAGTCCACACTCTAATTTTCCTCTTAGATCAACCACCAAGCTCACACAGACACCATATATCTTTCACTCATCCTTAACTTGTAGGAGCACTTATTCAAAAATCATAAATATGACCTACAAGTCATACACACAATCCTCAATATTATCTATTCATCAAGCCATCCATTGAGAACATTATCTCTCCTTTATTTCTCACTTCAATGATGACACATCTATCACCATCCTTGCACACAATACACACTCTCTCAAACAACTTATAAGGCTACTTTCTTTTTCTGCCTCCTCTAGGATCATTAGGTCAAATGACCTATAGGTATTCCTACACCAAATTAATCAAATAATCATGACTGATCTTCTTCACTCTCTGATGATCCTCAATGACCTATACCTTCTCTTTCAAATGACCTCTTTGACTTCCTAAAAATTTCATAATCATCTCTACTCACCTCTACATATGCTTAATCAACTCACACATAGACCTTGTACACATGAACATTATGAATGAACACACAATCAACTTATTAAGCATTGTTCATACTCAAGATAAACTGATCACATATCCAAAATCTATAAAAAATATCCTTAGGAAATTTAGAACATCCTCCAATATCTAAGTCATTATGAAACTTCCAAATAGTAACAACACAAGCTCAATTATCCTTCTTGTGTCACTTGAAGAACATAATGAAAACATAGTCAGATTTGAACCTTCATAAATTTGATTGTACATACTTTTAAATTTAAAATATATATTTATAGATGTGCCTTTGAGTCATCTACAAATTTTATTTTTACACATGATTAAATTATGCCTAGATCAAAAGATATGGCCCAAAAACTAGACACTGGTCTTTCCTTCATTACTTTTAAATATTCAAATTCAAACAGGCATAGTTAAACCTCGACCACTTTGCCTTCATCTCATGTCCTCACTACTTATATCAATCATGCACCATCTATATTTCTTGAATTTTCTTGACCTATACCTTTCATCGCTCATCATTGGATCTCCATCTTGACTATTTGACATAATACACTCTGTTGATCTCTTGTACGTAGTTTTGTCTTTATCTATGTTAAACATTGGACACCTTGAAATTATCTCACTCAATATGCACTATATATATATATATATATATGTATGTATGTATGTATGTATGTATGTATGAACATCCACTCATCGTTATATTTTATAATAATCTTGATCTTTACCTATACTCAACATTAAATTTTGAACACTTTTCCTCATCTCACTGCTTCCTGATACCTTGGAGTAAACACATTCCATTGATCCTTTTGTAAGGAGATTAATCTTTAACTTTGTTACCCAATGAAAACTTTGACTCATTTTATTTAATATTATCTATTGATCTTGATATGTAAAAATTTACATGAGCTATAGGATCTCCATTTTGTCGTAGTCTTTACCCTTATGCAAAATAAACTAAGTATGGGGACCATTGCTATTTGCCTGGAAGGCCAACTTTACACAATCATATCTTTTACCTCGCTCACTCTCATGTTTTAAAATTTACACCATATGATCTTAGTTCATATGGAAATATAAAAATGTGTCAAAATTATCCTAAAACCTTCACACATGTGAGAAATAAATCCATTAATTTGCTCACTCAGATTTTTTGACCACAGATCCAACTATGTCAAGAACTGTCTGGAAGGCCAAATTTGCACATGCATATATTTTCATGTGTTTAATTGCATGAACTAAAATTTAATGTATATAAACTAGTCATAAATTTTATCAAAACCATATGACTAACTCCCCTTGACTCATTCACTTGTGGCAATGGTGATGTCAACAAACTAACTACTCAATTTTTTTGCGACTAGACCCAAAATGTCTAGATGAAAACAATGATCAATCAAATGAATCCACTCATGCACACAAGCACTCAATACATCCTTGATCTCTAATAGGACATATTCATAGCATCAAATCACCATACTCATCCTTAAACATTCCTAACCATGCCAAAAAAAAATATCAACCAAGCTAACTTCAAGCATACTAGGACAAACATACTGCACACTTTATCATTATCACTTAGACTATCAAGACACTTCATCCACTCACATGAAAACCTCCATGACATCACCATGACATCATTGAAAACTCTTTGACATTTTTAGTGTCACTCTTCTACTTGTATGGCCTTGTACCATTGGAAAAATTTCAAAAATCAAATTTTTGGCATGAAAATGTAGTTTTGAAGGTTTCATCTGCTTAATTTTGAGGATTAAAGGATCCTTGAAAAGTTTTAGGGCATAATAATCCAATTCCAATCCTCTATGAATTTCCCTAAGCCTCTTAGAGTGCACCTATATGGCATGGATGAGGGAAAAAAATTAGATTCTTCATCAAAATTTTAATTTTGAAGATCATATTTATTTAGTGGAAAGATTTCAAGGAGTTTGGCAAATTCTTATGGTATTTAGTGGCCTATACAAATTGATGTGATTCTCCAAACTTATCCATGCCTGCCATTCTTCCATTTGTACCTATAAATATATTTTTTTATTGATATGGTTTGGATATTTATTAAAAAAATATATTTTTTTTTAATTCTCAAATTTCCATGTAACTGAGCTCCACCATTGCTTAATTATTTTTTACTAAAAAGGTAAATAATTCTTTACATTTTGTTAAGAAGTTTTTCACATACACATTGGATATATATATATATATATATATATATATATATATATATATATATTCAATTAAAAAAAGGATTTAAATATTACTTAGTGCATTTTAATGTTCAATTAAGCTTCTAAATGAGTTGGTGAACCTTGTTTTATTGAAACTTACAACTAAGAAGATCTAAACTTAAAAATCCATTAAAACATTTATTTTTTAATTTTATTTATTTTATTGGTAAATTAATTTTAATTTCATTTTTGGTTTGTGTGCCAAGTTTCACACATTCAAAACTCTAATTAACCTATCGATCTTATTTCAACATTTATCCTAGTCAAAATCTATACAAGCATAGTTATGTAACCAATTGATCCTTAAGTTTTGAAACCTTTCATAATCATATACATGGTAAATTTTGTGTTTTAAACCTCCTATTATAGTTTTTACAACATTTTTAATAATATCATCTAGGTGGCCATTCTGAGTGCGACTCTTTCAACACCTAATTTAATGCAATTATAAATCATTTTTTGTATTATTTATCATATAAATTATGTAATAAAGTTTATTTTCATGTGTGATTCACTTTTATTTAAAAAACAATGCAAAAAAATATTTAAAAATGGTTAATTTGTTAAATTATTCTTACATTAGTATATTTTTTACAATGCTTGTGAGAACTTTTTTTCCATGCAATCTTTCACAATTTTTTGATTTTTGTAGAATTAAATTAAATATTTATTGTGTGTTTTCACTTTAATTTTTTTAACATAAATTTAATTTTAAATTCATACTAATTTTTTTCATTTTAATCATTTGTTTTCTATCTTGTTTAAAAGGAAATTATGGCTTTGTCTCATGTTTCCTTAGATAAATCTCAAATGCTTAATGGTTTTCACTTTAATTTTTTTAACATAAATTTAATTTTAAATTCATACTAATTTTTTTCATTTTAATCATTTGTTTTCTATCTTGTTTAAAAGGAAATTATGGCTTTGTCTCATGTTTCCTTAGATAAATCTCAAATGCTTAATGGAAATAGCTATAATATATGAAAGATTCATATTAAAGACAAATTTAGGGCCCAAAAGTTGTGGAATATTATCATTGGGACTGAAAAGGCCTATTTTAGATAACATGTGAACCTTAAACTTACCAATGCATTTTAACATATATCATAAAAAGCTATGTCCATTATCTTGAAGAATGTTAAGGATGAATTCTTTCTCCACATTAGTAATTAGGAGTATCCTATAAATGTTTGGAAACTCATTGAATCCATGAATGAGGGAAATTACCTCTAAAATATTATTAATTTAATCCTTGAATTTCTAATAAAAGCTATGAAAGGTAATGAGAAAGTTGTGAATTTTCTTGCTAAAATTAAAAACATTAAATCTCAATTAGATAATGTAATAATAATTTGATGTAGGATCAATTAGTTTATTTTATTATTCAATTAAATATTCATCAAAAAATTAGAAATTTTATTTCAATTTTAAATTCTAAGTATTAAACTGAGCAAGATATCTCTAACCTTAACACTTTCTCTTCTCTCCTGATTAAAGAAGAGTAAGTTATGACCAATTTTGATTTTAAAGAGAATGATAATCAGACACTTCTCACCTTAAATAATATTTTTGATAATAATAATAACCATAAATCTAAACCTAATTCTACTAACGGCAAAATAAGAATAAGAAATTTGGTAATAAGAATCATAAACCTAAGTTTAATGAGAATTGTAATTTGTGGTAAATTTGGTCATAAAAGGGAAACTTGTTATAAAAACAAGGATAAAATTAAAAATCAATCTTATAAAAATAACAAAGAGAATAAATCTAATCAAAACAAGCAGAAGAATCAAAACCTTAATCAGACTAACAATCAGGATTAAAATATTATTTCTTTATATGCTACTTTATTTAATTCAAATGAAAATGAGTGGATTTAAGATAGTGATGCATTGCACCATATAACTTGATTATCTAATATTATGTGTGATTATATAGATATTTATAAAAGAATTTACTTAGGATATAATTCATTGTTAGAAGCAATTAAATAGAGAAAATCAAAGTTTTCAAATATTACTATAAATGATGTTTTCAATGTACCTAAGCTTAAAAATAATTTGATATCTTGTTCACAACTTAAAAATAATAGTTTAATTAGAACATTGCTTAAACATAGTTGGTTCATTATAAATCAATCTCGTTCCTTAATTTTTGAAGGTGTTCAAAAACTGATTTATATATCTTTTCTACTTATTCTACATGTTTTATTTCATTGCATAGTAACAATGAATCTCAATTATGGTGATTAAGACATGTTAATTTTATACATTTACATGGTATGTATGTAAGTAATTGTTAGAGGTACAATCACTGAGAGGTGGGGTGAATTAGTAAGCCCAAATAATCCAACTTCAAATTCAATCCTTTCAAAATTTTAATTAGTTATCATAAGCATTCATGAAGCATACACATCATTCATAGCAATGAGCAAGAGAGACAATGCAAGATAAATCACATAACACATGAAATATTTGGGAAATACTCTTGGAGAAAAAACCCACTAGAACCTACAATTAGACTACTATCCTATGATAATAAGAACCAATTTAGACCAACTAAAATTGATTAAAGAAATACCATCCCATATTTAGTGAGACTACAATCCTATAAGGTGCTACCACACCTATCTAGCTAAGCTTCAACAACAACTATACCTTTAGAAAGTTTCACCTTGTAAGGAGGTAGTAACCCCTTTAGATGTTGAGCTACCAAAAAAATATATGAACATATCCACCTTTGAACTGATGTCTTTAACACTTGATGATGGACCTCTAATTATCACTCTTCACCTTCGCTCATACTCAAACAATAAGAGAACTATTCTACCAATAAAAATATGAACTATAGGTCATAAAATAGTTTTTAATCTATTCTAATATTAAAATCATCCATATGGCACTCACCTTTCCTTATCTTCACAAAACTATGCTCTCAAATGCACATTCCACATATAAGTCTCTCACCTAGTCTTGAAACCATCATCTTTGGTTCCACTATTTAAAGAGCATACTTGATAATCAACACCTTGGTCCACCATTAGACATGATTTATCCCTTAAATTATCTATCATATAAATAAACAACTCAATATAATATTCATAGGTTGGACATAACATTTATGGGTCACCTTTAACCAGCTGCACCTTTCAATTAGGCCCCTGTAGCTCTTATAGGTCTCATGGAGACCTATTCACCTAGTTAACACTTCAGAAAAAAAAAATAACAAAGGACCACTTTCAAAAGCATGTAATAAAATACTAATAAACTAATAAAATACTAGAAAACTAAGAAAAATAGAAACAAAATATTATTTATGGGGTTCACCAATCAGCTACGTCCTTAGGTTTATTTAAACCATTCTATTATAAATAAAATGTAAATACAATCTATAAAACTTACATCCCTAAATAGTTTTAAGAAAACTTGCAGCTTTGTGTGAGATGAAGAACTCATTTACATCATGTAAAACATTCTTCTCTCCAACCAAGCAATATCTGTAAATGATTATAATTCTTTTGTATGGGATATTAGTTCTCTCAACATGAAGAAATAATACTCTCAAAGGATTTATAATATATCCTTGACTTTATAAATCTTTGTAATTTATACAGGCTAAAAAGACTCAAGAATAGACAAAATTAAAATATGGTCAATTTATAAATTAAATAACTTGTTTTCTTCAAGAAAAATAGACCTTCATCTGTGTGGACCACCTATGATTGAAAATATTGATAACATTCATTATCTTTCAAAAATAATCAACTTATATCCTTCTATGTTGGCTATCCACTCTCTATAAGTTGTTTTGAATAATAAAAAAATATTCAATATATAAAAATCTCCATATATCCAATGTTGGTTAATAATTTTCTATTTTTGCTCAAAGTATGGTTAAACTCTGAATAGAATGCATGCATTTAATAAAATAATAAAAATCCATGCCATACTTTATTTAATAAAGTGCTTAACAAAAAAATAACAACAAAAAGAATATCATCCATCCAACTATATTCGTTCCACCATAACTGCTTGACCATCTCATGGTCATGATCCACATGGGAAGTGGGGGAAGGGTGGCATGCATGTTTAGTGCCAAACATATCTCATGCATGTTTTAAAGCTTATGAGGATAAATTAGCATTTAAACTTTAGTTGAAAAAAACATATCCCACTTTAATAAACAAACACCAGATTCACCCTTTTTAAAGTGGCTATCCACATAATAAGTGGATAATAAAGGATTTTAAAACATGAATGGTATTAAGGTTTTGTTTTTTTTTTAACATTTTCCATGCAAATAAAACTCATGTAAAACTATCCACGTGGAAAGTGGGGAATAAATTTTAATAAATTTTGGATTTGGGTTTTAATTATCCAATGGTTCAAAACCATAAAATAGGATTTAATTAAATTGGGATTTAATTTAAAACATATCTCATGGTTTTATTTGAATAATCATAAAATAGGATATTAGGATTATTTTGAAAATGGGAAAATGGAAAAATTATGGTGGGAAATTAATTGGATATGTGGAATATCTTGGTGGCTCAATATAATTATGTGTCTAATTTCAATATTGAATGGTTACAAGGGTACTATGGATAAATGACTAGTTTGGTTCCACATTTGCAATACAACACCCATTATCAACATAATAAAAATAATTCCAATATAAAAAGTAATTTAACTCTTTATATTTTTTTCATGTTTTGATTTTCCATTATGACACTTGTCCTTTCCACATTTTTCCAAACCATATGAAAATCCTCTGGTTCAAACCTCCCCAATAAAAAGCTTTTGGTCTCCAAAAATCCAAATAATCCAACTGACCCAAAAAATATTTGTGAGTTCTCTTATTGCCATTGACACTCTTTCTATATTGCTTTTAAATATACAGGAGCTAAAAAATAAAATATGAAAGAATTATGAAGTCAATAAAAATGACGTAATAAAACTCCATTAAAAAATATTAGTGAAATAAGACATTATAAAAACTTCCCTACAAAAAGTCAACTATCTAATTAAAACTGTAACTTGATTATGGAGAGTAAGACAAACTCTTTACCCATTCTACTAAAATGACATGTTACCCAAAATAGTTATAACATCTAGCAGATTCTCTCAACCCTTACATTGCATAAAGACTAAGGTATTCTCCTTGTTATATCTAATATCACATAAGGGAAATCAAATGTTGCATATTAAATGGTGTCATAGATCACCTATATATAAAAATATCCTATAGGACTTATAATAAATTGAACATTTGTATATTTTTATTTATAGAAGTTTCCCAATATATAGTGGGACTTATGCGTATAAGTATAAAAATGTGTAATTAATTTATTCATCCTAAGGTTACTGACGTATAATATGCACAAATACGAGCCTCTTTACAAACTCACAACTTTGCAAGTATCTATAATTAAAATACCATATAAAGGTGAGGAAAAAACCAAGAATTTTAAATCTATCTCAAGGTTTCCTTCACCATTAACTAACCCCTGATTCATATCTCCAAATCTCATCCAAACCGAGTTAGTTTTCTTTAAAAAATTATCACAATGGAAAAACTAAAATAGGAGATAACAAATATTCTTCAAAACACAAGTTTATCAAAAATTCCTTCCCTAGATTCTAGTAGTTAGGAATTATTTGAAATAGTGTTGAAGTGAATATAAGCATACTATTTAATACTATAGTTATGCTTTTATCAAAACTATCCAATTTAACCATGTTATCAATAAGGGTTGTTCCCTCTTCATGGTTTCCAATAACTAAATAGAAAATTTAATCTTATCAACTCTATCTTACTAAGAGTTAGATGATCCATTTTATATTTTCAAAAAGGCTTTTAAAATAGTTCCAAAAAAAGACATACTTTACTCCCAAATCAACCTTACACAAAAGATTCAACCAAAATTGTGCAAACATAGTTATATTTAAGAATAATTTATACCTCTAAACAAACTATAAAGTGCACTTGATAAGTACTGGTTGACATATTGTTGGTGTCTTAAACAACTCCTTGTTTGCTTCTTGTAACTCTTAACCAAGCTGTGAATCATAAACCAACTTATGAACCAATTTAAAAACTCAATCTTAATGTGCAAAAATATGTTTAATATCCTGAATAATGTTTTATTAACATTTCCATATTTTACCATAGAACTGGTATTTTCACTTGTTCCTATCATAAAGGACATAGGCATCATAATATGATCAGTAATCCAAAAATATAGGCTCCACAACTGGTTATCAAAGACCAAAATATTATGTTAATACCAATATAAAATCAAATTTCCATCATACTTTATTCTACCCTCTATGTAATAATGGTAATTGGATTACAATTGATTCCTCTTGGATGTGCATCATTGAAAATGCCTTACATTTTATCTGAATGCATCCTACGGAAGAAAGTATGATCCTTTCACAACACCATCTTAGACCTCAAGTGATAATGTGATGTTCATCATTTGTGTTGATCCAATAAGGCTAGTGGTTTTAGAACCTTGGCTGTTAGAAGATTATCTTCTTCTAGTGAATTGGAACATCTTCTAATTTTCCTTTGCACTAGCCACCTGTATAATCAAGTCAATTGAAGAATAATACCAATATCTAATATCCAAAACTCCAAATTGAAGTATATCAATAACTGAAGCAAGTCCTATAATCACCTACTATGATACCAAAATTGATCTAAAAAGTGCATTTATCTTTCAGATAAATAAAATAGTTTTTAAAATCAAATACTAAAATTCTCAATTCCTTGAATAAATTAGAATTGGTTGCAAAATTTTCAATTTTTTGACTAAATAAAAATATAAAATGGATTTAATATTCAAGAATCAAACCTGAGTGAATAATAACTCAATAAATATGATTTTACATTCAAACTAATTCATGAATAGTAATTAGTCTCCTGCTAAATAATACTATTTTATTCAAAATGGATTTTAAAAATATAATAAATCATTTTTCAAAATTTAATTAAAAGGAATTGACTTTTAAACTGTGAATGTGAATTATTTCATCTAACTTTGTTGTTCAGTTAAAACCATTTCATTCACATTTTTATCCCTTTAAATATATCTTAATCAATTTCTCATAATTAATTTCCAAATATCAATGAATAATTTAAAACTGATGAAATATTAGAAAACTAAGAAAAATAGAAACAAGAGATTATCTACGAAGTTCATCAATTGGCTACATCCTCATATTCATTTGAACAATTCCATTATAAAAAAGACGTAAATATAGTTTATAAAACTTACATCCTTAAATGGTTTTAAAAAAACATGCAGCTCTATGTGAGATGAAGAACTCATCTTTAGTGCATAAAACATTCTTCTCTCCAACTAAATAATATATGCAAGTGATTTTAGTTCTCCTATATGGACTATTAATTCTTTCAACATGAGAAAATAATACTCTCAAAGGATTTATAATATATCCTTGGCTTTAAAAATCTCTATAATTTATATAGGCTAATAAGACTCAAGAATAGACAAAATTTGAATTTGGTCAATTCAATGAATTAAATAACTTGTGTTTTTCAATAAAAATAGACCTTCATCTGTATAGATTGTCCATGCTTGAAAATCTTGGTAACATTCCTTATCTATCAAAAATAAGCAACTTGTGTCATCTGTTGGTTGCCCACTCTCAATAAGTTATTCTAAATAATAATAAATCCTCAATATATAAAAATTGTCATATAGTCAATGTTGGCTAACAATTTTCTATTTCTACCTGATATACGATTAAACTCTGAATAGACTACATGCTTTTAATAAAAGAATAAAAATCCCATAATTAAAAGGAAAATTCAATGCCATGTTTTATTTAATAAAGTTCTTAACAAAAAAATAACAACTAAAATAATATCATCCATCCAACCATATTCCTTCCACCAAAACTGCTTGACCATCTCATGGTTATAATCCACGTGGGGAGTGGGGGAAGGGTGGCATGGATTTTTAGTGCCAAACGTATTTCATGTATGTTTTAAATTTTATGAGCATAAATTAAAGTTTAAACTTTAGTAAAAAAAAACATATCCCATTTTAATAAACAAACATCAAATTTACCCCTTTTAAAGTGGATATCCACATGGTAAGTGGATAATAAAGGATTTTAAAACATGCATGGTATTAAGTTTGTTTTGTTTTTTTTATTTTTATTTTTTATTATTATAAATAAATTTAAAATCCCATGTAAAACCATCCATTTGGAAAGTGGGGAATAAATTTTAATAATTTTGTACTTGGGCTTTAATTATTCAATGGTTTAAAACCATAAAATAGGATATTAAGATTATTTGAAAATGGAAAAATGAAAGAATTATGGTAGGAAATTAATTGGATATGTGGAATATCTCAATGGCTTAATATAATTATGTTTCAAAGTTGGATGTTGAATGGTTATAGGGTTAATGTGGGTAAATGGCTGGTTTGACCCCATATCTACAGCACAACACCCATTAGCAATATAATAAAAATAATTCCAATATAAAAAGTAATTCAACTCTTTATATTTTTACCATGTGTTGATTTTCTATTATGACACTTGTCCTTTTCACATTTTTTCAAACCATATGAAAATCCTTCAGATCATTCAATCCTCTCAAACTCTTAATCAATTATCACAAGCATTCATTAAGCATACACATCATTCATAGTAATGAGCAAGAGACATAATGCAAGATCAATCACATAACACATGGCATATGTGAGAAACCCTCTTTGAGATAAAACCCATTGGAACCTACAATTGGACTACTATATTATAATAACAAGAACTAATTTAGACCAACTACAACTGATCAAGGAACTACTATCCCTTATTTAGTGAGACTACATTCCCACAAGGTGCTACCACACCTATCTAGTTGAGTTACAATAACAACTAGACCTTTATCAAGTTTCATCTTACAAGGAGACAACAACCCCCCTAGATGCTAAGATTCCACAATAATACCTATGAACACAACCACCTTTGAACTGATGTCTTCAACACCTAATGATGGACCTTTGATTATCACTCTTCACCTTCGTTCATACTCAAATAGAAAGGGCAATATTATGCCAATAGAATTATGACCTATAGGTCATACAAATAGTTCTCAATCTATTTTGATCTTCAAATCATCTGTAGGTCACCCACCCTTCACTTCACAACACTTTACTCTCAAATGCACATTCCACACAAAACTCTCTCACCCAGTCTTGAAACCATCATCTTTAGTTCCACTATTTATAGAGCATACTTGCTAATCAACACCTTGTTTAGCCATTAGGCATGCCTTATCCTTTAATACATTAATCATATGAAGACAAAGATCAATACAATCTTCATAGGTCATCCATAACATTTATGGGTCACCCTTAAGTAGCTACACCTTTCAATTGGGCCCTTTTAGCTCTTATAGGTCTCATGGAGACCTATTCACCCATTTATAACTTCATAAAAAAAAAAAAAAAACATAGGACCACTTACAAAAGTATGGACTCATTCTATATGATCTATGGGCCCTCTTTAAATTCCAATAACCAACACAGTATCCTTTTGCTTAAGCACAATTTGCTCAAACAACATTATGTGCACATAGTCAGTATGAACAAATACATATTTGACTTCTAAAACTTTTTTTATAATACATATGATTGTTCAAACATTAATAATACACATATATTATCCTCATGGAGTCTACATCACTCTCAAATATCATTAATACAAGCTCAATTATCCTTCTCGGGTTATATGTAAAATACCTACGAGCACACATTAAAATTTGAACCTTCATAACTATGATTATAATCCATTTTAGATATTAAAATATATATTTATAGATGATCCTTAGATTTATCTACAAGTTTTATTTTTATACCATGAGAAAATTATGCCTAGATCAAAAGTTATAGCCAAAATACAGAGCACTAGTTTTTCCTTTGCAAATTCAAATGTTCAAATGCAAATGGTCACAGTTAAACCTTAAACACCATGATCACATTTTGTGTCCTCACTACTCAGATTAAACATGCACCATTGATCTTGTTTTAAGGATCTCAACCTTTACCTTTTAGTGCTCATCATTAGATATTTATCTTGACTATTTGACTTAATGTGTTCCATCAATCTCTTATACATAACTCAGTCTTTATCTCTGCTTGATATTAAACATCAAACACTTGTCCTCATCTCACTGATTTTAGACATATTATAATGAAAAAGGTTTGTTGATTCTTTTTTAAGGAACTCAATAATTATTTTAAGCATCGAACACTTTGATCCATTTGACTTACTGTGCACTATAGATCTAGATCTGTACGATCACTTGCTCACCATTGATCCTTGGAAGAAGCTCAATATTTATCTTTGCTCAGTGTTAAAAATTGAAAACTTGGAACCATATCAATTCTTATTATCATCTTGGAGAAATTATCTCCATCAATGCTTTTTGAGCTTTAACTTGTGTAAAAATTACTAAGTATGGGAATTATTGCAATCTACGTGGAAGGCCAACTTTACACTTTCATATATTTTACCTCGCTCACTAGCATATTCTAAAATTTAAACTATATAATATCCTCACATAGGAGAATAAAAAATGTGTCTAATTTCACTTAAAACCTTTTCATGTGCAATATATAATTCCATTAATCTACTCACTTAGATTTTTCTGCCATAGAGCTAACAATGTCAAGAATTGCCTAGAAGGACAACTTTGCACATGCATATCTTTTGATGCGCTTTGGTGCATGATATAAAATTTATAAAAAATAAACTAGTCATAAAAATAAATAAACACATATGATCAAATTATCTTTAAATATCATGTGTGATATATACCATCACCAAACTACTTGGCTCTTTCTTGTCTCATGCAAATTTGGCTAAGTATGGTAAAACACTGTTAAACTACCTGGGAACTCAACTCTACACTTGAATATATTTTGATTAACTTTAGTGCATGATATAAAATTTATTTCAAATTAACTAGGGACTAATTTTATCACAACCATATGACCAACTCTCCTTGACTTACCCACATGTGGCAATTGTGATGTCATCAAACTTCCTACTCAAATTTTTACCATTAGATGCAAAATGTCTAGATGAAGACAATGAAAAACTAGATGAAATCCATTCATGCACACAAGTAATAAAATAATATAAAACATATTAGGTACCTATTTCACATCATAAAATTACCATACTCATCTTTGAACATCTCTAATCATGCAAACTCTGAAGATCAACCAAGCCTTATTCAATCATATTAAGACAAACACATTACACACTTTGTCATTATCACTTCGACTATCAAGACTCTTCATCCACTCACCTATACACCTTCATGAAATTATAATTACATCATTTACAAATCTCTTATATTAATCTTTTTATTTTACTTCCTTCTATCCCCTCTCAATATGAAACTTGTGAGGGTTGCTTATGTGGTAAGTAACATACTAACCCCTTTCACAAGAATCATGATGTAAATTCCTCAAATCCTTTAGAATTAATTCATAATGATGTTTTAGGACCTCTTGAATTTTTATATCTTAATGATTCCTTGTATACTATTTTTTATTGATGATTACACTAGAATTATTTAGTCACTTAAAAAAAAAGAAATCTATTATGTTGTTTAAATTCAAGGAATTCAAAGCTAGTGTTGAAAATGCATTTGATTTTTCTATTAAGATATTAAGAACTGATAGTGATGGTAAATATGTTAGTAAAAAGTTTGATTATTTTTTAATTAGTTTAAGTATTCAAAGAGAATTAACAACTCCCTATATCCCTCAACAAAAATGTATTTCTGAAAAGAAAAACTACACCATCATAGAAATGGATAGAACAATGTTACAATATGTAAATGTTCTTAAATTATTATGATCCAAAGCCATGAATATTTTTTTGCATGTTCTTAATGGATTCCCTACCAAATATTTTCATCACTCTACCCCTTTAGGAATGTGGACTAAAAATAAACCTAGTGTGGCTCATCTCAGGATCTTTGGTAGTAATGCCTCTATCTATATTCCTAAAATTAAAAGAAAGAAGCTTAATCCCATTTTATATTCTTACATTTTTTTTAGGCTATGGAGGTAAGACAAAAGGTTTAAGAGTGTATGATATTTCTAAACATTGGATCAACTAAAATATGAATTTTATTATTCTCTAAAAATCCTTTTGTGATCCCTATGTAGAAACTCTTTAGTATTCTTTTGTTGATGAACCTAACTTTCATGTTTCTCCTTGTGATGAAATGGATGCCCTTAAATAATTTGATCTAACTTTAGATAAATTAAAGTCTGATTAACCCTTAAGTTTTATATTCAATATAAAATACTTAAATAGGTAGAATCCCTAATTCAATATTCTAATGTTGATAACCTTAATAAATTAGCTAGAAGTCAACATTCTTATTATGCATTAATGACTATGTATGAATTTGAACCTCAATCATTTGAGGAAGCCACTCAAGATGAAGGATGAAATGTTATTATGAATGCTAAATATAATGCCTTAATTAAAATCACACATGAGATATTGTCCCTCCTCTACTTAAAAAACATATTGTCAGTTGTAGGTAGCTTTATAAAATTAAATATAATTCAATTGGTAAAATTGATAAGTTTAAAGTTATATTAGTTTGTCATAGGTTTCATAAAAAACCATTGATTGACTATGTTGAAACCTTTGATCTTGTAGTAAAAATGAGTATGATTAGACTTCTTATTTATCTTTTAGCCCAAAATATTTGGGTTACCCACCAAATGGATGCCAAGAATGCATTTCTAAATGGTGATTTAGAAGATCAAATCTACATGGCTCAGCTTAAAGGTTTCACTGATTTTGATAGAGAACATTATGTATGCTAGTTAAAGAAATATTTTTATGGTATAAAATAAGCTCCTTGATCTTGGTATTTAAAAATTACTTCTTTTTTCAAAAATTTAGGTTTCTCTAACTGATATTCAAATAATGATCTATTTGTTAAAATTTAAAATGGTCATTTAATTTTTATTATTTTATATGTTGATGATATTTTAATTAATGATGATCTAACTAGTTCAATTCATAAATATAAAGATAAACTAAGTCAAATATTTGAAATTACTGCTTTATGCAAGTTGAATCATTTTTTAGGAATGAATATCTTTTAAGATAAACATTCTATTATTGTATCACAATTTTAGTACACTCATAACCTTCTTGTTAAGTTTAACATGCTTGATTGTAAATTTTATAATTATCCTATTAAATTTGGTGTTAAACTTGATCCAAAATCTATATATAAAATATCTAACCCTACTCTATATACAAAACTTATTGGTAGTTTGATTTATCTAATTATTACTAAGCCAGATATTTCATATGTTATTGGTATTATTTATAGATTTATGTAGGATCCATATTTAAATCATTGGAAATTAGCTAAATGTATTTTTTGTTATATCAAAGGAGAAATTAATTTTGGTTTATTTTATTCTTCCATTGATAATACTAAATTATATGGTTATTATGATGCTGACCATGATGGTGATACTATAGATCATAAATCTACTTCTAGATATATGTTTAAGTTTGGTGTAGGTCTTATTACTTAGAGAAACAAGAATCAATTATTTGTCTCTATCTCTTCTACTAAATCAAAGTACAAAAATGTTATGGAATCTAAAAAAGAAGCTATGTAGCTATGAAAGTTGTTGGGAGAACTCAATTTTAATGTTTCTCATAGTATCATCCTTTATTTCAATAACCTATAATGTCCCCCCTTTTGGCATAGTTTTCTTTTGGAGTCCTTATCTTGGTTGTTCCCACAAAGCTAAGGGAAGGAATAAAAGGGAATATAGAGGGGGGATAATCTATGAATAAAAAGGTTAAAAATTAATTAAGTGTTCTAATTTTAAGTTGAGTTTACAAAAAGGTAATTTTATCTTATGTTTACTTAAGTTGGAGTAATGGGAGCCTAAAACCTCAAAAATGTGAGTTTTAAAAAGATAAAGTTCCTATGTTTTGAAAGGATGAAACCCTACAACTTGGGCATTCCCCTTGGAGGTTAGTTATAAAATAAAAGAAGGAATCTTGTTGAGGTTATGTTGAATATTGAATTAATTTTTTTGATCAAGTATGTCAAGATTGATTACCACACCTTGAGGATGAAAACCTTCAAGAAGTGTCAAAGGTTTGGGGATGAAAACCTCCATTCCTTCTACTTGGGAATCTCTATTCAAGGGCTGTAAGTGATATTCAAAATTGCATGTGTACATTCAAGTGAAACTACAATGGTGTTTTTAGACACCACCTTTATTAAGGAAATATTACAAACCCTATCAGAAGCTAGTTTTATTAATTTTATAGGTTTTAGAGAGTTATGAATCATCTTGAGATCTTGTTCATGTTATGGAATATCATTTCAAGGTGTGGAAACTTTCTTAGGGAGTTGTTCAGGCCACTTAGAGGGGTCGTTGGAGCCAAGGATGGTTACATAACATTCTATTGAATTTTATAGCTATGGCAACTTGATTGGAGGGTATATATTGAGGATTTAGAGGTTGAGTTAGAGTGTTCATGGAGTATAAAATATTGTAAATATTTTATATTAATTTTACATCTTGGGTGACTTTCTCTAGGAGTCTTTTGGAGGAAATTTTAAGGATTTTTGGTAAGTAAAATAATCATATTTATTTCATATATTTTTTTGAGCTAGGGTGAATCAATTGGGGAAAAAATTGAGCATCTTCAGTGGATTTTTAGATTTTGTTTGATATGGTAAAAACTTTTATATTAATTTTTATTTTTTGTAGAAAATTATCATAAGGGTTTGAAGGAATTTAAAAGGGAAATACTAGGGTTTCATTCTAAAAATTCTACCCTTATTTTTTGAGTGAGGTGATTCACTTGTGAAGGGTGTGTAATAGTTTAGGGTGAACTATTTGACTCTAAACAAGAGGCCAATAATTATTCATAATATTTTTAAATTTTAAAATATATTTCTAGTGGGTTTTGGCATCAATACAAGTCTAAAATTTGGAGTTATTACATGACATTTATTCCTATATGTGGCAACTTGGTTGTGGGAAAGTTGATCATGTTTAGGCCCTAACATTGGCCAATTTTGACATAATATGCATGCTATAATTTGTATACAATTTATCTTCAGTTTTAGAGAGTTTTTTGGAGTGGATTTGATGATAGGAAGTGGATATTAAAATCAGATTTGGGGCATTAGTAGTTTGGAGGGATAGACACATCAATTCAACTCCCTTTCCTCTTTTAGTGTGAGCTATTGTGGGCTAAATATCATAAGGTATTTTTATATTTATTTTTTTAACATTTAAAAGTGTGATATTTTTAGTTTGGTGATACATATTCAGCTCTATAGTTGGTTGGTTTTAAATTTTCATAATTCAATTTTGTTTGGATTTGTTAAGGGTTTGTTGGAAAACTCTCTTTTTCATCATTACCCTAATCTAGGGACATTATAATGGTATCAAACCCATATATTATCCATTATGTGGGGTAAAGTGTTTGATACATGAGTGGAAACAAAGAGGTTAAGTATTATTTAAGGAGTAGCATGAGGGAAGTAGGGATTTCACCAGTTGGTTCACCTGAGCAAGATCGAGCTACAAGTGACATGGATCACTAGGAGATAGAGAGTGAGAGGAGAGATAGGTTGGCTAAGGAGAGGTTTGAGAAGTATTATCAAAATTAGGAGAGGATGATATCAGTAATGAAGGGATTTTTTTATCCCTCAGTGAGATAGGTGGCTTGAATCCACTCAATGGAGATAGCAGTACCTCAGAGAGTAGACTATATGCACATATAACCCCTTTGAGGAATATGGCATCCATATCTAAAACTGTATATCCTAAATTATTTTAGAGTGAGGAGACTACACCAATGAGGGAGGGGTTACTTATCCCATGTAAGGAGTTATAGAGAGATATGGATGAGTATGTCACCTTATTTGTGATAGTTAGGGAGGCTATGATATTTTTTGAGTTTTCAACTTGGAAATGGGGATAGAGTGGGACTAATATTAGCCAAATGTAGAGGGGTATCCAGGGAGATATCCAACATGCATTGGGATAGTTACATCTCTCCATATTTGATGGGTCATATAAGATATTGGCTAGGGCATAGATTTAAAAGGTGGATACCTTATTATCACTTCAACCTATGGTAGAGGGAGAGGCCATTAAGTTTACCACCTTAAATTTAGAGGGAGGGTCCCATAATTGGTGTTATCATGGTTTGATCATGTAGAGGAATCAACACATACACTCCTATGAGAAGTTCATTAGGAGGTTGACTGAAAGGTTAGATAGAGTGGATCTTGAGCTTCACTTCCATGATTTAGCTCAATTGAGATAGAGGGCTTTAATGGATGATTACATCATAGAGTTTTAGTGACTTTTAGTCATGGTGATTGATATTTAAAATATGAAATTAGTGGTACTATTCACAAAGGGATTTGTTTACTCCTTAAGGGGATTGGTCAAATTGGTCAATTATTTTTATCCACCTTCATTGAGAGAGGCCATTCAAAAGGCCTATGAATTGGAGTCTTCTACTCCAAGGGGTAGATTTACACCTTTGGGACATCCAAAGAGTACATTTTTCCCACCTACTAGGTAGTAGAGAGGTGGTGGTTTGGGTCAGCCCAAGAGTAGACTTACAAAACCACCTAAGGCTAATCATGTGGTAACTTTGATTAGACCAAACTAACTAGGTTTGAGGCAGCAAAAGGAGCTACCACATAGTAGATTTGATGTAAAAAATGAGCTAAAAAGGAAAGGTCTTTTCTTGACATATAAGTAACCTTGGGAGAAAGGCCACAATTATCATGTCAAGGGATAGGTTCACTACATCGAGGGGATTTATAATGAGGAAAATGAGGAGGAATTTCAGACAACCAACTATGAGGGTAAGACTTTGGAGATAGAAGGAGAAGAAGAGTTGAGTGGTACCTTGGCATTAGTTTTAGGGGTTCCTATATATTATCCCTTCAAAGTTAAAGGGTCATTTAAGGGCACACCTAGTACCATACTTATTGATAGTGGAGAAACTCACACTTTTATTGATAGAGAATTGGTAACATCATGTATATTACAATCAGTAGATTTCAAGGGTTTTAGAGTCACAGTAGTGGATGGATTCACCATCCCTTTCACAACCAAGATTCCAAAGTGTATCCTCACTTTATAAAAACATGTGGTTGATAATTATTTTTATGTGGTAGGCATAGGGGAGACCAATATGCTCCTTGGTATTCAATGGTTACACTCACTTGGTAAATATACACAAAACTACCAAACCATGGAACTCAAATTTAAGATAGCCAATAAAGAGGTTATTTTAAAATGGTTTGAGTTATGGAGAGGCCCCATATTATAAGGCCAATAATATTTTGGGAGGATGTATCATGAGCATGAGGAGAGTGGAAAGTAAGGCTATCCATAGACATAAAATCCAACCCCTTCATCCAAATTTGGATCCTTTTAGAAAACATTTGGTAAGCATTGCAAATTCTCATTGTTGTCATATTTTTATTAAAAAGGATGGGGAGAGAGTGGATTGCCAAGGGCAACCTAAAACATGCTTGGGGAAACACCCTACTCATTTTAAAAAAAGAAGTGGTGATGTTTTGAGGAAAAGAGGACACCCCCTAAGTTTTGAAAAGATGAAAGTGAGTAGCATCTATTTAAAGGATCTAAATGACAAGAATGTGAAGTCCTTAATCTTGAAAAAGAAGGGAAAACATGCTTGGAATCACTTTAAAAACATTAGATGCATAAAAAACCAAATATATTACACATGGAAGCTAAGGAAAATAATGAAAAAAATGGTAATAAGTCTAAAGTTTTTGTTTCAAATTTACTGAATTACAAAAAATAAGTTCAGCCACATGAACATGGAAAAAATTGACATTTTTTTTTGTCTTATTACAGCCTACATTTGGGAAATTTGGTGCCAAGATGCATTCTAAAAATTATCACATAATAAAATATAATTTTAAGGATCAATTATATAAGTACATAAGAAGCCAAAAATCTGATTTTTGTGGTAAAATCCAGCCAAGGGTACAATCTAGAAATGTGTATGAGAAATCATACTTTTGGTTGAATCAAATTGGGAAAATACAATTCCATGTTGAGAGTTTGTATAGGCTTTTGTTTGATCAAAATTACATATTAACTAATCATAAAGGGCGTTGTAGAAGACACACCCAATGAAGGTTGTGCCTATGCACTTTTATCATTCAAGATATGTTGTATGAAGAGACCTTAATGATTAATTTCAGAATTGTGAATTTTTTTTATGAAGGCACATCATTCACTTTGGGATACTATATCAAAAGCAATCAAGTATGGCATGTATCAGTACTTTCAGGTTATGAATAATTAATGGGAGATGATTATGACAACTTGAACCTATGGGGGAATCCCACAAGGTATGTGTTTTTCAAATGGGGAGTTCAATTTGAAGGTTCTTTACAATGGGAAGTCATTTCAGTGAAAATATGCATTACAAAGGATGTGGGGATAGCCCCATGGAATTTTGTAATTGCTTGAATTTTGGGTGGGGAGGATCATAATGTCTCCTTTTTTGGCATATTTTTCTTTTGGAGTCCTTAGTTTGGTTTTTCCCATAAAGCTAAGGGAAGAAAGAAAAGGGAACATGGAGGGGGGTGCAGAAATATGAACAAAAAGGTAAAAAAATGTACTAAAGTCTTCTACTTTTAATTTTAATTTACAAAATGTACTTTTTATCTTACATTAACTTAAGTTAGGGTCATGTGATCCTAAACCCTAAAAAAGTGAGTTTCAAAAAGATAAAGTGCTTATGTTTGAAAGAATACAACCCTCCAACTTGGGCACCACCCTTGGAGGTTAGTTATAAAATCAAAGAAGGAATCTTGTGGAGGTTATGTTGAATATTGAATTGGAAATTTTGATCAAGTATGTGAAGATTGATTACCACATCTTTAGGACAAAAACCTTCAATAAGTGTCAAGGGTCTGGGGATAAAAACATCCATTCTTTCTACTTGGGAAACTCTACTGAAGGGATATAAGTTAGCTTTAAAATTGCATGTGTACATGCAAGTGGAACTACAAAGATGTTTTTAAACACCACCTTTATTGAGGAAATATTTCAAACCCTATCAAAAATTGGTTTTATTAATTTTACAAATTTTGGAGAATGATGAATCATCTTGAGATCTTGTTTATGATACGAAAGATCATTCCAAGGTGTGGCAACTTGCCTATGGAGTTGGGTGAGCTAGTTAGAGGGGTCATTAGAGCCAAGGAAGATTGAATAAAATTATATTGAATATTGTAGGTATGTTGACTTGATTGGAGGGAAGATCTTGAGGATTTTGAATTAGATTTATAGTTTTTTGGGAGTATAAAATAATGTAAATATTTTATAGTAATTTTCCATCTTGGGAGACCTGCCTTAAGAGTCCTTTGGAGGCAATTTTGAGGATTTTTTGTGAGTAAAATAATCAAGATTATTTCCTATATTTTTATGAGGTAGGATGAATCAGTTGGGAAAGAAATTGAGCATCTTCAGAGGGTTTTTAGAATCCATTTTATAAGGTAAAATTTTTTATATTATTTCTTATTTTATTGGTAATTTATCATAAGGGTTTGAAGGAATTTAAAAGGGAAAGACTAGTGTTTTATTCTAAAAATTTGGCCCTTATTTTTTGATTGGGGAGATTCCCTTGTGGATGGTTTTCAAGAGTTTAGGGTACCTTATTTGACCCTAAACAAGAGAAATTAATTATTCATATTATTTGTGAATTTTAGAATATATTTTCAGAGGGTTTTTGCATGAATACAAGTTTGAATTTTGAAGTTATTACATGATATTTATTACTATATGTGGTGACTTAATTGTGGGAAAATTGATCATCTCTTAGGCCATAACATTGGATAATTTTTACATAATATGAATTATTTAATTTGTATACAATTTAAATTCAATTATAGAGAGTTTGTTGGAGTGGATTTGGTGACAGAAAGTGGATATTACAATCAGAGTTGGGGCATTGTAAGTTTGGAAAGATGAACATATCAATTCAAATCCCTTTTCTCTTTCAATGTGAGTTATTATGGGTAAATCTCATAAGGTAATTTTATATTTATTTTTTAAAAATTTGGAAGAGTGATATTTTTAGTTTGGTGATGCATATTCAACACTAGGGTTAGCTGGTTTTAAATTTTTAGAATTGAATTTTGTTTTGGTTTGTTAAAAATCCCTATTTTTTCATCATTGTCCTAATTTAGGGACATTACATAACCAAACTTGTATAGATATATAAAAAAATCTAGTACAACACCAAATAACTAAACATATTTAAGTTCATGTGCATTTTATCAGAGATAAAGTCCTTAATGATGATATTGATTTGCAATTTTATCCTATATATGAATAAGTGGCATATATCTTCACAAAACCACTTGGTGCTACCAATTTTTTCAATTTAATGAAATGTTGGGTATATTGTAGTTTTCATTGATGTGGAGTGTGCATGACAATGCCACTTTATAACAACCATATATTTTTCTTCTTCTCTATACTTATTCTCATTATAAAGCATCATAAATTTCATGTGGAAGTTATGTATTTTGAGTAAACTTTGTGTGGAAGTTTTAATTTTGTACCCCAATACATTAAAAACATAATTTTTAATGGAGGTCCTTATGTTATAATAGGATCCAAATATACTTAGTGATTATTCATGATAAACTCTGAGATGTAGTCTCATGATCATGCTAGCCTAATCTTAATTTCGGTTAGTTTATGGATTATAATTCCTTTTGTTTCAAAAATTGAGTTTTGGAATGACGAAGGTTTTTAAATCCTTCAATTTATTACACATATTATAATTCCTTTAAGGTTATTATGGTTTTTATCCCCACTTAACATTAACAGGGAGTGTTGGAACATTTAATGTTATGTGGGTACCATTATTGGACCTTAACATTTGGTAAAATAATAAATGTTTTATTATTATATTTAACATGGTTTAAAACCTTTTGTAAATACAATAATAAGACATATTATTTAATTACTAACTTGGTTCCTTGGGGAAGTTGGAATTGTTGGTAATAATGGTCACCTCTCCTCATTCCTTATAAATATAGGTTTACCACTTTGGTAAAATACAATAATACACAATATTATTTTGTGAACTGTGTGAGATATATGACAAAATTATGAAGAGTTTTGTGAAGAATTTATCTAAGAAGAAGTGAAAAGAAAATTAATTGTGTATTAGGGTGTTTTTCAATTATATGAATAATAACCATGGTTTTTTTACCTCTTTGCAGTTTTCCACATTAAACCTTATGTTCATTGATTTGGTTATTCTGTCATGCTTTGTTATTATTTTACACTTTTATATCTACTATGTAAATAATACATTCATTTATTTAATTTATTTTCAAATAACATTTCCTAATCATCAATATTTCCACCTTCCACATTCCACTTCTCAATTATTTAACCTTTCATAATTATACATCATGAGTGTCCCCTATCTCTTCCACTCTATCACATCTCCTAAATGCTACTATTTTTCATTCATTGCCATCCACTTGAGGGAAATTTCAAGCCTAATTTGGGGAGAGGAATGGTTAGTAAAAATTATTTTTTTCCCATGGGATAATTACACTGAATATATTATTATTAGGAGATATATTAAATGGCATATAAGGAATATTATAGTGGTACATATTGTATAATTTTGAGTAGCTATAAATTTATTTTCATAACCAAAATTTACCTACTATAAGAAAAATAAATAACTTTATTATAGTTATAGGAAGTAACAAAATAAGACAAGATATATCTGATCATATAAATATTATGAAAACCAACATTGTAAGGGTAAAGGACTTAATTTTTCCTTTAGAAATATTACTTGTTGAATTTACTAATCTTTCAACAATAGGATATGATGGTATAATGATATGCATAATGTGCCAACAAAAATAAAGTAATTCAACTAAATAGGGAGATACTCTTAGTCACTACTCAGAGAGATAATCAACTGTAACTACCTATAGTCATATAAAATGTCATTTAAGTGTAATGAGTATCACTTGAAATGACCCTATCCATAACATAGCCATAGACCTATCTTAGGGCCTCTTTCAGTCCTTATACAACTATTTTGTGGGTTTAACCTATCCCCAAATTTATTAAGAGAAATTCCAAACCATCTACGAGGCATCCAAGCCCCTAGTGTACCAGATTATTCCACTTGGACACTAACACTAACCTATGGACACTATCACACTGTGCTAGTGACCTAAGGACTGTGTTACTATCCCTTACCTCTTTTATCCTCCAATAGACATATTTCCATTTCTAAAGACACCTTAGGTTTGGCCTAGACTTATTCCACATCCTAATAAGCACCATATCAATACACACACACACACACACACACACACACACACACACACACACACACACACACACACACACACACACACACACACACAACTTTTATCCCTTTACCCACTAGACAAAAATTAGATGCAAATATACACAAACAAGCTCATAAATAAGTTGTGTAAATCAAGGTCATTGATCCCTATTTTGTCTTACTTATGCATAAAACTAAGTGTAACAATCCTCAACTAAGATTAATTATATTTATAGTCTAAAGTCACACTCAAATTACTCAATCTAACACTCATACCATAATTTAATTACACTTGTACCAACACTTAGATTGGGAGAACTACACTAGGTTTAATTCCCTTTCAAGGTATTGGTATGTAGATAAATGTCAACACATCAGGGTATTGAGATCATGTCCAACCTATCTCATTAATGCCACACTTTTTTTCTACTTGTGCTCCTCAAGCACCCTTACAATTGTAAAGTCTAGGGTTTGACATTAAAATTAGTCAAAAATATAGAAAACACACTAATACATGTAATCACATATGTACAAGAATCTTAAACTTAGGTGAAGGTCTACCTATAATCTCTCAATCTTTGCCTACAAGGGACACTACCACACCCTTGAGACCACTAGTGTAGTGCACTACTATCCAGAGGAATGCACAAATATCTAGAAGTTTTGACTTCAGATTTATATTGAAAAGACCCTACCCAGTATCTCTACCAATTTTTATCCTATTAATTATTTGTCTCAATCAGTTTCTAGCTAAGTTACATCTTTGCATTGTTCATTAATATTTTTAGAATAATTAGATTAGGTCAATTATTATACAAATTAGAGGTTATATTTATTGCATATTTATTCCTTGATTTATTGTTTTATTCCTTTGATAACCTATGGTTTTAAACTCCATAATCCCCTAAAAAGTTAAATTATTTGGTGAGCTTGTCTTTCTTTGAATATTACCGAAACCCTAGCCCTCTATGCTCTTAGGGCTTGTATCCTTATATTTTCTATTCTTAGTAATTAATTTCAAAACCTCAAATTTATTTTTTGCAATCTTTAATAGATTAAATTTCTTAAAAGGTTTAGCATATACAAAAATTTATTTTCCTACTTTCCAACCAACAATGAAAACATTCAATAACCAATTTGATGAGATTGATAAAGATGATTTCAAGATTTCATTTCTAAACATTCAGATATGCAAGATGATATTATTTTTATTATCCATGGATAGCTTCAAAAGTATACTACCGGTCAATATTCTAACTCCATAGATTCCAATATTGTTACACCTACTATGGGGGCTACTCAACTTCTACAATAACTAGTTATAACCCAATAACCTTCACCACTAGCAGCATCTCCTATGGCTAGTACACATTCTTCCTCCCTATATGTATAATCCCTCATGTATGAGATCCATTATTTGTAGACCAAGGTGTTACATCTTGAATAGGGTACCACTAGGCCATCTCATGCCTTGGATTCTTATGTTCTTATACATACACCTTTTGTATAACATATAACAACTCCTTTACCATCTAGATTTTTGGCTCCTAAGCTTACTTTGTATGATGGTAAGGGTGACCCAGAACATCATCTATGTACTTTTCACATAGCATGTTTAGACCACATGTCTAATGATTATCTCTTCACTAAGTTTTTCCCTCATAGTTTAAAATATTATGCATTAAAATAGTTCTATGACCTTCGAAATGAATCCATCACATCATTCAATCCACTAGTAGATTTGTTTTTGGCACACTTTTCAAATAACACTAGTGATAAGATTTCTTATGCTCAAGTTTCTCAGCTTGAACAAAAATCTAATGCACCAATAGCTAAATATGTCTTATGATATAAAACTATATTAACAAATATGAATAGCCCCATGGTAAATAGAGAACTCCAAGACATATTCAAGCAGAGTTTGTTATCGACATTACATGAATCTATATTATTTAATAATTTTCAAAAATTCATATATTTATGCCATATAAAGTCATGTAAAATGTGAAATTTTACAACTTTAGTGTGGTTAAGACACCTAATCCATAGGTCCTCCTTTTGGCTCATACACCCTTCTAGGCTACTTCTTTCATTGATTCCCAGTCATATAAAGCTTTCTAAACTTAGCCCTTTCAAACTTAGGCAATCCTTTTAGGCCCAAATCCATCCCCATAAGTCTTATACCTTTAGGGAAACAACACCAAAATAAGATATGAGCACTAAAATCCAAGGGGTCCTATTTTTGATGCTATTATCTAAGTTCACTTTTGACTCCAATAATTAGATTCTACTGGTTCATTAACTTTTTACCTATCAACCTCACATGAATTCATTAAACCCATGATAATTATTTTCCCTATAAAAGGCCATTCAAATTATATTTAGAAGAGTTGACACTCATTTTAAAGAGAGAAGCAAGAATACAAGCAAGTACGCTCAAGCACTCCTCCCTATTCTTTGCATATAGCCTTCTAATATTATTCAAAGCCTACTCAAGTCATTTCACCAATCCCTAGTCAACTAAAGCACATATAATTTTGCATTCTATTTTCATTGATCATACACAAATTTCACCAAGCACTTCAACAAGAGAAATACATTAGATTGATCCTTCTTCAGAGTATTGGTATGTAGGCAACATGCCCACACACAAGGTGTGAAGTGCATCCATCGTATCTTTTACACATTAACCCCTTCTCTCTCTTTCTCAATTTCACATTCAATTTCAAACACTAGGATATCCTAAGAGTTTTGAAGATTAAAATAGGCACACAATGAGCTCTGTGAGGCCCCAAACCTTGAAATTTTAGTGATAGGGTAACACAAGCATTTTGTATAGAACCCAAAAAGCTTTCAACCTAAAGACAATAGTGCCATAATAGGACTAAAACATCAAAAAATAGGGTGTATTATTTTTGGTGCTCCTATCCAATCAAGAAATGAAGTCTAGAGACTCATTTTTTATTGTTTCTTAGTCCTGCCTCTCCAGTATCAGACCTTATCTCAATCCAGATCAGCTAGAATAAGTTAAGTTCTAATCTCTCTCACTTTTTAATATATTTAAAAAAGGTAATAATACAATCTATTTACACAAATTATTAGGTTAATTATTGCATATTTATTTACTAATTTACATTTCTCAACCCCTTTATTATTTAGGAATATAACTCCAATATTCCAAAAATAATAAAATAGTTGGTGAACTCGACTTACTTTGAATTTTTGCACAAAAACCCTAGAAGCCATAGGGCTAATTATTTATAATTTTTTTCAATATTTTCCTAATTTTTATTGAATTTAAAAATAAAAAACTATAATTTAATTGAAATATTTTCACTAAATTCACCCAACCCTAGTTTGCACATACTAGGTCCTATTTGCATACAAACACTTTCAAACCACTAGGAAAAATATATTGTTAATTTTAGAAATCTTTTCAAAATTTTCCTAAATTTTTCAAGATAAATGATAAAAATTCAAAGTAAAATTTTCAAATTATTATACTAATTTTGAAAATAAAATCAATCTCTAGTTGCATTAACTAGTTCCCAGTTATTTTCCCAAGTTTTTCCAATCATTTTTGCATTTTTGGTTAAAAATCTAACTCAAAAAATAAATTTAAAATTCAATAATTCATAGTATGTTAAAAATAATATTTTTAAAAAATCCCTAGTTGCATATACTAGCACCTACTTTCTTTTGAGGTATCACCTTACATATTTGGCAGCTCAGTATCCTTTTTATGTAAATTCTAATTCACTATTTTTTGGACTTTAAATTTCTATATTCAGTAATTTACATTTATAGCACATTACCTATTAAAACATATTGCAAAACATTTCAATTTTTTTTCCTACTTTACTAATGGCTCAATATACCAGTTTTGATGAAATTGATAAAAGAGAACTTCAAGAACTCTTAACCAAACATTTGGATATGCAAGATGACATGCTTATAATTTTACAAGAAGAACAAAAAAAAGTAACCAATGGGAAATATTCTCAAACAACATAGTATCTAGTGACAAATAACACTACAAGGGTTACTATGTCTCAAGAACCCCTTATAGCAGCCCAACCTTCTTACATGCCACTAGCTATATCTAGTACATCCCTATCTCTTGATGTGGTAGCCCTTGTGTAAGAGGTAAGATCTCTTTAATCCTAGGTGAAACATATTGAGAAAGGTATTTATAGACCTACATAGGCATCATATTCTTTTATTTTACTTCGTACACCATTAACATGTCACATTACTTCTACACCCTTGCCATAAGGTTTTGTTCAACTCAAGATTACTCTTTATGATGGTAAGGGTGATCCAAAGACACATTTGAGAGATTTTCACATAGAATGCTTGGATTATGTACCCAATGACTAGATACTTACCAAGCTATTTCCATAAAGCCTAAATGATTATGCCTTATGAAGGTTTTATAGTCTATCAAATCAATCAATCATGACATTCAATCCTTTAATAGACATGTTCTTAGCACATTTCAATATCAACATTGATGATAGGGTTTCATATGCATAGATTCCATAGCATAAACAAAAGTCAAATGAGCCTTTCACAAGTTATGTTCTTAGATACAAGACTATTCTAGCTAAGTTAACTAGCCCCATGGCTGATCAAGAGTTATAGGATATCTTCAAATAGAGACTTATACTAGCATTGCATGAATCTATTTTGTTCAAAAGATTCTCTTCCTTCACTAAATTGTGTCATACACTTGAAAAAAGAGAATCAAGCTAATTTCAATGGGCAAACTTAAGTATTCAAGTATCCCAAACACAAATAATAAGAGTAACAATAAAGTCCTATACAAGGTCAAAATTAATGATAATAGGAATCAAAAGCAGCCAATAGTTAATGACACTTTCATGCCCCCTTAGTGTGTGGTTCTATCAGTACCTCCTCAATGTGCATTTACTAATCTAATAATTTATCCATCCAAGATTTTATAGCAGTTATTAGAATGTAACATCATCACTCTCTCTCTCTTATCGAGAAGTAGATATAATAAAGCCTCTTCCATGGGGATGTGATCAACATGCATTTTACGATTTTCAAAGGACACTAGGATACACCACAAACAAATGCATTAGTTTGTGACATAAGATACAAGATTTGATAGATGATAATCTACTTGATCTAGGAACTTTAATTGAGCCTCCAAAGGAAAAACAAACATAGAATAAAGCCTTGAAATTTTTTTCCAATCCATTTCCATATCATTCTAAACAAGAGCAAAGAGACACATCAGGGGTTCACCATACATAATAGGCACCTTTATTGGGATCACATCCTTTGAGTTATATAATAGGGGTGTATGAGTCTAGAGTTCCAGCCAAGCCTTCAATATATTTTTTAGATCATGAGATTATGGAGGATAATATAGGATATAATGCACTATTTATCAGAGCACATATTTAGAATCAACCTATTCACAGTGTACTAATTGATAACACTTCCAGTCTTAACATGTGAATTTTCACACTACTACAACATTTGGGTTATTTAAAGTAGGATATCACTATGATAGACATAGTTATCAATGGTTTTAGTGGGATTAAATAGAGTTCATTGGGTGAGATAGTACTTCTACTATAGGTTGGTCCTACATATGTGGCCACACTATTCACTATAGTTCTCAGTGTATAAGTTTTTGACATATTACTTGGTTGACCATAGATTCAAAAACTTAGGTTAGTACCTTCTATAGTTCATAGATGCATGAAATTCATTCATGCTAATTAGGTTATTATAGTTATTAAAGTTCTTTATGAGTCACCACTCCCCACTTCAGAGCCATCTACTAGCTTACAGTCACTAGTTCTAGTTCTTCCACCTATTTTAGTTTCCACTCCAATTTTAGTTTAGCTTCCATTTTAGATTTAGACATAGTTGTGGCATACATCACCAATATAGAGGGTTCATACACCCCCATAGTTTTAGGATTCTAGATAGCTTCTAGCTATAGTGTTCACACCTCGAGCAATTACATTATGGTTTCATACATCTACATAGAGAGCACCTGTTCACAAAGTTTCTTCTCCTACTTTTAAATGGGTCCCTAAAAGCCCTAAAATTGTATCCACTTCTTAGATTCATAGGGGGAATCCACACTTAGTTTCCACTTAAAATATTTTAGAGTAATTACAAAATACATAGATTTTAGTTGCATAATCTTAGACAATCCATCGTGCCTCACGATCACACACGATCCCATTATTTGATACATGACACCATGACAGGGGGTCTCATTTGAAACTCATCAGTTAATATCAATTGTTTAGCCCTGATTATACATAAACTCTCTTACTTAATTTTACATAGTTCAAACATTTTCAAAAATACAAAAATAGTATAAAACTTCAAAATACCAAAACATTCAAAAATTTGTAAAAACACCTAAAACATTTTTTGATTGTATGCATCATCCATGTTTACATTACTAATATCATGCTAAGACTTTAATTTGTCATTTCATGCTATTATATGTCAATTTATCTACATTTCCATACTTCACTTGATCTTATTTGAGTGTGTACAATGACATCCAGCTATTTGATTGCTTCATTCTACCCATTGAGGTGGTATTCATACTTCTACATTCAAGACATACATCAATATACACACCCATTAGGGGCATCTTCTACATGACTACACCATCCAGGTTATGTCATTCCTACACTACATACTTTGAGTTATCATGTTGATGTACATTACTCTATAGATTACAGAGATTATTACATTGACATTTCACTAGTACCTAATACTTATGTATTTATTAACATATACCTAGTCTTATACTACACATGTTTTGCATACTTTCACATTTACTTTGATTATTTAGATGTGTTTTTATCTTCTAGTTCTTACTTTTACTTTAATTCCTTTCTTAGCGTAGCTTATGTGATTACATTTCTAGTCTCAGCTTGTCTCTTTCTTGTGCCTTAGGATATTTGCCAATGTCTTTTCCTTATATTCATGTGTGTACCTTAGGAAATCTACCAATGTCCTTTATTTGTACTCTTTATTGTATTTTTGGCCTTTGTGCTAAATTTTCTTCTTCACTTATATGTGTATGTGGCATTTGAATATGCCTTGTATGCTTGCATTCTAGTTTGAGGGATATGTGTCCATGTCCCTTGTTTGTGTGGCCCCTTAACCACCCTTGTATGATTCTTGATTCTTGCTTTATATGATTTTTTGTTCCTCACTATGTGAAATTCCATGATTCCAATGATGCATTTATCTTGCTTCTTGGATGCCATGATGGACATCATGTTCCATCCCTCCATGCTTACTAACAACTAAAAACTAATATCTAACATTACTAGTATAGTCTAGTACTTTACACATGATTTAGAATTGTTATATATATATCTAGGAATACCCCTATTGATCTAATAATTAATCAATTCAAATATTTCTATATATTGAAATACATTTTCAAATATTCAATGCTATATCTTGCATCTATATAAGTTTAACACACTTGTAGGATGCTTTTTTTTAAAGTAGTCATTACAGGTTCATCATGCCTACCCTCAAAAGAGGGGGCATCAAACAAGGGTTTTTCATAGAGATCAAACCTCCTAACATTCAAAATAACATTCAAAACACTCAGTATAGAATCTAAGGGTCAAGCTGGTCAAACTAGATCATAAAAATAGTGATTTTTTCATATTAGCATTCAGTTTTCACACTAGAAAATAGCACCATAAATGGATAGTAGCACCAAACATAAGGGTGTACACATTTTGGCACTCTTTTCCAAGAAATAAAACACTTAGGGTTCCTAGAAATAGGCAAAAAGTTTAGTTTAGGGATAGTTTTTGCACATCTAGATTAGTTAGATTTAGCAGTTTCAATATAGTTTTCTCAGATATAGTGGGTTATCATGCATAGCATGATGGTTATCAATTTTAGTTTAGATTAGGTAGTTGGAATAACTTCTAGATTAGAATCCATGTTCTAGACATTAATGATGGGGGTTAATGAGCACATCACATTGATCTTAATTTCTTTTTGAGTTTAGTTTTATTCTAGGCATTCTCAATAGTTATATGCCTTATCCCATCTGTAGGTGGTTGGCATCACATTTGAGTTAAAATTTCATAAAATTTTAAATTTTTGAGTACCCAAGTTCTTGAGTTATCTTTCACATAAGCATTTTGCATCAGTTTTAAAGAGGCTTTCATACAAGCCTAACCTCCATCTCTCAAAATGGCCAAGAGTAGCCTAGTTTCTAGCACATATTCAAGCTATCCATGCCACATTGTTAGATTTATATCACATCCATGGGCTCCATGAACCATATCATATGACATATATTCTATACCTATATCAGTTCATAGCTTCACTTCATGGGGAAATGATGGAGCCAAAGGTATAACTAACCTTTGTATTCTTGAGCCACCTATTCAGAGGGATTGGACACATAGTCCAAACATTAATTACCACACACATGATTTGTTAAATTCACATAGTTGGTGATGATAAAGCTAAAGGGCCAACCTTTACATTTTTGAGCCACTTTTTGGGGAATTGAGCACTTATCTCTATTCATGATATTACTCTTGATTCAACACACACTCGACATCATCCATCACATTCCAATATCACAATAGGTTTTGTATTAGTTCACATACCCAATGAGGTGTATTCATTCCTTTCTCTTCCTCTTACTTAGTTATTTTACATTCCTATTTTGTATATAGTATATCTAATAGTAACTAATTTACTTTATGTTTTCATTGTAGATTTACAATTCACAGTGTGCTCTCTATGCACATCCAGCATCACACAAATTCATGAGATTCACCCTTACAGGTAAGTTTAGGTATGCTTCTTATTTTCCTTTATCCTAATATTTCACTTTGTTACATCACTAGAATAAAATGGGGGCAAATGTAGTTATGTAAAATATGAAATTGTAAAACTTTAGTATGGCTAAGACACCTAATCCATAGGTCCTCCTGTTGGCTCACACAACCCTTCTAGGATGCTTCTTTCATTAATTCTTAGTCATCCAAAGCTTTCCAGACTTAGCCCTTTTAGACCCAAGTAACCCTTTCAGGCCCATAACCATCCCCCCAAGTCTCATCCCCTTAGGATAATAGTGCCCAAATAGGATAGGAGCACTAGAACCTAGGGTGTCCTATTTTTTGTGTTGCTGTCCAAGTTCACTTTTGCCTCCAATGATCAGATTCTTTCGATTCTTTATCTTTTTCCTTATCAGCCTCATGTGAATTCATTTAACCCATGATCATTAGTTTCCCTATAAAATTCCATTCAAAGTCCATTTAGAAGGGTTGCATTAATTTTCAAGAGAGATGAAAGAATACAAGCAAGTACACTCAAGCACTCCTCCCTATACTTTGCATACAACCTTCCAATATTATTTAAAGCTTACTCAAGTCATTACACCAGTCCCTATCCAATTGAAGCACATATAATTTCAATTTTTAGTTACATTGAAGATACACAAATTACACCAAGGACTTCAATGGGATAACTACATTAGCTTGATCCCTCTTCAGAGTATTGGTATGTAGGCATCATGCCCACACATAGGGTGTGAAGTGTGTCTAGCATATTTTTTACACACTAACCCCTTATCTCTCTTTTCCAAGTTTACATTCAAGTTTAAACACCAAGAGATCTTAAGAGTTTTGAATTTTAAAATAGGCACACAATGAGCTCTATGAGGTCCCAAACTTTGAAATTTTAATGACAGGGTAACACAAGCATTCTAAACAAAACCAGAAAGATTTTAGCCTCAAGACAACAACATTAGAATAGTACTACAACATTAGATAATAGGGTGTCTTATTTTTGACGCTCCTATCTAATCAAGAAATGAAGTCTAAAGACCTATTTTTGACTATTTCTCAGTCATGCCCCTCTAATATCAGACCTTGTCTTAGCCTAAATAAGTTAGAATAAGCTAAGTTCTAATCTCTCTCACTTTCTACGATATTTAGAAAAGGTAAAAATACAATCTATTTACACAAATTAGTAGGTTAAATCTTGCATATTTATTTACTGATTTACATTGCTCAACACCTTTATTATTTAGGAATATAACTCCAATATTTTGAAAACAATAAAACACCATACAATGAAATAAAAAGAAGTCAAACTTATCTCCATGGGAAAATTAAAATACATAACTAGATCAAATTCAACTAATAAGAGTTCTAATAAGCCCCCATACAAGGTGAGACCCATTGAAAATAAGAATGATGAAAAGACAATAATTAATGTAACCTCATAACTAGTGCCTCACATGGTTTTATCATCTCCTACAAGGAGACCTTTTTTGAATATTCTTGAATCACCAACACATGTTCTATAATAGCTCTTGGAATTCAACATCATATCTCTCCCTCCTATCAAATAAGTTGATATGACTACGCCTCTTCTAAAGACTATGATTATAATGCTTTTTATGATTATCACAGGGCCCCTAACCATACTACAAATAGGTGCATTAGTTTATAACATAAGATACAAGATTTGATAGATGTTAATATCTTTGATGTGAGCACTCCTACATAAACAACCAAGGAATAACCAATAGAATCCAAAGCAATGAAAATATTTTTAGATCTATTTCCAAAACATATAGCTAATGAGATAACAAGAACTTTAGATGTTTATTATACATATTAGGCACAACCACCACTAGCATATTATCATACTCATATTGTGGACACACACCCTATACATAATAGCATTAGTGTGTATAATACTATAGTTCCAGCTAAACCTCTCATCACTTTCTTAGAGTAGAAGATAGTTGATGATGACACAAATTTATATGCACTCTTTATATGAGCCTACATTGATCATCATCCTATTTAGAGTGTCATGACTTACAATGGGTCAAGCATCAATATGTGTACTAAGACACTTATACATCACTTGGACTATTCAAATTAGGATATATTTTAGATAAATATAATTATTCATGGCTTTAGTGGCCATGTATAGAGTTTTATTGGAGATATTGTATTTCTATTACATGTTGGGCTAGTACACATGGTAACTAGATTCATAGTCCTACCTAGTGTCAACACATTTGATATGTTATTGGGTTGGCCTTGGATATAATAGAATTGATCCATTATATCCCCTATACATAGATGTATCAAATATATACATGTTAATTAGGTGGTTATAGTTGAGGGCCTTCCATATGAGTATGCTTACCTATTCCATAGCCAATTATATAATAGTCACCAATTATAGCTCCAAACATAGAGTCCATTAGCACGCCTTAAAATTAGTTGAAGCACTAGTGCAGGTGAATTCTACTCCTAAAACATTACCGCGTATGCATACTCTCCCATATAAACATTTATTAGAGAGGACCCTATGTCAAATACATGTTGTGGATTCTAGAGAGCCTCTCTCTATCCCATTACCACATAGATCAATGTTACAACATAGATAACCCACTCCAATTATAACTTATTCTACTAGATGGATCCTTAAGAGCCCCATAATTTATAGGCCTAGTCACTCAGCTCCATAGATTTATATCCCCACTCCATAGTCAATGTTAGTTATAGATCACTCAGTTCATTCTTCATCTTTTTCATATAGGACACATTGAGTATGAGTCTCTTTTGAGACTCATTGATAATTAGTATCTCTCCTCTTGTACATAGCTTATATTAAAAAAATACAAAAATAATACAATATGTTAAAAATATAAAAACATTCAAATATTTCTTAGAAAATACAAAATTTTAGATTGTATGCATTTTCATGATTACATTCCTTATATTTACCAGGTACTACATATCTTATCTATGTTAGTCTAGTTCAATTTTATCATACATACATGCTTCACTTATTTTCTTTAAGTGTTTATATATTCTTACAGGACTCAGGTCTATCACACAGATCTAGATTTTTTATGATCTACCCACAAGGGGAACATACACAAATACATAGATTAAGTATTGATACATTCACCCATTGGGGGCATCCTACACAAAAATTTCATGTTATTAGATTATATCATTCTATACTACACTAATTTTATGTCGACTACTATTACCATAGACTTAGTTTATGTACATATTTGCTCTTATGTAGATTTATACCACATGTTCATGCATACTTTCACTTATAGCTTTCTTAGTTTAGATTTGATTGTGTCTCTTTATTTCTACATCTAGTTGAGGGTATTTGAATATGTCATTATTCCATGGATCTAAGCCACTTCTTTTCACTATACATATGCTTAGACATGTGCCCATGTCCTTATATGTGCTTGCTTGATTATGTATGCAGACATTTTAACATGTTTTTCTATGTGACTCTAAGACAACCTTGCTTGTTCTTTATGTATGTAGACTTTTGAACATGTTCTTACATGTATTTATTTCTTAGACTTAGTGGCATGTACCCATGTCACTTGTATTATAGACCCTTATCCTATTTTGTGTGACTCATGTCTTTGTATGTATGCCTTCATGTATGCATCATGGCCATGGTACTTGTCTCTTGATTGTTGCTTTTATACTCATTTTATGATTCCATGAAGGACTTCATGCATCTCTCCTTCTTATTATGTGCCTTGATAGGCATCATTCCCCATCCTCCCAAGTAGCTTACATATATTATACTCATGTTTTTTGTTCATACACATGCTTACATTATTATATCTATCTTGGAAAAGTTGTGAATGCTAGATCTAATATACATCATACATTGTCAACTTATGCTCAATCAATGTTACATTTCAATGTCATGTATACACATTATATGGATTTATCATGCACATATCACATATTTTAAATTTAAGGCACATGATGTAGAGCTTTTAGTTTGAGGATAGTTATTACATAAGTTCAATGAATCACCTCAAAAGAGGGGAAATTCACAAGGGTTCATCATAGTGATCAATCCATCCAGGTGAACTTAAAACACAATTTTCAACACATAAACACAAACTACAGATCTCAAAATTAGGAAAACATAGTGTAAAATAATAAGACACATAATAGTTTTAGTTTGCCATAGAAAAATCACATAAGGACACTAGTATGGAAAAAAGGATACTAACATAGTGCACTATTATCCAAGGGACCACACTATTGTCTAGTAGACCCTGAAATAGCAAATTATAGATTGTATAGAAAAGTATAATTTAGGTTTGTAATTTTTAGTCACAAATTATCAGTTATGCTTAGTTTATTCTAAATTTTACACATAATTATATGAGTTTTCTTAAATTGGGGACATCATTCACAACATGATCACTCCCATTTTAGTTTTAGATATGTTCAAATATAGATTGTTATAACTTAGTCCAAAGTCTACATGCATAGATATCAAATTAGGGGCATCTACATGGCACATTATTTTTTCATGATCAATTTATACCAGTTTTCTCATATGAAATGGTAGCTCCATGTCATTATCCGTGTTGTATAATTTAGACACCATTTTTACCAAGTTTCACACTAGATTGATGCCTTATTATGTTTGTAGTGATTAGCATTTTTTAGTAGTCTTTGATCTACATTACTGAGTGCTCAATGGCCCCTGAGCCATTTTACATTTTAGAGTTATTGAGTGGCCTAGATCCATCTTATATAATTTCATGACATCATATAGTTTCAGTCACAAATGCATTCACTACACATGGGTAGGAAATTATGGATTCATAATTTACTTGAGTTCTTAAGCCACCTACATAGGAGGGTTGGATAAGCCATTAGTCCAATCCAAGTTATTATAGATTATTATCCACTAAATAGTGGTGGGCAATGATTGAGTTAAAATAAAATTGAGTCATTAAGCCACTAAAACATGGGGATTGATCAAGCCATCAGTCAAGTCCAAGATATTGACTAATTTTATCACCCTTAACACACATAAGATGTCACAAAGCTTTTGTATTGGTTTAGGTACCTAATGAAGTGTATTAATTAATTTCCTCTTTCTCTTATCTTTTTACTCAGTCTTGTGTTTGCTTTTGATATTCTGTAAGGAATCATTCATCCATGTTTCATTTGTAGGATACATAATGGATCATGCCTCACAAAATCAAACTCAAATACATAGTCTTTACCTCATATTTAATTCCAAGTACACTTCTCTTTCCTTTATCCTAGTTGTTTGCTCCAATCTGCTCCTGCTCATGAGACACCATCAGATTTGGCATTCTTTAAAAAGGGAAATGTGGGCATAAATATGGACTTTTGTCCTCCATTTTAGAACTAATTTGTGATCAGCCTAAGGCATGAATGTAGGTATTAAAATTCATAAATGGACTCTATGTGAATAGTCTCCAAGAGATGCACTATCACCATAAAAATTTTAATACAATATAATTCACACAAATTAAAGATGAGTTATGAATATTTGATTGTTGGGATTATTCTTTCTAAACACAAGGGGAAAGGGTATTTAAATTCCATTAAACAAACACAAAAGAGAGGGAAGGCTAAGGTAGATAAGGGAAGACTTTAGGTTCAAAATGAACTTAATGTGTTGATCACTGAACCAAGTGACTCTACCACAGCTATACCACTCTAGACCGAGTTTCACTAGAGTTATACCTCCATGAACATATAGTGGGAAGAGTATGAGGGAACTGGGAGTATGACTTTTATGTGAGTTCTCAATATTTATGAGTACTATGGGATTATTGTCAAAAACACATAAATGCTATGCAAGAATGTATAGCTTGACACACAAATTATCAATACTACCAAAGGGGGAACAAATTAAATCCCACATAGATTATAATAGCTAATCACATCATAAATATGACATATATAAAGTATCAAAGTGAATCCAATTAACCTATCATTTATGATCAATCAAATATGAATATGAAAGAAAATTGAAACATAGGAAAGACCCTCTTGTAGAAAAAAGAGATTATATTCATTAAAAGAGTAAAATAATACTACAATAATCAATCTGGGCCACTATAAAGTGCAAAGTGATGAAGAAAATGTAGGTGAAATCTTGGAAATAATCTAATAGCACTTTCGAGCAATTTTTGTCAACCCTATAATACAATATGGCTCTTCCTTAAATATATAAGGATTGGTGCTCACCTCCAAAAAGTATGAGGACCCCATTTTGGGCCATGATGGCCACTCATTATAGTTATAACAATATTTCAAAATTTAAACCAAAAAATCCTTACAAACTTGTAACATATCTATGGGGGACCATTACTTTACACAAGGAGGTGACAAAGAGGGATCAATTCCTAACTATTTTGACTGGACACTCCTAACTTCCAATGTGACTACCATAAGTTCAAACTCATTATACATGTTGGTCAAGTTCATTGGGGGATCCTTCAAGATAACCTTAGTTTGAGCTGTTAGTCTCTAAGAGATTTGTGAAGTTGATTCCATTAATGCTTGGACTCTATAGACTTGGTTGATTATCATTATGGACTGATTTGGTAGGCCCAACATCACCTGGGCCCCTTCCTATTTTGCCTTGGCCACTTTCTCCCTCATAACCTGGTCTGATTAACCTAAGTAGACTCTAAATTCTCCTTGGTCAAGCAAGGTGCCATCTGAGTGGAATAATATGGAGATATTGATCTCTTTGAAGTAGTTCAATATCTTATTCTTGCCTTTTTCCAAGGGTATTATTATAGTTTGGGCCAAGGTTAACCACTCCTCCATTGTTAGTCTCATGTTTTTGGAATATGTTTGGTATAACCCCAAGTTTGAGATTGGGATGATTTTAAGCTCTATAAACATTACTTTTTTTACTACCACATGTAGTTTCCATTACTTCCCATTGATTTTTATGATGTTCCCCATGGAGGATTATATTTGATGTATAATTACATCAGTCTTAGCCCAAGTATCCACTAATATCCTAAGGATTGAGAAAATTAGTAGGAGGGCATCCTTGAACTTCCCTATTAGTTTGACTAGGAATGTGCTCTTCAATTGGTCTTCAAGAGATGGACTTGGCTCTAAATATCTCCAAGGAGATTTTCAAACAGCTCATGGGTATATTAAAAGATAGATAGTGGGTCCTCATCCATCTTCTCACCTCTAGTGGTAGTACTCACCTTGGTGAAGGAAAATAAATCCTAATGGGTCTACCATATCATGGGGTTCCTCTCCTGGATAAATATTGATATGAGCTTCCTTTTCATACTCATGAAGGCTTGGTAAAAACTCCATTATACATCCAAGTTGCCATGTACATCCATTTATAGTGCTTATGACCCTAAGAACGTCCCTCAAGTTACATGGGGTGTAGGAGGTGTGGTAAAATGGTGGTGAAGGGTGGAAGACAAGGTAAAGGGGAGATAGAGGAAATATGAGTGAAATTGGAAAGGAGTGGAGGTGGAGGGGGTATGGGAAAAAAGGAGGGAGAACCAAAGGGGAGTCCCATGGGAACATTTTATCTTACCATTATTCTTGAGTGAGGTTCACTTGAGTCAGAATTCCCCTGAGAATGGGTTGTGGAATAATAAGGAAGAGATGGGTTGGTTGAAGGTGATTCTTGTGGGGAATTAGGTAAGGGAGAGAGGTGTTGAGGAGCTAAATGTTGAGCTAATATTACTAGGGTTGGAGGAGCCATTGAGATTTATGGAAGAGGTGGAGTTGGAGTAGAAGGATTTTAGACTAGAGCTAGAGTGTGGATCACCTTATTTTTGTTCTTCATCCTCTTTCCTAAGTAAGTTTTAGGTGATATGATGTTTGCTTTAACCATGATGATAAGGACCATATGGGATGATGGTAAAGGAATTAGATCCATAGAAAGGAGCACCATGTTAACTAAAGTGGGGACTAGGAGGGTCCCTGATAAAAGTGGTATGCCTAAAAGGCTATAATCATGCTCATTACTAAAGGCATGCCCAAGGAGGATATAAGATGTGAGATGGGAAGATAAAAAGGAAAAAGAAAATCAATGACACTCAAAAAGGTTGTGTCTAAATATACTTGGGAAAAATATGGAGTGGAAGAAAACGGAAATATAGGGAGTGGAGCTAAACTAGTGGGCACTAGAACTAGGAGTTGAAATGTGGTGGGAGTGAGGGGTGGAAGGGAAATATGATGAGATGGAAGAGTGAGTAGGATAACCTAGATGGGTGCCTTCTAGGTGCCTCATTATAAGCTCACTCTCAAGATACCACCCACATCAAATCTCAAGGTTTATAGTATCATTAGTTGAGCGGGTTATACTTAGGCTACTTGGTATAATGTAGTTTAGGTTTGGCACTACCATACCATGGTTACTGGAGCCATTGGAAGAAGTGGAAGTAGAGTAAAATGAGAAACTAGAAGAGGTGGAGGTGGATCATGGGGAGTAGAAGTTGTATAAGAGATAGAGTTGGAGATCAAGGGGGAGAAGGTGGAGGGATACCCTGTAGGATCCTTCATGAGATGGATAAAGCTATTGGAGTTGGGTCCTCTACAAACTAAGTAAGAGTAGGAGGAGGCATAGAGGGGACTTCTTGAGCATTATTCCTCTTATTTTTCTTCTTAGATTCTATCTGGGATAACACATCCTAGTTATTAATGATAGTTACATATAGCTCATCATCACATTTATCTTGATGGCCATAGTTAATTTTGATCTGAGTTGAGTATTGTGCCAAATTGGCTTGAATTACCCCTTTAGGATCCCATTATTGAAACTTACACTTTGAAAGTGAGAAGGTGTCTTTCTTGGCCACCATATTCTTTATCAATGAGAAGTTGTTTAGGAGTGATAGGAATGCCTTCTACTGATGATATACATAGAACCTGAATATGCCATCCACTAATTGATAGGCGATCTCTTATTTTACTAAGTGGTCATGGGCAAATATGGTAGGTAGAGGGGATCTTTCATAAATATCATGACCTAAATCACCATGTCATCCTTATATAGTTAGTATTCCCCAAAGGATATGATAGAGTCCCACATTGCCTTTGAGATTTAGAGCATCAAAGCTTCATTGACCTCCTAGTATACCACTAGGTAGAAGTGCTCACTTACATCTTAGACATGCTGGTGGAACTCATGGCCATATATCTTATAAAATATCATGTGGACCATTGGTCCACCAAGAACCCATGTAGGAGAGGCTAAAATCTTGAATGAGATCATCCCACAAATTGCATATATTAAATAGATCATCATGTAAAAGTCATCTTCAACTCAAGCCTCCTATGTCTGGGATGTCTGACTATGTTCAAATCATATGTAGGAGGGGCACCCACATCTCATTGATGTGTTTGAAATATGGGTCTTTGAATATCTATTTCATTATAATAATGCCTACTTGGACCTCCTCCCAAAAGGTGCAAAATATGTAAGCATTGAATTTTTACTTATTAACTCACTCAGAGTTGGGGTTCTTAGCTTAGTTGTGGAAGACATCATAGATCTAGTAGGTGTTCATCTAGGCTGACATTATTGTTACATAGTAGGAGAAAGAGAAGTTTGAGAGTGAGTGGTATGCCTTGGAGGAATTCCTAGATATATCAACAATATAGTGTTAAGAGGTGGGTGAGCATTCCTAGTCATTGACAATGTCTTGCATGCATATGGCCTTATGGAGGGTTTCACCCAATAAGTTGATGTAGAAAATTGCCTCTGGTTTGGCTAAGGATCTATGGATCCTCCACTTATTATAAGACCTAAGAGCATCCTCATACTCAACCTACTAGTCATCTACGTTTATAAAATCCTCAGGAAATTTTTCAATTGCCTTAAATATATCATTATAGTGCTTATACTTAGTTAATCTAACAGGGAAGGTGGTTTCTTAGTACTCAAGTTTAGCCTTCAAGTTTGAGAATGTATTATCCATTAAAGTAGGATAAAGGGGAAATTTAGGGAGTTTTGAGTATATAAGGCATGAGATATAGGTGCTCTATATAATTTTGAAAGTAAGGAGTTAGCTATTTTTTGAAGTTAGCAATGGTAACTATTAAGGGTCTTCTCTTAGGCTTTATAAATGCATGATACACCTCCTTGTATTAATGTCATTCGATAGCTCACTTTCTATGAATTTTAATTTGAGTTGATGGTTGGATTTTTTCCCTTTATTTATAAATCTAGAATTGAATTTGAATCCTATGATCTTTTACCACTATTTGAATATATCAATGGCGATGGGATGTTCTTAAAACTATCTAATTAGGTCTAACTTCCCACTCTATTAATAGCTAGCACATGATGAGCACACAATCAAATCTCTTAGAGGCTTCTCAACTAACTCATGCCTTTTACACATGTCATCTGCTCATTAGTTTTCCCATTAATGGTCGACACCTAGGCATTACTTTGTATCCCATATTTATCCCCTAGGTTAGGTGATGTGTCACTTATAGACACATGGCATGTTTTAATAGGATTTTATGTCTCATCCATTCTTATTTCTGAGCTTTTTAGGGTCTTAAGTATAAATTAGTTCATCAACATACTAGGTGACATGGTATCTTCCCATTTGATCAGGCTCTCTCAGGCACTAACATATCTAGCAGGTTCAGGGAATTGGATGTTTTAATTTATGGTGATATGGCACCTTCCCATTTGACTTGGATCTCTTGGGCTTTAATATATATGATAGGTCTGGGGGACTAGATGTTATGATTCATGGCAATGTGTGCCTTCTCATTCGATCAAGATCTTCCAAGATCTGTCATCTTTGATAGGTCCATGGGATTGGCCATTCAAAATTGTGGTGACATGGAACCTTCCTACTTGGCTAAGATATCATGGGCTATCATATCTCTGATAGGTCTAGGGGATTGACCATTCTGACTCATGGTGATGTGGCACCTTCCCATTTGGATGGGCTCTCTCAAGCTCTGACATCTTTGACAAGTCTGAGGGACTGGTCACTCTAACTCATGGTGATGTGGTACCTTCCCATTTTATTAGGTTCTCATAGGCTCTGAAATATATGATAAGACTAGGGGACTAGTCTCTCTGACTCATGAGAACATGTCACCTTCCCATTTGACTAGGTTTTATGAAATCCATGAAATGACTAATAAAAATAAAAAGAATATGATACATTTAAATTACTTGTTAGATACATAGATATCAATTTGCTATGGAAGATAATGAGTCTATTGATATGGGAAGGTAAGTAGGATCTAGGAGATTCAACTAAAAATTAACTTAAAACATTACTTCCGTGATTTATAAAAAATACCAAACACTCCTTAGTTATAAAAAGAAATTAAAAGATGCCTATTACTACTAGGGGTAATCAAGGCAGTGCATATTCTGAAGATTTGAGTGGGCATAACCAATAATAACAAGAGGAAGGACTCTAAATCTATGGTTTGTGATATTTTTAGAGGGGTCCCCCATTTTAAATAAAAAGGGTCATCTTGGCCATAATAAATCATGATTTTTGTAGGGAAAGTGATGAGAATCACTTAGAACATAACCAGTTTCTTCTTCTTTCCTTGTTCAACACAGAGAGGTATTTATTGTCCATAAAAAACATGTGGCATAATTTATCATAATAGCAAGTATCATATGATTTTTCACCCTATAGATGGCCACTAGTGTGTGTGAGAAGTGATTTTTATTTTCAATTTATTCTTGAATTACCTTCGAGTATTCAAGGTTGGACTAATTATCAGACTTCCTTTGAGGCATTATTGGCTTGATGGATTGGGGAGGTGGCTAGGTCATTGTTCTTCTATGATACACACATCCATAGCCCTAACAAAGATGCCTCTAGTCCTATTCATGGCATTTGTCCAATCCCAGCTAGGCTAGAAAGCTTATAGTGGGGATTGCATGTACATCCCTTTTGAGTTAGACTCAAAATCTAGATTATGCATGCTTTCTTTATTATTTTTTAAGTTTTACATGAAAAGACCATTATTTATTAGTCTTATCCATTAAGGGTTTGGTAACAAGCCAAGGGTTAATGGATAAGGGGAAATTTATGAATAGTCACCCATTCCTTGATCCACTTGAGTAATCAAGTATCTTCTTGAGCCATTATTTTAAGTGCAGCTTGGTGTCTATCTTTGGGTGTAAGTTGTTCTAAAATCCACCTATTTATCTTAAAATCATTAGCTTCTTAAATATGGGATGTCAAAAATTTTCCATTACCATCCTAAAATCTCTTATATCAAAATTTTCCACCTGGGCCTTCCTATTCCTTAACATTCCTCCTAGGTTTCATCCACCACTTGAAGTAGTTACTAACAAGGGCTAGGCATTAGAGGAACAATTTAGAATAAATAAGGGGTTAGAGGGGAAAAACATAAAAAAAAAATTAAAAACACACAAAAAAAATAAACACATGATTAAAGTAAACACATAATTAAAGCAAATATATCTAGTATATACATTAATACCTCCTACTGATATTATTTAGAGTCTAATTTGGAGGGGGTAATCGAGAAATAGTGCTTCAAAAACTATCCATTTACTAGAAGTTATATGTCATTTTCCTCAAGATATTTGAGACAAAAGACATTATGGCCTAGTATTTTTGTTATCTGGTATGGGATGATTTAGAGGGGATCAAATTTTGAATGTTGGCATTTCTTTTCATGGGGCTTGTCCTACATTAAGACAAGGTATATAATTTTGAAATTCTTGACCTTTTCCCTCTTATCAAACAACCTCTTGACTATGTATTGATGTTTATTGAAGCTCAATAAAACTTCATCCTAGGTTTCCTCTAATTAAATTAGGTCCAGCAGCTAAGAGTTTAGTTTTTCATCTAATTCCATGAATTGATGCATGAATTTATAAGTTGTTTTTTGAGAGTGGTAGGCATGATTGTCTCCAATCCATAGACTAGAAGGAAAAGAGAAAATTTGAGGTATTTTTTATAACTAGTATGGTATACCCATAAGGAAAAATTTAGCAATGAGTGTCATTCCTAAGGCTTCTCTCTAACTTATTTTTTGATGACATCAATCAATTTATTGTTAGTGGACTCCACCAATCCATTCCCTTATGGGTAGTGATTGGATGATAACTTCAATGTGATCCTATTATCATAGGCCCATTCTATAAATTCCATATATTCAAAGGTGGGGACATTATCACATACTAAGGAAATGGGGACCCCAAAATGGGTGACTATGGCATTCTCTAAGAACTTGATGAGTTTGGTAATACTTCTTCTCTTGGTTTTAACTACCTTAGATCATCTAGTGTAGTAGTCCATGCCTATAAGGACAATTTTATGGATGGATGATGAATTGGGTTTTAACACCCCCATGAAATCTAGTCCCCTTCACACAAAGGGTGTTGAATCTACAACAAGTTATAGTGGTATTATGGTATGCATTTCTCTTTTAGCAAAGTTTTGGCATTAGCAGCAAAAATGAATAAGAGCACTAACATCTGTAAATAGTGTGATCCAATAGTAACCTACCTAGATAAAATTATGAGCCATGGAATTTGCCATGGGATGGCCTACTCCTAATTTTTCATGAAGACTTTCCATTATCTCTTTGGCCTTTTCTTATGATACACACTAGCGGTAGATTCCTTTATGGTTTCTTCTTAAGAGGACTCCTTTCTTCAACATATAGTGCATGGCCTTCAACCAAAGGGATCTTTTATATGTATGGTTGAGTCCTAAAGGTGTGTTCCTATAGATTATAAATTTCATGATTCGGGCATACTAGTCTAATGGTAGTACCCTTTGTTGGTCCACCTGATGTACCATGATTATTGGGTATATCTATGTCATTATTTGGGTAAGTCCTTTTCCCCTAACTAGTTTGGTCAGATTGATTTCCAAGTTATAATCTTGTAATTTCATCATCCATCATCCTCTCCTTTCACCTACCTCATTCTACCCCAACATTTGATTTATATCCAAGTTTAGGAAAATAACATGTAATTTGTTCTAGAGGATGTAATGTCTAAATTTATTCATTGCCTTAACCAGGGAGTAGGCATACTTATCCAAGGTGGAATATTAGAGTTTGAAATCTTTAAGATTAGTTCTCATAAAATACATAGGGTGTTCTTCTCCTTCTATCCTCTGGGTGAGGATAGTAGTAATGGTGTGTTCTAAAGTGAAAGGGTAGACATAGAAGTCCTAAGTATAGTGTGGGATGATATTGAACGTGTTGAACATTTAAATTAGGACTATGATTATACCATCTGAGTTATGATATTTTGCATTGAGACTTAGTTTTGATCTGGTTGAACACTAATTCAAAGTTGTTGAATAATCTTATTTTATTTTCCTTCTATTTCAATGTAGATTGTAGTCCAAGGATTAGAGTTTTCTAATCTACCAAGTTATTAGTAAAAGAAATTATAGCTTGTATGATTATATATATTTCCTCCCTAAGGGGTCTATAAACATAACACCAACTTTGTTGCCTTGTTTGGAGTGAGCTCCATCTATATAAAGAGACCACATATCGAGCATGCCTAGGTTGTAACTGGTTTGTTTTTTTGGAGGCTTGGTGCTTAGCATGTAGATGCATAGGTTTGAGGAAACTAGGTTTATCTTTTCATTAATGGAATTGTATTCAATGATCATATGATTTATGTGTGGTTCCCTATCTACTCTTATTTGGTTGTCTACTCCTCTCCATAAAAACCACATATGGGAAAAATTTATGGCCATATATCCATTTAGGATTTTGGACCAATATCTACTAAGGAGCATGCCATAGGCTTCTAAGATATAAACCACTTGAATTTTTATAAAGTTTTTAATATTAGGATCAAATCCTAACTAGATGTGGATGATTAAAAACTTGCTTATCACTTTCACCTTTAACCTATCTAATTAGATCACTACTTTATTTGATTTTATGGGGGCTAAACTAAGTTTTTCACATATTCTTGTTGGCATCACATTGGTCAAGGATCCTAAATATACTAAGAAGTTATGAAGATTATTTCCAAAAAAACAAATGGTTAAAAGTAAAGATAGGACCTCCATCTTATTTTTATGAATGAGCACATTGTGTGTTGCTCTCATTTTTGGTTGGTCCTATGGGGTTAGTTTTTAATTCAAAGACTTTAACAAGAGATCTCATTACTTTATGATTTGGGAAAGCTCATGAAGCGTAATTTGGCCTTGATATTATTTATATCCTTGAATATGTTGTAAACCCCTTTGTTTTGGACTAGTGTGGATTCCATAGGTCCCTTAGGCTCTTCAAATTTGGAGGTGGAAGATCATTCCTAATGTTTTGGTCTTGTGGGGTTGTACCATTATTTTGGGGTGTTGAGGTAGTAAGGGTTTGTTGTTATTGCCTACTCCTAAGGGTGAAATTACTCCTTTGGAATTACAAAAATGATTGCACCTCACTAATACCTTCATTTGGCTCATTTTCTTCTTAGCTAGGTAAATCTAAGGTTTTTGACACCATGGTAGTACTAGAGGATTTACCTGAGTTGAAGGATTTTGGTTGATTCAGGACTACCTCATATTCTTCCATTTCATTTTGGAAGATCTCAAAATCAGAACCAATTTCTATGCATTCTATCTCCACATGTGTTTCCATGTTATACACTTGACATTAGTTGGGTAAGGTTATCTCAAAGATATTTCTCTTAGGCAACCTATTGGGTTAAGGATTTTAGGGGTTGTGAGGTGGTTATCACTCTTGTTTTGTCTTTGATATGTGAATTTCTTGTTAGATATTTTAGTATTAGAATTAATCATGTCTCTATAGCCCTATAAGTCATTGCTAAGTTTTTTTTACCATTTATTCAATGACATTTAGATCAATTTTAGTGGAATCTTTAGGCATGGTCTGGGTGTTGTTATCCAAAACTAAAAACACTTGATGTTGAGTCTGGGGAATAATTTATTGGCCTCCTGGGTTTAATAAACCTAATTTTTAGTTTGAAGTGGGAAAACCTAATGGGATTTGAAGTGTTACAAGGAGTGACCGAGGTATAGGTGCATTCTAGTTAATGCTAGGTAAAAAGTTTAATACAAGCATCTATGGTAACATGTTAGGAGTGGGGGTCATTATGTGACCCTAGGGGTTAGTTTTTCATCTACATTGATGGCCCCTACATATGTTGAGGATAGATATGTTATAACTACATATCTTCTTAGGAACATCACCATCTATGGGTCTAACATATTATTATACATTTCAAGTCATAATTGAGGGTTGGTGATACAAAGGGTTTCATACAACTCATCAACAATAAAGAAATTAAGAATTTAATACAAATTTACCTCTTACCTTTGCTCAATATCTCTAAGTTTTCACTTTTTTTTGTCTTGTTTGTTCTTTGATTCTTTGCATCCCAACCTTTATTTTCCCAAATTATTTAACTCTATCTATAATTACCCTGCATACATCTTATAGTTACTTTGGTATCTCTTTTATTACAATTTACTTAGGTTTAATTTCACTATCTTTAAGCACTTTTGAACTCATTCAAACCACTATCATATTTACACTTCATTCTATACACCTTATTCACTCTCCTGACAACCTTTGATTTCAGTATCAATCTATCCTTTGTCATTAAATGCCCTATTTTTATAGAATTCTTGTCATCCTTCAATATTTAAAACATTTTGGTAGTCCTCTATTCTCTACTCACATAGAATTTCAATACTCATTTCACATGATTTATTATTTCTTTTCACTATTTGGGTCTTTAAGGACTATTCATTCTTCGGCTATACTCAGACCTTCCAAAATATCCTTTGAAATATGAACAAAGGCTATAATCTACTAAATCCTTTAAAATACGCATGCCCCTTGCTATTCATAAATATTTGAGGGTTTTTCACTGGTAGGTTCTCACTCTTTACATAGGTCTTTTACACCTTTCACTAACCATGTTTTGATGCACATACATCTCTACCATTCTTGACAAGAAACACAATCATGTAGTTTTAGTGCATTGTCAATTAATTCAACATAACAACTCGATTCTCTGCAAACCCTAGAATTGACAATATGTTTATAAAACATAATCTTGAATTTTTACCTTAATTTTGAATCAGTACTTTTTATACATAATCACCATTTATTGATGCTTCATTATAATAATGACTCATTAGTTTGACAATAATCCTTAATGCCAATTCTCACAATGAAAATTTTCCATGTATTGTATTCCACCATTGTGACTTCAATTCATGTCTTCTAATAAGGAATTAACTAGACTTATAAAAAGGTTTAATTCTTCCACAATGCCTCTCTATATTGACTTTACACCAAAACATTCCTTGTCAACACTTGAAAATAGTCCAGTTTAAACTCATAGTTCACTGTAAATTCTTTTTTATTTAATACAGAATTACCAGTAGATTAGTGCATTGATTTATTAACTCCACATTTCCTCAAAAACTTATAAACTTTACTTCAAATACACTTCTAAGGTCAATTTAGTATACTCGGTCTACACACCTACTAACAAATGCATTAACCATGCTTTGGTGCACATACACAATAATTAATTATACTTTTCACAAAGACATTCTCAATCCTTTTTACTCAGACATAAAAAATTCCAAGATACTTCTCACCCTTCTCTAAAATGCACATGTATGACTATTTTAAACAAAATATCATGCATTAATATTACTTTGTATATCTTTGGTTCGTAAATCCTTTACAAAATTATATTTGAGTGTGTACTAGAATGGATTGCTATAGGATTGCATGTAGATACGAGGTGATAGAAAATTGTTCAAGTATCATTAAAGGTTTTCAAAGCATTAATTATATTTAGTAAGATCCATCAAGATGTTATACCACATCTTCCACCTTTGCAATGCTTTCTTAGATTACTATAGATTCAATTCCAAGTTCCTCAGACTACATAGTCATTCACTGTTGTTTTCATAGGGAAAAATCTTTTGGTTTAGAACTTCAATGTGGACTCCAAACTATACACATGGTTTAATATGGTATTTAATAACTTCACACACTTATTTCAATCAATGACCACTCATTCTATGCCTTTATTATATTCTTATCATATTTTATCTACTCACTACCTATGCACATGCCTTTCCTATATCAATTCAAGTTACAAAATATATTTTTCTTCAAAAATGCATGCTCAGAACTTCCTCTAATAGAATGTCAAAAAAAAAACACAAGGTAGGGACTATACTAATAGTTATAAGGCATCACACCCACATTGCTTGGCATTATGAATCATAAAATGCAAATACTTAATCTTGTCAAACCTGAACACATTCCAATAGCATCTAAAAATGGATAGTCTATAAAATATTACAAATAATATAAAATCTCAAAAAAATACTTCCAAAAACTTTATAAAATTTTTATCCAAATTTTATGCACTCAAATTCTATTTTTATATTGCCAATCCAATTCTTTATGTAAATATAAGGCATAATTACTTTGCCATAGGACACATAAAGAACATACATATTTGGAGTTCTTCATTCATATATATGAAATCTACTTTATATGATATCAACACCTTAAAAAATACAATGGGAATAGATTCCAACATTTTCATAATGATCACCAAAACACACTTTTATTATAATACTCCTCTCATGCTCTATTTGTAACATCCAAATCATTGTTCATACAACAAATGCAAGGTATGCAACTCTTTTATTTTTTATACAAAACAAAATTACTTATACATTTTTTAGGGTTTTTATTTTCATTCTCCCTTGAAAATCCAACCACATAAACTTTTCTATCTTATATGAATCTCGAATGACCATTCTCACCATCAACAAACTATTTATCAAGACTCAAAATTCCATAACTAATTCTTGTAACTTTCTCTTTGGTTCATTGATGAAATTTTCTAAACTACCTAAACCAACACTAATTATTCTTGAAACCTATAATAACACAAGGTCATCACATTTTTACCTTTTAAAACATTAAGATATTTTAAAAACACATCAAAATGTTTATTAAATATCCCTATGACCATAAAAAATCCAAAACATGAAACTAGGCTAGTATTTACATAGGAGGTAGTGATGATCCTGCATCATACTACCGAGGAGCAAAAAAATTTCCTAGAAAAGTTATAATTGATATTTATATTTGAAGTCTTTTGCAACATCTTTTCCAAGTGCACATCTTACTAGACCCCAAGGCCAATTTTAGATACCTAGGCTTTTTTAATACTTGCTCAATATGGCTCCTCTTTTCTTCTTATTTCTCTCATTCCCCCTCTTGCTTTTCCTCTGGTTTTGAACCTTTCCAATCTTTGGCAATTTTTATCCATTATCTTTCCTAAAATTACCTAAACATGAAGTGAAAATATCAATTAAAATCACCTCCTACTTACTCTCTTGGAGTTCATCTTGTTCCTCTTCAATTGCTTGCTCTTTGGCTATCAACTCTTCTTCTTCACCTTGACTCATAATTGCTCTTAATTCCAACTCAATTGCCATGATGCACTTCTTGTCTCATATGAGACTCAAATCATCTATTTATTCTATTGTATCCTTCCATATCTTCTCTTATTCTATTGTACACTCAAACTCATCATCTTTTCTATCCATTGGTGCCAAAAAAATGCCTCACCCTATTACAACTTAGTCCTTTCAAGCTCTTCAGCTTGTGCTTACTCTTACTTCTCTATTACTAAAATTTCACATGTTCAAACACCTCATCATATGTTGTTTTACCTTCTTTTCCTTCTACCAACACATTCATTAGTCTCAATGTAATTGCATACAATTCATCCTCCTCAATGTTCAAATAATAATATTCATCAAAATTAACATTAAATTGAATACCTTGTACCTTTTGGTTCTCCTCCATTCTTTCTTGGCTACAATATTCCTCATTCTTGCCTATCATGAGGTATAGTATTGTTTCAACTTCTCTTTCTCCCTCATCTTCATCCAATATATCACCTTATTCAAGACAACACAAGTTTGTGTCCCTATACACTGCTTCCCAATCAATTTATTATTCATTAACATGATGCTCATGCTTCCATTGCTCTTCACCTATATGCAACACTCAAAGAAATCATTAGTTATAATATTGTGAGGCTTATTTGCATCCTTGCATCTTTCTCTAGGTTGCCTGACTAACTATTTCATCTTTTGTCTCCTCTTCTTCTCAATCAATTGCTTGAGAGGTCATATAAATTTCTTCTTTATGCACACTTGGAATCTTGGTCTCAGATCTTCCAAGATCTTGTCTAGCCTTGCCATTGCCTCTTTAATTTATGTTATCTCTTTCTCTCTCTCTCTCTCTCTCTCTCTCTCTCTATCTCTAACCATCTTTATTTTTCTTCCATCTTCTTCTTTTCCATATTCTTCCTATGGCATTCTTCATATATCAAGCCCTTCATCATTCTCATTATTTCTTCTTTTCTTGAGAAGTCTTCTGTCTTGTTCTCTTGACCATTCATTTGGTCTCTCTCAAGTCTTTTTCTTGTCCTCACTTGGGACTATTATCTTCTCTTTTCCTACATATAGGAATCTCTTAAGCTCAGCTATGAGTTTCTTTCTTCTTGAGATTCTCAATAATTCTTATCTTCTTTAAGCCTTCTTGGCTAAGGGAATGCCACACCTATCTTTATTTTCTTTCTTTTAACTTATTACTACCTCTCACATACCTGCATTAGGGATGGGAGGAATCATTTGACATTTAGGGTTAAGCTATCTGTCAACCTTGATGGCTTTAGTGTATGATAGAGGTGAGGTTATTACCATAGTGTCTCATTTCAAGAACATATTAGTCCACAAGCCCAAAACATTTTTATACAATTCTAAAGTTGAGTGTCTAGTTTGTAAAGGGTGGTGACCCTATAAATTTTATGAAAATGGGAATTAAAATTACTAATAAGCTTATTAAGCTCTTGATGTAGGAAAATTATTGGTACGATATGTTTGGATCTATAACTTTCCCAAATTGGGTTAGGAAATTACTAATAAACTAATCCTATCTTGTGATGGAGTCCTCAGGTAGGTTTAGGAAGTAGTAATATGATGCATCCATAAGCATGAAGGGGAACAACCTATATGCCACATCCTCATGTTCAACATTGATAAATCTTAGATATGTTTTATAGGATGTTATGTGTTCCTATATAGTTCTTCCTACACTAGGAATGAATTTAGGAAAGTATCTCTCTGGATTTTTGGGTAAGTCATGGACAACCCTAGGTTATAGTGGACCATAATAACCAATCCATGGGTAATGTTGTGGGTATATGCTTATTTTTGGTAGTTTGGGAGGTTGAACCAATTGGGGTAATGGAATGATAAATTATACCTCTAGTAGTTTAATCTTTCCTATGTATTTGTAGTGGTGAGATAATCAATCTCCCATAAATAAATTGGGACCTAGTAATGCACACAATAGGATCTAGTTTGGTTTATCATGCACAATTAGATAGTTGTTGTTAGTATTTTGTATTTTAGTCTCACATTAGAATAAAAAATAAAAATTAGAAGTACACAAAGAAATCTTTAGTGAATTTTAAATAAATATAACAATTATTATCCAACTTTCACAAACTTTCAACAATTTCCAACTACTCTAGTGCTCTTTCAAAAATTAAACTAAAACCCAAAGGCCCTTGTTCTAGAGCTAGCTATTATTGTGTGTGTTTGAATAACACAAAAATGGAGAAATCATAAATGAGGTAAATATAGATGCATTCAATAAAATATTTTTTCAAGGCCTAAATTCTTACTAATAATTACTCTCAATTGCCCTCCTTTTAGTGCCATCAATTTTTGTGTGTGTTAGAAGCACACAACAACATAGATAATGCAAAGGAGGAACAATAGGATGAAATAAAAAAAAATACTCCTTAAAGGCATGAATTCTTATTGATAATTACTCTTAATGGACCTCATTCTAATGCCAACTATTATTCACCCCAAAATCCTTTGGCCTAAAAGTACTCATGAGGTTGAGTGTTCTAGAGAGAAAATCAAGGGACATTATATGGGATAGATTTATCCCCTTGTTAATTTTATGATTAATTCTATTTAAATATAAGGACCCAACAATTTAACCTTATTCTATTTAAAGAATAGGAATTTTTACCACTGTAGGCTCAATATTTATTTAATCACAGTTAAAATTCATTTATTGTCCTACTCTTTAAGGCTAAATTACCATTGAATATCAATTTACCACTTTATAAAATAGGGGAGAGCGTAGTTTAGTTCCCAAAAAAACCATAAAAAAGAGAGAGAAATGGAGAGAAAAAATAACTTTCTAGTTATGAGAATGCTTAGTGCTTCAAAATACAAAATTTACCAAGTCACAGTTATACCATTGTATACTTGATTAAATAGTTACAAAAACTTAATGGACATAATGGGAAAGCTTCCAAGGTAAAATATGAATGTGTAACTCAATAATTATTCACTAAATTTAAACACACAAAATACATGTATCTATTTCATAGAGAGTTTTCAGATTACATTATAGTTGTAAGCACATAAAGAAAAGAATGTTATAAGGAAAATAAAATGAATTAGACTAGTAGTTACATAATCTAATTACTACACTCAATTTTGTAGAAAATCACAATACCAACTCCTTAACACAAGCATGGATTCAAAATAGGAAATAATGGATAGAATTCATGAGCAAAAGACAAAGTTTAAACAAGAAAATTTATATTACAATTTTGACTTTATTTCTTTATACAGAGTGTCAATCCTAGTAAACAAGCAAAGTCTAAAAGCAATAGAGGATAACAGATGTGATTTTGACTAAATTCCATTAGTGTTTTATAAATAAAATTTAACAAACCTTTCTAAGAGAAAATAATGTTCCTTATATAGATATACTTGTCCATGAAACTCACTCATCTTACTACTAAGGTGGTTAAAATATTTACTGATGATTAGAGAATGTATTGGGATTATGACACATTTTCTAGGTAGAGTATGATGCATAGTTAGAAGTTACACCTCTTTAAGGCAAACTATTTTTATTTATGTTCTTTGTCTCTTATGACTCCTTATAATTCACATGCCAAGTGATGAATCATTCCATACTAAGTGTTTTACATTCAATTTTAGAGGCCAATTGAGAATGAATTCAAATGTTGGTGGCAGATTGTTGTTGGGATTTTCTTGAGACTTCCATTCCACCATGTGTTGCATAAAATTTTGCATTCAATTATTAGATTGATAAAAAAAATATATTGATCTAATATTAATTTAGAATCTTTGATTCAATATCTCAATACTCATTTTGAATTCTATCACTGTTGGGCCTTTCAGTTAGTGAAGAACCACTTGCATTTTTATGGTGCTTGCACGTATTTGACACAGTCTATTTAAGGCATTTGATGACCTTGAATGAACTCCTATCAATATTGGTTTTTTGGTTTATTTGGTGATTAGACTTATTACATGGCTGTCAATCTTATTTCATTTCCCTAAGGTTGATTTCCTTACCATGCAATAGCTTGGCACTTCACCCAGGCCTCACCTATAACTTGAGTGTGCCTTGGCCATGTAGTAGAAGGATATTTCCATGTGGTGAGATATTGATAATTCATAGTTAAAATGTGTTTAATAAATTATACAGATCATTCTAGGGTAGTAGGTCATTAGAATGATGATTCATGGTGCAATCTTACTAACCTACTTACTTGGAGGATCATCCTATTGATCCATGGGTATGCTAAGTTATAGTCATTCTAAGATATAAGCTCAATTTCATTCCACATGGTAGTGCCTTAGAATTACATAAATTTATCCTTCTTAAAATCCTTATGGGATCCTAGGCTTGTGACTTAATCCTTTTGAGCTCTTAGAAGCCCAGGGGCTTGAAGTTTTTACACCATTTTTTGACTCCCTAATGGCTCTGATCACTAGGATTATGCCATGTGGCACAATATCAAGGGGTTGGGGGTTTTTGACGACTTAGTTGTTTCTTTTTTGAAATTTTTTTTGATTGTGGGGCTGTGAAATCCTTTGAGGACCTACGAAAAAAAGTAAAATTTGACTAAGTAAAATATTTTAGTGAATGCCAAATTTTTGTCAATAAAAATCTTATACGAGAAGCAGTTAATTTTTTTTAATATTTGAAACCAGTCATTTGCATAATCATATATTTTAAACCCAAACATTTCAAATATAAATTTTATATTTAAAAGATCTAACAATTTAAAATAAAAGGAAGTAAACTTTATTCTCACCTAGGTAAAAAATTATGATTTTGAATATTTAACTAAGTCTCAAATGAAGCATTGCAAAAATAAAGCTAATTTTACATGAAAATCATAATCATGAGTAAGATTTTCAAAATAAGGCCATGAGAGAGATCTCAAACTTATATAAACTTTACAAAATCTTAGGTTTGATCTGGGTAATAATTCAGGTGATAGGTCCACTCCAATTGATGACAGAACTTTTAGGAGCCATAACTTTTGCATCGTAGCTCCAATTGACTCTTCGTTTGAACCGTTGGAAAGATAAGAATGAGGATAACATAGTGAGATGGAATTTATCTCTACTTAATTAAGTTTGACCTCTAAAAACCCAATAGAATTGCCCCAAATTTTAATTTTTGTAGTGCAATATAAAAATAGTAATTCCTTGAATTCTATATTGTTGTAAATCGTGGAAGTCAAACCAATTCATCTCCCTTGAGATTGGTGACCTTCCACATCCTCCACACACCTTCAAAACATGTATAAATGAAGATGTAACCGAAAATGGAAAATCAGACATCTCTTCTTAGAGATAAGTGTATGTTTGGGTCTACAAATTTGATCAATAAAACATCTCTTCTCAGAGATAACATTATTTGGATTGTCTTGTTATTGTTTCTTGAATTATCTTTCAACCAAAGATTTCTAAGTTTTGGATCAAGGTTACTCATTCAAAGGTATTGAATTATTTTATCATGGACTAAGACTTCATAAACCTATACGTTAGAATTTGATATTCATAGATGAAACCTTAGAATGAACTTAAAGAAATGTAAAGACATTGAAAATAAACATGTACATTCATTTTTAACTTATCATCCACCAACTACCATCAAGGAAAGGCCTAAAGCAAAAGACATCAAAACTATAAAAGGGTCATATAGACCAAGTAAACTAAGATTTATCTCAAAATAAAGAGGGTCCTTGTTTTTAGTTTGAAAATGGGGCATATTAGTGAAGGAAACAATACATTGGTCTTGTTCCTACTTGGAAAATCTATCCTTTGACAATGAAGGTTTGAAAATTTTCCAAAAATAATGTATGCTTCTATTACAATAATTTCCACTTTCTTAATATCTATTTCATGCACGCATGAAATTAAAATATAAAAACCCTAGTTTTATACATATAAACTAAATAGATGAGTAGATAACAAAAAGGGGGATAAAAGTATGCTAGTGGGAATGGTCAAGTTAGCTTCAGAATCTCCACATAATTTAGAATTACCTACATATTCTAAATGAACCTCATGCCAAATAAATAAAGATAAGGGTACATTTTAAAAAATTAGACTTTAGGCCAAATTATTCACATGTTCAATTATGTCAAAAGCTGGTATACTATTAATAGGAATATTTTCAATGGATTGGGATACATTTACATCAATCTTAGGAGAAGAAATAGGTTTTGGATGACTATAAGAAGTGGTTTCGAGAGGGTCACATACCTTTTCCATGGGTTTTTTTCCTTTCACTTGCCCATATGATGCAATTCCTCTTGGAAGAATATCTTTTAGAGTTCTTTCTTATTTATATGTTTGTTTCTTTTTCTAATTTTGAGTTCTAGTGAAGACTATAAATGATTGACTGTTGTTGGAGAATTAATTTTAATTTGGATATTTCTTATAAGTTTTCAATATTATATTAAGTCTTAAGGTGTGTATGAAATTTTTATTTATATGACTTATAAATTCACATAAATTCAGATTGTATGAAGTGTCGCTCACCTCTTTGTTCCCCTTTACAATTTGGGAGTTCCTTTCACAAGTGACTTCTTTCTCTACTTGGCACACACTTTCCTCCACTCTCTAAGGTAATATGTTATAATTGGCACACATAAATAAGACTTGTAAGGTAATCATGGAATTCCTTGTAACTCCTATTTTTTCTTTTTGCCCTATAAAAGAGCCTTCATCTCTTTATTTACTCACTCAAAACTTGAAGCTCTCAATCTTTTTCTTAAATTCATCTTGCTTTTAAAATTGTAATTATGGAGATTTCTGGTGACAACCCTTCTTATAAGATCACATGGGTTTATTCTGATACGTTTATCTTCTCATTTTACAATTTGTCTCAATATTGTAGCTTGATGTCATCAAGGTGATGTTATTCTTTTACATTCATTTGCTCATTTATTTTAACATTTAAATCAATATTTAGAAATATTTCTATTATGGTATCATAGCATTAATTATGTTAATGTTGATTGTCAGTGTTATGCAAGGCTTTCTAAGAGGAATCTTAGATTTTTTTTTCTCTATTTATGGATTTATAAAACTTTAAAAATATTTTTTTAATGAATGAAATGTCATGTTTATGCATTTCATTCCCTAAAGATTTTTTCATACTCTACGTGCTTTATGATTTATTTACTTTAATCATTTTTTTAAACGGGTAATTAAAGCTTTAAGTTTCAAAAATCTCTTTTTAGAATTGATAAGTGTCATTCATCTCCTTTGAAAGGTGAAATAATATTCATCTTCACGTAACATTTCAACTTTTTTTTAAACACATGTTTATTGTTATTGGTAATCCCCTCAGTGTTTATTATTATTATTATTATTATTATTATTATTATTATTATTATTATTATTATTATTATTATTATTATTATTATTATTATTATTATTATTATGTAAATTTATCTTTAATATTTTTCAATTTAAAGTTTTGTTTAATGATTTGATTCATTAACTTTTTTCAAATCAAAATAACATGGTTTTTTTTCCACCGTGTATTTATGAGTTTTTTAGAAGTTTTTAATAGTAATTGATTTTTAAATTTCGTAAATAAAATAGAAATTTATCTTTTGGTGTGGACTTACATTTACAAGTTAATTGATCTAAAAATATTTTGGGTAATCATTTTCTCCAAACATTTTTTTAAAGCATTATTGGCTTTTTAAAGCTTAGATCTTGTGTAATCACTTATAATGGTTTTCAAATTAGTCATTTTTTTAGTTTTTAATCAATTTATGCATGTTATTTCTTCCAAAAATGATGAGATTAGTTCTCTTAAATATCAACTTATATCTCAAAATGAGACTTTACATGCTTTACAAATTTCTTTTCTTGAGTAAATGCAAACAATGCAATCTTATTTTGACACTCTTAATGTTAAATCTATGTATTTTGAACATGTTAATGACTTTAATGGTGAAACCCATTGTGCTCCTAATCAAACTCAAACATCTTTTAACAATCTTTCTACCAACCCCAGCTTAAAAATCATACAAAATATGATTTATTCAGGGGATTTGTTTGGTAAGTGTGAAAATGGTATACTTGAACCTATTTTACCTAAAGATAATAAAAATTACAAAGGTAATGCTTTTAATGAATTAATTATTTCTCATGTAAATTTAACATCTTACTATCCTCTACATTGAAGAACTTACAATACAAATTATTTTGATTATATTGCTTCCAATGCCCATGATTTGGTTAAAATTGTTAACCCTTGTGCATATTAAATAAAATATGGACATTGTATATCTAAATATTAAAAATTACTTCCATATAAATTTTATGATAAATATACATATGACACTTTGCATTATTAGAAAATGACTAAATCTCCTACCTTAAGGAGAAAACTACTAGAGAACATGAATCTTCTAGAGACTTTGAATGTCTTTTTTCAATAATTCTTTTAATACTTCATGTAGAATATATTTTACAAGTGACACATCTTATTTGTCTCCATTTTATTAACTAAATATCTTTTTGCATTCCTTATTTTCTATTGCACAAACTATATGATTTGATTTTTTGACTAAATTATTTTCATGTAGATTTACGTACTCTATGATGGAAGTTGTTTTTACTCAAATTTACCCTTTTTTACATCCCATTTTATTATGTTATGTATGTAGATTATATTTTTGGCATATTGGTTATTCAACTTGAAATATTGATGTTAGTTTGTTTGTTTGCAGGTTTGTGGATCATTACTCCTTATTGGTATTTGTTCTATTATGGATTAATCACATTATTCAAAGAGGATTCTTAGAGATTCTTGGTGATCACACTTTATTTCTTGTAACTTTTGGTGGCACATTCTCTTCTTTCTTCTCTAAACTTTTGTAATTTCTCTTGAAGAAATTTTCTATTAAGGAGGAGATCATTGTAATTTCAACTCTCTTCTTATTTGTAAAGATTTTCTTCACTTTTGTAATCCTAATTTAAGATTAAAGGAGAGTGTTGAAGAATTAATCTTAATTTAAGATTAAAGGAGAGTGTTGAAGAATTAATCTTAATTTGGGTCCTTTATATGTGTTTTTATACTTATCTTAAGTCTTAAGGTGTATGCAGAATTTTTATTTATGTAAATTATAAGTTTACATAAATACAGATTTCATGAAGTGTCAATCATATCTTTGTTATTCTTTATGATTTGGGAGTTACTTTCACAAGTAACTCCTTCCCCCACTTGAAACACACTTCCCTCCACTCTAAAATAATAGGTCACAAGTGGCATACACAAAGGAGACTTGTAATATAATCATAGGATTCCTTGTAACTCCTATTCTTTTTAAAAGAGCCTTCCTCTTCTCATTTTATCATTAAAAACTTGAAACTCTCTCTCTCTCATTCTTGAATTTATCTTATTTTTAAATATGTAATTTTGGATATTTTTGGTGACAAGTTTTATTATAAGATCACATGAAATTTTCTCTGATATATTCGATTTCCTACTTTAAAATCTTTGTCTCAACATTGTGACTTAATCTCTTTAAAGTGATATTAATTTTTTATATTTATTTACTCATTTATTTCAACATTTGAATCTATATTTAGTAATATTTTTATTAATTGTTCATATCTCCTATATATCATCATAGTAATCTTCATGTGAATCATATTCTTGGAACACATTATTAGAGTCACCACTAGATTCTTTAGTCTCAAATTATTTAAGATTTGAATTTATTATTTCAATTTTATCTTCTATCTCTTCATACCCAAAAATTCTTCTATTTCTAAAACAATATTTACAAGAACATTTGAATTTGGATTTAGAGGTTATTCTATAACAATCTTATATTGAGGAATTTACAATTGAAGATGATTCCATTGATAAGCTACATATTTTATTCTAAGAATGTCTTGATAAGGAAGAGTAATAGATTTTTAGGTATTTTTTTCTTCAGTGTTGTTATATTATTAGCCATTTTTTATAGAGGTTATTCAGTAGAAGATTAATTTGAGCTCTCTATTTTACCTTTAATTTTTTTTTTAGTTTTCAATCATTATGTCATATTATACATTAATAGCTAATGATTTAGTTACTTCTAAATCATCTACTCTAACTCTCCTTAACTGATTACTCACTTTTGGTAATTGTGAATTAATAAATAAGTATTTTTTATTTTCATTTGTCAGCTTAATATTCATCGATATCTTGTTGAGTAGATTATTTTACTTGGCTAAGAATTAATGCATGGGTTTTTATTCTTTATTTTTCACTTGTGTAAGTTGAGAAAGTAATGCATGAACATAACCTATATTTATATCTTGAGAGAGTACAACCACCTTGTAACCACCCAATAACCACTTTTATAACCATATTTTTGATAATTTATTTCTATTCACTATTCCTTTTTTAAAATACAATTTAAAATTTAAAACACAACCTTTTTAAGTGATTACAAAAAGTGTAGTGGAGAAATATAAAGTTAGAGAGGGGAAAATTAACTTTTAATGGTTATCAAGAAGCAAATAAGTGACTCCTCATTTTGTGATGTTTTAAACCTATATATTTTAAACCTGTAAACATTCTGAACAATCCCTTCCCTTCCTGGAACAACTACATGAGCTAAACATGCAAGCCATTCATATGATGCATTGGTAGCCTCTTCAATCCTTTTAAAACATCTCATAAAATTTAGAGTGATATCTTTGGTCACATAATGAATATTGCTCAGCTTAATCATAGATTATTTTTTGAATGTTTTTTTCCAAATAACTCCTCTTTCACCATTTTATAAAATTATTTTTTCAATTATGTTGATACATATGTATTTAATTCATCTTAATTTAATCGTTCACAAAAAATGGCCCAAATATTAGTATGTACCTCTGATTTAATTTTATCATAATGTTTTTCATGACATTGTAAGTCCTCCAATGCTTCATTTAGAGCACAAATAGTTATATTCAATGTTATCAAGGATACATTCCAATACCAATGAATTTTCATCCATGGTGGTCATATATTTCAAGTCTATGATAAAGTTTTTCTATATTCCATGTTCTTTCTTGGTAGCTACAATTTCCTATTTGATTTTCACTTTACTAGAAATGATAAAATCACAAATTATTCAATTCTTATCAAGAAATTTCAAACTATCAATAAGTGCATCTTCAACTTAGGAATCCATTATTTTACCATAATTTCTATACCTATTGATTTCGGTGATTATTTCCTTATCAACCTTAAATTCCAACCTTGGTATCTATATTATGGAAGAAGTTGATGTAGGTGCAGTGATCACTTTATTTGAGGTTTCACCTATATTCAAGATATGTTTGATGTACAATGAAAGCATATATAATTTTTATGCCAATTTTTCTTGAGTTTACATTACTTCTACTATCATTTGGATTAGTTTGACTATAATCACCTTGAAATTGTGAATATTTTTTTAGGAATGGATTCACGAAGATCAATCTTGTTGATTTTGTAATTGGTCAAAGTCATTTCATCCTAATTATTTACTTAAATAGGTTTGACAATATCTATAGATTATGAACCTAAATAATAAATCATAAACCTAAAATTAGTCTTCACCTTTCTCCTTTTTAGAGGACCTTGTAGCATATTAAAAACAACATTAAAATCAATCTATGTTGTTTTGAATGTATGCTTTCTCTTGTTGATTATATATTTCACTCATGAAGAAGACATATCTCCATGTGAAGGATTTAATTGAGTCCTTTAATAAACCAAGAGTTTTAATGAATATTATTGTCATAAGGATGATACTATAGACATATAAAATTTTCAAATTGGTATTTTAAGTGTGGCTTGTGACACCTCATCCATAGGTCCTTTTTGCATACTCTTGTGACCCTTCTACACATATTTTTGCTCATTACCAGTCATTTAAAACTTTATAAATGGTCATTCTACCTCAATCAAATAATATTACCTATGCTAATCCTATTCCCGTAGGTCTCAAGCTTGTAGGATAGGAGCACTCCATCTAGACTATATCACCCCATATAGAAGTGTCATATTTTTATGGTCCTATCCATTTTCACTTTGAGTCCCAATCATCATTTTCATCTAGTCCTTATTCTTAATTAGGTTGGCCTAGCACAAATCCATATGACCAATGACCAATTGTTCCCTATAAAATCCCACTTAAATATCATTTATAATGGAGGTGACTAAACTTATAAAGAAAACAAGAATACAAATAAATCACTAAGGTAAACTTCCCTATTCTTTGCACATAGTCACCCAACATAGCTACAAACCTACTCAAATCCTCATACCAGTCTCTAACCACCTCAAATACTATTAATTTGGCATTTTCATCCATATCACACTATTATACAAATCACACTAGATGGGAGAACTACATATGAATTGATCCCTCTTCAGAGTATTATTATGTAGATAATGTGCCCACACAAGGGGTGTGGATTGCATATTTAGTACATATTTCATACTAACCACCTTCTTTTTCAAGTGACTCAAATATCAAGCATGATTGAGGGTTAGGGTTTGAAGACAAAATCAACTCCATAACAAGTTATGTCGACAACCATCACTCAGTTTTTCATAGATATTCTCACATAGACACATCACAACTACCTAGAAAGTTTCAGGTTTCTGTGATTAGTTTGGAAAATAACGACAATAATAGATAATAGTGTTAAACATCAAAGCATCCACTTTTTGATGCTCCTATCCTTTCACACAACAAAATCTAGATTTAGGTTTATGATACATTCCTAGTCCTACACATCCATTTTCAACCTCTGTATCATTCATCTCAATCTATTTTCTAGTTAAGTTATATTTATTCTTATTTATTGCTATTTTTAGAAAGGTAAAATAGATAAATAGTTACATAAATTAGGGTTGTATTTATTGTTATATTTTTTACTAATTTATTAATCTAGACCCTTAACTAAAATAAGAATAAAACTCCATTGTTACTAAATAAGTTAAATCATTTAGTGAACCTGACTTACTTTGTTTGTGCATAAAAAAACTAGAAACCCTAGGGAAAAATCCTTGCTAATTTTTAGCAATATGTTTCTAATTATTTTTTAATTAAATCAAATTTCACATAAAATAAAAAATAGATCTCACTTATTTTAAAATATTTCTTGCAAACAATAAGGAGTCTATACTCAATCCCATCATGTATATGAATGATGAAGTTTAATATATGTTAATGTAAATCTTCATTCTTTCCCTTTCATACTTACTTTTTATAATATAGGATGATATTACAAAATTTATTGATAAACATGTTAAGATCCCTTTCCTTCAAAGAAATATTTATTTTTATTTAATACAAGGTGTTGATGCTTCTAAATGAACCACATGTGCACTTAGTTTTTAAAGAACACTTCTCATTTTAGAATTTATAAAATTCAGAGCATGAGTTGCAAGTTTTGGAAATATAGTTGTCTGTGATGAAATAGTAATAAAGAAAGATATTTTATTCCACAATATTTATATAACTTGGTGGTTGGGAGCTACTTTGATCTATTCTTCATGAATCGATGTTAATACTTAGTAAATTATGTTCCAGGTTTAAGCTATAGGCTAATATAAGTGGATATTTATATTGAAGCTAAAAATAAAGTGATCTTGGTGTAAAAAAGAGTAAAGAGAAGGGTAGAACATAAAATAAATGAGTGATTGCCAATTTTAGTCTCAAACATTATGACAAAGTATCAATTATAACTAAATATACATTTAACCAATATATAATGAAAGATAGCCAAAGCTCAAATCTCACTATATATTAGGCAAATTTCAAAGGAAAACATAAAGAGTCACAAGTAAGAACCAGGTCTATCTTAAGGATTTACCACTATAATCAAATAACAATTACACATCTGAATACAGAGCAAAATGGAATGAAGTAGAACCTAAGATATTTCATCTAATCTAATGTAAGCACAAATTAGAAATCCTATAATTATAAAATTCCACTCAAAATTCAAAGACACCATTCAAATTCAAGGCATCGACTAGCAATTGAGAGAAAAACTATATTAGCAATCACCACAACAAATATGAACAATCCTTGCAAAATTCCTTGATTTTATTAATTACTCAAGTGTAAAAAGTTTCTCTAAAATATTTTCCTTCTATAAATGGTAATACATGCATTTATAGAGAGATCAGGTAGTATACCAGTTAGATACAAAATATAGGTATACAAAGATAAGGACAATTATCTTTACAAGTTATAAAATATAATTGTTTTTCATAATCATACAGATATAGAGGTAAATATGCTAATAAACGAGCATATGCCTTTACAATGGAATATTATATTTTAAAAAAATTATAAAATTTTACAAAATAGAATGTTATTTAATTAGCTGGTGGAGCCTCTAATTATCATGGTTGGAGGATGCTCATTGCTTTAGTATGTTGCTAACCAACTAGTTCTAGATCCATAGCAGGCTTCAAAATACATTCTTTTTCTTGATTTGCCAAGTCATTAAGTTCCCTATCATTACTATCTATGGCCTATTTAATGTCCCTAGTTTTGTTTATCATCCCCCTGCATTGAATATCATATCCAATATTTTATTGTTATCATCCCCAAATTAGCCTTTGCTTTTTCCCTTGATTTCTTGGGGTACAAAAGTATTCCTATGCTTAAATTGTTCATCACTTATAATTCCAAGGGTAGTGGGTTGTGTATGATATGTAAGCATAGTTCCAAGAAGTAGATTAATCCTTGCAATTAGCTCCTTGTCATCATCTAGGAGTCTTTCCACATTATTATGTCAGGCACTCAAAATTTGAACTTTTTAATCAAAATTCCTAGAATTGTGCTCAAGTGTCCCAAACTAATGGTGTTAAAGCCTACGATCTATAAATTTTCTTGAATATTGATAGGTTGGGTGATTTTATCTTCCAAATATTTCCATTGGATGACCAAACTCTTAGTTAATGCACACTACCCCTCTAATACACTTTTCCTCAGTTTCATTGACTTAAGTGCTTCAAACATGTCATATAATGACTCATCAAACATCTTGATCATGGCATTTGGCACTAATAAAATTGCATGTGTCTACAAGTTCTCTTTATCCCTTTCAAAAATTTGGATCCTTTACTTCATACCTCAAACTCTATCCTTGGCCTATGATGAATGGGCTTCAACCAAGCTTTCCACATCCTCCTCATGAATGGCAGCCTCACTAAGTTATTGGCCACCCACTGGGGTTAATCCCACAAAGGGTTCCACATTTTGAAAAGTGAATTTATATATTTAAACCATTACTATTTTGGTTGTTATTCTCTCTAGCCCAACTATTTCAAGGTTGAAATGGATGGTAGTAACTAGTTCAAAGAACTTGGGAGATTATAGGACCTCCACACCTAAGCTATTAGATGCTCTTGGAACATCCATATTCTTTAGTTTTGGTCTTTGAACTACCATAATTATCCTCTCTTCCTAATCTTTCACCATATACCTTATCCATGGATTCATTTCATCTTGAATGTCAATGTCATCAACTCTTATCATAGCCCATAAATGGGAAAGAGGGAATATTTTTTAGTTTCCCATAAATGAACCAATCAGCAATGACTGATCCATGAATAGGGAATTCATCCCTAAAAAAATTTATCTCACTTGTGGGGTGAGAGATGGTCAATCTTGGTCTTTTCCTCGGTCCCATAGAGACCAATGCTAACTCTACTTTTCTCTTCTCTATAGATGCCTTAGGGAAAATCTCTTTCTCTTTATCTCCCTTGGGCTCCACCTCCCTGTCTAAATCATAGGCTTCTATAAGATCCTTGAGGGCACCCTTGAGTGTTTCTTCTAGTTCTAAGGTTATCATATCTATGTATTATACTATATAAGGTGTCTTTTGGGGTAGTTTTGGGGATGAGGGTCCCTCCCCAAGTCTCTCCTCTAATCTTACTTCTCCTATTTTCTCTTTGTCCTTACCTTGTTCATCTTGTTTTTACTTAGGATATCCCTAAGGGTATGGATAAGGTTTTTATACTTAGGGATGTTCTTGATCTATCCTAGATAGACCAAGAATAAATGATATTGTAAAGGGTGTATTTGACATTTTTCCCTAGATGGCTTATCATCTTTGATTAACCTATGTTCTAGCTTGATGTTGTGACCTTGAATCCTAGCCAACAATTCATAATTCTTAGCCTTGATGTACATGGTGTCATGAACACCAATTTGATGTATATATTTATGATTTAAGAATTTCTTGTTTTTCAGGTGACTAGACATTATACCTTTAGGATCCCACATCTTATGTTCACCAAGTTGAAAACCAAATGAATCCCTATGTCTAGCAATGGTCTTAACTTATTTCTAGTCCTATAGTATGTCTTCCTAATGATCAGAGGAAAGAGGTGGAGAAGACATTTATTATTTTCTTTATAATTTCTATCAATGCCATTGAGGAACTGGTGAGAAATTTCTTGCTCGACTAGTTTTTTAGGAACATATACTGGTAACCTATAGCGTCGGGACATGATGCCCTCAATCTTGATGACTATATAATTAGGGTAGTACTAGATATCACCTATCAATTCAACATAATTATTGGTTAGGGGGTGGACCCTAGGCATAAAAACACCTATGATATCCTCAATTATGGATGGATAAATGTAATCACAAATGAACTGCATGTGGTTCCTTTATTTGAAAATATGTAATTTGGAGTAATGGTGTGAAATAGTGGTTTTACTATTAGGGGACCAATTCCTAATTCTTGGGAAAGTAATAAAGGATAAGAGGGATTAAATTAGGTATGACATCATGTAAACTTGCTTGGATGTCTTCCTTTTTATGGTAGTGAATTGCTAGGAGAGGAAGACACTGATTAAATCTCTAATTGGAGGGGTAACCTTTTGTTCCACCATGAAATAGATGAAAGAGACCTAGATTTTATTTACATAACTAGTTGAAGGGGATATAAAGGATTAGTTTAATAGGGTCATTATAACCCTAATACCTTCCCTAAATTGGATGATAGGGATCTTACCCTTGAAGTCTCTAAATATATGTGGTCCTTACTATAACCAAGGTCTTAGGACAGAGTCTAGATCCTTGATTTTAGATAAATCTACATGGGGATATAGAATATTATAATACCCTTAAAATGCTATAGGAGAATCATATTCTACCCTTTTTGAGTCGCCTTCCCTAATGATCCAATCATTATCAATTCTACAATCAACAAAAAGAAGGGGAAAAATATCAATGCAATGCAGTACCTTAGGTTTTGTCATAGCATAGTCGAGGCCTACCATCTGAACAATGACTAAATCGTAATACCTATGGCTTAATATAGTAATCATTTGATCTTCTTTTGTGATTGGATTCAATTCTTTGATCATGAAAAATAGCTTGGACCAATTCTTCACATTTGGAGAATTCAAGGCTATAGTATCTAACTCAATATCTTTAAAGACCTAGCCTGCATTATCCATTGATAAGTATAGCTTAGTATCCTTCTTTAGTATCTATATAAGATCTACCATTATATTTATTCCTATGAATTGTTTATACTGGTAGCAAATGGTCTCTATGAAATATCTCTTGCACTTAAAAATACAATTTAGCTCTCTTTTGATCGAACGATGTCCAAATGAATATAATTGAGTCACTTTTATCCAGTTTGTAGGGTTTGGAGATTTAATGGTGGAATATATCTAGGCTTTGGCTTATACATGCCTTGGATTTGATTTGGACCTTTGCCTTTATACCTTTATGTTTTTGAGCCCACAAGATCTTTTATTTTGTCCTTTTCTGCTTACGTGGTACCTATGTGGCATCGATCTAGGTCTTTCATAGCCTTTTTCATAAATACCTTTTGAGAACCATCTATTGGAATTTAAAAATTAATATTTTATTTTGCTTCATTGGGATTAGTATGAGCTATTGATTGTAACTTGGACCCTTTCATATGATTGGCTCCTTTTGTTCCCAGTATTGTAGTTGTGACACTTGGCATTTTTAGGTGCTACTTCATGTTCCAAATCTTATGTTAGTCCTTTGTTGAATGAGCATTGGCCACATAGTGGGTCCATGGGATTTTGAAAATTCATGATTAACTTCCTACCATTGGATAAAAATCCAATAATAAAGTGTGAAGCATCAGATCATCCTGCCAAATTTGTCTCAAATGTGCTTTCACCACACATTGGTCCATGGGCTCTTAGGGCCTCATTGAAAAGTATTTGGTGGTCTTCACATCATTGGATTAAAAACCATTGATAAAGTGCATGCCATTTATTTATATTATAATACCATTTCCATATTTTACAATTTGAAGACCTATAGTTTTTGAGCATTTTTTTGCGCGTTTCCCTTAGTTTGTAAAGTCATTTTTGAGCTTTCCATCAAGGTTTTGGAGTGAATTTAAACCCTGAACATGTTAATTAATTAACTTAAATTTAATGGTCATGTAGATGTAAAATAGGTCGTTGTAGAAATTAAATTATGGTTGCATGAATATCAATTTTAAGTTAGTGAAGTTTTTTATTTGATGGGCTTGAAGTTGATGATTGTGCAGATGTCAAATACATCCTTATAGATGTTAAATGATGATCATATGAATGTCAATTTTAAGCTCTTCAAGTTATTATGACCTAGTGTGAGAATTCCACTTGACATGTTCGTAGGACCTCCTAGGATTTTGGGCTTAATTCACTCTGTTAGTCAAACTATATGATGAAGCATCAACCATCGATCATGATCTAGGAACTTGTTTTTGGTTGGTCACTTTATTAGGGGAGACCCATTTAATTTTAGTTTCTGAATGCGAAGGTAATGCATGATGATATTTCAAGCCTTATATATCCCTTTGACCTTTCCACTACACTTTGTTCCATCTGATCGAGTCCTTGTGATAAAGCAAGGGCTATTGATAGTGATATAAGGGCTTGAATGTAATTAGTTTAATGGGTTATATATGAGATTCTATCAATTCTCCTTATGTCATTTAATCAAATTTCATGATGAAGTGTGAACCACTTGGATAATAAAGATGCAAGTTGTTTAAAATGAAGCTTGGGTTTTCCTCGCTTCATTAGATCAAAATGCCATGATAAAGCACATGCCATTGGATCCTACAAGATGCAAGGAAGTTCAGTCAGGCCTACAAATGTATAAAAAACTTAGGCTTAAGGTGTTAAGACTAAGGTCTTTCTTTTATTAATAAATACATCGAGGCCTTAGGATTAAAACCTTAGGCTAAGGTGTAAGCAAGGGACCAATCTAACATAAAGGGGAATCAGGATACCAAAATTAGGCTAAGGCATTAAGACTAAGGTCCTATTATTATTAATAAATATTATGGGTCCTTAGTGTTAAAGTCTTAGGATAAATTAGGATATATTAAAAGGACCCTTTAGAATAAATAATTAGTTAGGCATACAGAGGAACATTTAAAATGGAACATAACAAAGGGGACAAAGAATTTTAAGTTAAATTTTAGCTATGTTTAAAAAACAAAACTAAGCTTAAAACATGAGCTTTATCTTTAATTCCAAAATGGATTTTAAAATGGTTCTTGCCAATTTGATTCTTGCCAACATTCAAATTTAAATTAAGGGTTTTCCTGGGGTTTAGGAACATGAATCTCTTAGGGACAAATGCCATGGAACCTATAACTAGAGCAATAAAAAAAATTATTAGTGATGTTAGTCCAAATTAAAGCAAAATAAAACCATGTAAGCCTACTTTTAATAGAGTGGATGATCTTAAAATTCTATAAATGATCTTGTCATGATAAATTTTCACATTCAAACTTTAGGGTTTCTTTAGAATCCTAATTTTCAAAAAGGTTGGGGGGGGGTATGTTGGTCCCAACAAATGACAACTCAAGGGGAAAACATAGCAATATGTTAGAACTCAAAGACTCTAATTTAGACAAATAATTAGATCATTCACTTTAGTAAATCAAAACCCTCACCTAGACCAGATTATGGCTGAAACAAACCTTACATTTGAAAACTTGAGGTCAAATACCAAGACATAACCACACTATGTGTGTGATTTAATTCTAATTACTATTTGACTTGGATTCTAAGAAATAAATTCCAAGTTTCAAGTCCTCAATCACTAACACTTGACTTGTAGTGCATATGGCTATTCATTAGGCCCCATGTTTTTAGCTTAGGGAAGGCGTGGGCATTGCTCTAATGCTAGACGAGTGTCCATATCCCTAATAGAGCTGCCTTTGGTTCTACTCATGGCTTTGATCTACAACCAACCAGACATCCATAGCCTCGATGGAGATTATCAGAATCACCTATGCTTGAAATCTTTTGATTTTGCATTGTATGATTATTATTATTATTATTATTATTATTATTATTATTATTATTATTATTATTATTATTATTATTATTATTATTATTATTATTATTATTATTATTATTATGTAGTTTCTTAGATCTTTATGCTATCAGCAAGGTTGGGAACTAGGGTATTCAAGTCTTGGGATTTAGTCAAGTTTTTGATTTTTTGGAAAATCACTTGTGGCTACAACTTTAATCTAGGAAATGATGTTGATTAAGTGTTAGTATGGGTATACCATGATAATTTGAGTTTTCACCCTACAATTACAAGTATTCTTAGAACCATCTTAAGGTCAAGATGATGGTTAGGTTCTCACCTAATGATTAGCCTTTCTATTAGTCTTTACCAATTTTTTCATGTTATAGAATTATGATTTACATTATAGAACCATGGTCATCTTATGCATGGGGTTTTATATTTATGAAATTTGGGAACTTTCAAGCAAACTTGATAAATTTGAGTTTAGGATTGTTCAAGAGGACTTATTGGAATCAAGGAACAAAGAAACAAGAAATAAACACAAACAAAAAAAGTAATAAAGAAGGACATCAAATGAAAACAAATAAATATATACATTCTTATGTACAAACCAGGGATAGGAAGGAAAGAACTAAAAGGAAACTAACTAGCCTACCTACTCTAAATCTAACCATCTTACATTTTACTCCATGAATACCTCTAGAGGAGCAATAGAGAAGTAGTGATTGAGGTATTGTCCATTGGTGGTCAATGTAAACTTTGCTCCTTTTAGATATTTGAGTTTGAAGGTGTTGTTCCCTAATGTTCCTCAAATCTAGTATTGGCCAATCCATAAGGGTGTGAATTTACCATGTTTGTCCTTAGGCTCAGATGCTTTGTCCTAAAGGAGAACCAAGTCTACTTGTTTGAACATCTTGATTTTGGACCTTTTATCAAACCATCTCTTGATTGTGGTATGATTCCTATCAAAATCATCAAAGGCTTTCTCCCTTGCATCTTCCATCTAAATTATGTCTAGCAACCTTGAATTGGAAAGTTCTTGGCTCTCTTCCATGTATTTCTGCATAAGTTTATATGTGGATAAATTTAGAGTGATAAAAAAGATAGGTTCCTCTCCATATACCAATATAAATGGTGAGGCTCTTAAGGCTTTCTTGATTCTTATCCTATCAACCTAAAGTACAAACTTCAAGAGCTTATGCCAAGTCCTGGGTTTATTTGCAACAAATTTCTTGATTGCCTTCATTAGGTTATTATTTGTTGACTCAAAGACTCCATTTCCTTGGGGATAATGGTTTGATTCAAATTTTAAAGTGATGTCATTATCATAATCCCATTCAGTCATCTCTATAAATATTAACACATACCTATTGTCACGCACTAGTCCCAAACATGGTACAAATGTTTTCTTTCAAGAAATTGATCACTTCTTCAATATTTCATTGTTTAGTGGTTGTAGATTTATTCCACCTTGTATAATAGTATATGGTAGTAAGGACATACTTTTGAACTTTATATGAGTTGGGGTTGATTACCCCAAAAAAATCTAACCCCCATTGTGTAAAGAGTTTGTCAATCATGACTGGCTATAGAGGAATTGCTGCCTTTGGCTCCTTGGTGCTAAATATTTGGCATGAGTGACATTTCATCACATGTTTTTGAGTGTCCTTAAACATAGTTAGCTAATAATAGCCAGCTCTATGAATTTTATGGGTTGTGGTCCTCCCAAATGGATGTCCACTACCTAGTTTTTCATGAAAGGTGCTCATGATTTGGGTGGCTTTTTCTTGTGACACACACCTTAGGTAAATTCCTTCAAAGTTTCTCCTATACAAGACCCCATCCTTGATAAAGTAGTGGGCTACCTTAAATCTTATGGCCTATTTTGCTCCCTAGATAGACCTATATGACAAGTACCATTAATTATCAAATATATTATTGAATCATACGACTCATTAGCTTGAAAGTTTTGTTCATCCACTTGCATAATACTTAGCCTAGGGTTAGTATCATCAATCATCTAGATCAAACCTTTGCACCTTACCAGTTTTGTTGTTTTCATCTCTAGGTCATATTCATGAAAGACTGGCATCCACTTACCTCTATGTTCTCCCAATTCATTCTGACTTAACATGAGTTTAGTGGTAGGGTCAGGTAAGATATCATTCACCTTATTTCTAAGGATGTAATGCCAAAATTTATTAATTGCCTTAACTAATACATATGTATATTTATCAATCAATGAATAATTTAACTTGACATTATTAAAATTGATGCTCATAAAAGTTATTGGGTGATCACACCCCTCAATCTTTTGAGTCAATACATCAGCCATAGTGTGGTCAGATGTGAAGGAATAGAGGTAGAAGTCCTTTGAGAAGTCAGGACTTATAAGGATTGGAGCCTAGATAATGGACCTCTTAATATCATTGAATGCCGTTTTGAAATCTTCATTCCATGTGACCTTGGCATCCTTCTTCAGCATGCCATTTAGTGGCTTAATAATTTTTTCAAAACTAGAAATAAACTTTATTACAAAAATTATCTTACTAAAGAATGAATTTAGCTCTTTCTTACTATTTGGGGGTTTTATTCTATATATGATCTCCACTCTTTTAGCATCTATAGAGATTCGATCCTTGGTTATAACATGACCTAGTAATTTTCCTTTAGTTACACAAAAGATACTCTTCTTAGGGTTCAAGGAAATGTCATACCTTTTGCATCTTTCAAAAACTTGTTGTAAATGCATGAAGTGATCTTCCTTATTTTTAGAAAAAATTGTTAGATCATCTATATAAATAATGATGCATTTATGTATCAGGCCTTGGAAGGCATGGTCCATAGCTCTTTAGAAGGCAGATCCTACATTGATTAGTCTAAAGGGAATCCTCTTGTAAACAAAGGTCCCCCACTTTGTGGTGAAACATGTCTTTATCATATCCTCTCTATCAACCAATACTTGGTTGTAACCTGAAAAGTCATCAAGAAAAGACAATATAGTTGAACCTGAAATAACTTGAATTACTTGGTCTAGGGAAGGAAGGTGTTAGTTGTCCTTCTCTGATGCTTTATTCAAGTTTTTTAAGTCAATACAAAATATAATCTCACCATTTTTCTTCTTTATTGGTACCAAATTAGCAACCCAAGTAGAGTGTTTGATAGGGAAGACTATCTTAGCATCTAGAAGTGTCTTAACCTCTTTAAAGATCATTAGTTCTAAGATAGAATTTACAAGCCTTTATTTCTACCTAAATGGCTTGTAGCTCTCTTTAAGAGGTATAATATGTGTGATGACCCTTGGATCAAAGATCTTTAAGTCATCATAGGACCATGATATAAAATCTCTATATTAGGCAAGGAGTTCATTAGCTTTCTTATTCTTAATGTTTGTACAGGCCTTCCCAACATTTAACAATCAAGGTTGATCATACAGGCCAAGATCAATAGCATTATAATCTTTCCCACTCACCTTGTAAACCTTACAATCCTTAACAAGTTTATCCTATTCAAAGATCCTTTCTAAAGAAATCATCCCCTTAGATATTTTGTTGTCATTCAACTGAATGACCTTGCCATCAAATTTTTCCTCCCTAGATGTGTTTTTGTTAGCCTCATCAACAATGTAAGCATAAAATGCTCCAAAATTAGTCATGAAATCTAATATCTATTGATCATCATTGAAAAATTGAAAATGGTTAATATTTTTAGGAACAAAAGGTCAAGGGATCATCTCAATGATGAAATTGGGGTAATCTAGTTGGGTATGAGGTTGGTTGTAGCAAATGCCAACTCATTAGAAGTGTGGTTTTCTTCTTTTGGGATAGAAATGATGCCAAAGGCATCAAAATATTCAATTAGATCCAAAACTTTGAACTTATATCTTTTCAAATATGAGAATTTACATTAGTATTTGCTTCTTACTTGATTGACCACTAGTTCTAAATCCCCATAAACTAGTAATTTTTTGACCTTGTTCTTTATAAAAAATTATAAACCTAAGATAAGGTCTTCATAATCAATAAGATTATTAGTAAAAGGGAATTGAAGCCTATAAAATCATGATACTTTTTATTAGTAGGTTCGGTTAAGACAAGAAAAACCCCTTATCCAACACTACATTTAGTACCATCAAAATGCAATTTCCACAATCCAGGGACAATGTGAGCATTCTTGGGATCACATACCTTTATATATATAGAGTGAAGACCCCTAAGTCTGAGTCAATTATGTTGACCCTCTCATTTACAACATTAACTTTGTTATCATATGTTTCATTCTTGGTTTTCTCTAAGCCTTGATTTTATTAGGGACTCCCTTCCAAGGTAGCCACAAATGTGAGTAGTCTATGGACATGTATCCATTAAAAACCCTAGTCCATTCCCTACTCAATAAGATTACATAAGCATCAAGTATGTCAACCACTTAAATATCAATAAATTGTTTCACTCTAGGCTCAAAAGTTAGTTGCATATAAACATTTAATAATTCTCCTACAACCTTGACTCTAAATTTGTCTAAGATGATCTTGAATCTAATAATAAATTATGCAAGTTTTTTACCAAACATCCTAACAGTGGTAGGAAATGAGGAGACTCAACTTTGGCTTTATGCACAGTCATATTGTCATGATCAACCTTAGGTGGGTTGTTGTTCTTCTTTGACAAGGATTCTAATAAGAGGTCCCTTTGCTATATAATCTACATGAGTTCATGAAATGTGATATTATCCTTTATTTTCTTCATGTCCTCAACTATGTTATACCTAGTTTTACTAAAGGAACTAGGGATCTCAACATTAGTTTTAGAAGTAATCCCTTTTGGTGGATCTAGATTGTTGCTTGAAGAGGTATGAGGAAGAGTCCAAAAATTATTTGAAGGTATTGAGGTACTTAAAGGCTGAATTTTCTCTCTATTCTTCAAAGGGTAGGTCTTCTTCAATAACTGTTGAAAGACTTAGATCTCCTCAGGGATCTCATCAAGTTCATTTTCCTCTTGAAAGGGGAAATCAAAGGTGTCTACCATGAAGGTTTGTTGAGACAGCTTAGAACCAGAGGAAATTTCACCACTTTATTTATTAGGGACCACTTCAAATGTATCCAAATCCTCTTGAAAAGCCTCAAAGGCTTTGAAAAATTCTATACAATCAATTTCCCCATGTTTGGCTATTTAATTTGCCCTGTAATAGTTAGGTAATGCAATATCAGTAAGATTAATGTCCATATTCTTATTACTAAAAGATGGTTCATTAGCCTTATTATTGTGAAAGCTATCATTCTAAAATCTATTATTTGGCCTATTAAACATTTGAAATGAGAAATTCCTACCAGAGTGTTCTCTAGTATTTCCTCCTTGTTTCTGTAACTAAAGGGAATCAATGCTTAATTTTTGAAGAATTTTCAAGATAGATTCATTCTCATTTTTAGGATTTTCAAAATTATATACTTAGCTATTATTAGTACATGTAGTTGGTAATAAGGCTCATTGATCATTTGAATTGAAGCCATTAGTAGGATGACTCAAGAATCCTTGATTTTAATTAGGGGCTACATGACTTAAGGGCAATTTATTTAAGTTTAGAAGTTGGTTTAAGATTGGGAGATTTTGATTATTATTGGGGAACAAGTTTATCACAGGCATGTGTGGATTCATAATTGGTACTGAGTAAGACATTTAACCTTGGGGATACATTTGATCATTAATGGTCACTGATTCAGAGTAGTCATGGGCCAACAAATTTGTAGTTGGGATGGATCTCTTCAAGAATCTAGAGGTCATAATATCTACTAGATCTTTGTAGATCTACAATACTAGAACATCATTAAGTTTATATGGTTCTATGGTCTTGATATACATATTTTAAAATCTAGAATTGAATGAAATAATAGGCTCACTAGCATCCCATCTAATGGTGGTGAATTGATGGTAAATAACACAGGGACTAACAATCTTATCAAATTGATCAATAAACACATTATTGAAATCATTCCAACTTTTAATATAATTTTTAGGCAAGTTTAAAAACCACTCATAAGATGCATGTTTAAAAGTGAAATCAAATAGCGTACATGTTACATCCTCATGCACAACATTAAGTAACCTTAAGGTAGATTTAAAAGACTTTGTGTTCTTTAATAGTCACTATTTTGATTGGATTAAATGTAGATAAATATTTCTCAGGGTTTCTTAGGAGATCATGAACCACCCTTAGCACATTAATTGAAGAATCCCATAACCATGCCAAACCTAGATGAAGGTCTAAGGCATAGGTACCTTGAAGAGGTGAAGTTGGAAGAGACTTGGATCTCCTGCATCTACCTGTATCACATATGTCTCTTCTATGTACTTTGAGCTCAAGTAAAGGATCTTTGGTTAATTAGTGTGATCTTGTTCTAATCCTAGGCAATTCTAACTTGAAATTTGAAGATCATACCTAAAATATGATGTGTCAAGTTAATTTTTATAAATAACAAGAGTTAGACCTACACATTGAGCTTATTTTTCAAAGGTGGCATGAAAAACTACAAAGGATGTTGATCTTTGATTGAATTAGTTCAAAGATGCAATCAAATACATAAATATGGTCTATATTTTCAATTTTAATACTAAATTAACTCAAATCTATGCAAGATATGCCCACTTTTGATCAAAATGAGCCATCCTAACCTCAAATACTATGGATTTACTGGAAACAAGCATCAATTCCCAAATAACTTCAAAGGAATCACAAAGATGTGCTGAACATAGCAAAGATCAATGATATTTATACGTTTAAGAAAATAATTGATTCAAAGACATAAAGATATACTGCTATTTAGATAAAATAGACTAAGATCATCAAAGATTCAAATAATTTAGCCCTCTTTCTAGCGTCAATGGGAGTTGTCTTGTTGATGCTTCTAAATGAACCATATGTTCTCTTAATGTTTAAAGAACACTTCTTATTTAATAATTTAGAAAATTTAGAGCATGATTTATAGGTTTTGGCAATCTAGTTGCCTATGGTGAAATAGTAGTGGAGTAAGATAAACTATTCCATAATATTTACATAACTTGGTGGTTGGGAGCCACCTTGGTCTATTCTTCATGAATCTATGTTAATACTTAGTGAATTATGCTCTAGGTTTAAGCTATAGGTGAATCTAAGTGGATATTTATATTGAAGCTAAAACTAAAGTGATCTTGGTATAAAAAGGAGTAAAGAGAAGGGTAAAGCAAAAAAGAAAATGAGTGATTGCCAATTTTAGTCTCAAACATTATGGCAAAGTATCAATTACAACTGAATATGCATTTAACCAATATACAATGCAACATAGCCTAAGCTCAAATCCCACTATATCTTAGGCAACAAAGGAAAACGTAAAGAGTCACAAGTAAGAACCAAGTCTACTTTAAGGATTTAACACTATAATCAAATAGCAATTGCACATCTGAATACAAAGTAAAATGAAATGAATTAGAACCTAAGATCTTTCAAGTAATCTAGCATAAACAAAAATTAGAAATATTTTTATTAGAAAATACTACTCAAAATTCAAAGACACCATTCAAGTTCAAGACATTGACTAACAATTGAGAGAAAATCTATATTAGCAATCAACACATCAAATATGGACAATCCTTGCATAATTCCTTGATTCTATTAATTTATTCAAGTGTACAAAGTTACTCCAAAATCTCTCCATTCTAAAAATGGTAATATATGCATTTATAGAGAGATCAAGGAATATACTAGTTAGTTACAAAATATAGGTGTACAAAGATAAGGACAACTATCTTTACAAGTTATAAAATACACATGCTTTTCACAATCATACTGACCTAGACCTAAATCTGCTAACAAAATAGCATATACCTTTACAATGGAATATTCTATTTCAAAAATGTTACAAACTTTTACAAAATAGAATATTGTTTAATTGGCTGGTCGGGCCTTTGATTGTCATTATTAGAGGATGCTCATTATTTTAACATGATACTCATCAACTAGTTCTAGATCCATAGTAGGCTTCATAATACATTATTATTATTGATCTACCAAGTCATCAAATTCCCTATCATTCCTATCTATGGCCTCTTCAATGCTCCTGACTTTATTTATCCTTTCCCCTGCATTGAATATCATATCTAAGATTTTGTTGTTATCAACCCCAAATTGGCCTTGGCTTTTTCCCTTGATTTCTTGCATTACTAAAGTAGCCCTATGCTAAAATTATTCATCACGTATAATTCTAAGGGAAGTGGGCTATGCATTATCTATAATAATAGTTCTAAAAATCTACTCAATCCTTGCAATTAGCTCTTTGTCATCATCTAGGAGTCTTTCCACATTATTATGCCAGGCACTTAAAATTTGAAATTTTTCAATCAAAAATCCCAAAATTGTGCTCAAGTGTCCCAAACTAATGGTCTTGAAGCCTTGGATCTATCTTTTTTATCAACTATTTATAATTTGGGAAATTTTATCTTCTAAGGCTTGCCATTAGATGACCAAGCTCCTGGCCAATGCATGTTACCCTTCTAATGTACTTTGCCTTAGTTTCATTGACTTAAGTTCTTCAAACATGTCATAGAATGACTCATCAAGAATTTTGATCATAACATATATCACTAATAAAATTTCATGTGTCTGTAAGTTTTCTTTCTCCCTTTCCAAATTTAGGATCCTTCGTTTCATACCCTGACTCCAACCTTAGCCTATGCTGAATGGGGCTCAATCAAGCTTTCCATATCCTCCTCATGAATGGCAACCTCACCAAGTTGCTAGCCACCCACTTTGGCTAATACCACAGAGGGTTCCACCTTTTGAAAGGTGAATTCCTTTATTATAACCATTGTTATCCTAGTTTTTATTCTTTCCAACCCAGTTGTTTTAGGGTTGAAATGGATAGTAGTAACTAGTTATTTTAACTTGGGAGGTTCTGGGACCTCCACACCTAAGTTGTTAGATGTTTCTAGACCATCCATCTTCTTGCCTTTTAGTCCTTGAACTACCTTAATTATCCTCTCTTCTTTCTCTTTCACCATAGCCCTTATCCATGTCTTCATGTCATCTTGAATCTTAATGTCAACAAATTTTGTCATAGCCCATGAATGGGAAAGAGAAGGAATATTTTATAGTTTCTCATAAATGAACCAATTAGGAATGACTGGTCCATAAATAGGGAATTCATCACTAAAAAAAAAATCTTCACTTGTGGGGTAAGGGATGGTCAACCTTGGTCCCACAAGGACCAATACTAAATTTGATTTTATCTTATCTATATATGCCTCAGGGACAAATACTTTCTCATTATCTCCCTCAGGTTCTACCTCCATGTCTGAGTCATAGGCTTCTACAAGCTCCTTTAGGGCACCCTTGAGTATTTATTTTGGTTGTAAGTCTATAATATCTATGTATTGTACTAGAGAAGGTGGCTTTTGGGGTAGTGTTAGAGCTAAGGTTCCCTCCCTAGGTCTCTCCTCTAATCTTACTTCTCCTAATTTCTCCTTGCCCTTGCCTTATTCATCTTGTTTTTGCTCAGGATACTCTTGTGTTCTACTTAGGGTTGCTCTTGAACTATCCCAAATGGACCAAGTAATAAATGATATTATAAAGGGTGTATTTTCCATCTTTCTCTAGATGGTTTGTCATCTCTGATTAAACTATGTTCTAGCTTGATGTTGTGTCCTAGAATCCTAGCCAACACTTCTTCATACTTCTTAGCCTTGATGTACATGGTGTCATGAACACCATTTTGATGTACATATTTGGGATTTGGGAGTTTCTTGTCTTTCAAGTGGCTAGCCACTATACCTTTAGGATCCCACATCTTAAGTTCATCAAATTGAAAACTGAATGAATCCTCATGTTTGGCCATGGTCTCAACTTGTTTCTAGTCTTGCATTATAGTATTTCTAATGATCAAGGGAAATGGGTGGAGAAGACATTTCTTCTTTTATTTACAAGTTCTATCAATGCCATTGAGGAATTGGTGAGCAATTTCTTGTTAGCTAGTTTTCTAGGAACATATACTGGCAACCTGTAGGGCTAGGACATGATGCCCTCAATCCTAATGACTATGCAGTCAGTGTAGTACCAGATATCACCTATCAATTCAACATAATTCTTGGTTAGGGGGTAGAACCTAGGCATATAAACACCTATGATGGCCTCAACTATGGCTGAATAAATGTAGTCACAAATGAACTACATGTGGTTCCTATATTTTAAAATATACAATTTAGAGTAATGGTGTGAAATAGTGGTTTTTTTGTCAAGGGACCAATTCCTAATATTTTTGGAAAGTATAGAGGCTAAGAGGGCATTCAATAGGTTTTACATCATGTAAAATTGCTTGGATGTCTTCCTTTTTATGGTAGTGAATTTCTTGGAGAGGAAGACACTAATTAAATATCTAATTAGAGGGGTAAGATTTTGTTCCACAATGAAATGGATGAATGAGACCCATATTTTATTTACATAGGTGGTTGAGGGGGATCCAAATTCTTAATTTTATAGGGTCAATATAACCCTTATGCCCTCCCTGAATTGGATGATAGCAATCTTACCCTCAAATTTTCTAAATACACAGGGTCCTTGCTATAACCAAGGTCTTAGGATAGAGTCTAGGTCATGCTTGGAGGTTCATTCCTTGATTTTGGATAAATATACATGGGGAGAAGGAATCTTATAATAAACTTAAAATGATACAATATAAACATAAGCTACCCTTTTTGAGTCTCCTTCCCTAATGATCCATTCATTATCAATTCTATAATCAATAAAAATAGGGGCAAGGATATCAATGCAATATAGTACCTCAGGTTTTGCCATAGCATGGTGGAGGCCTACCATCTAAACAGAGACTAAGTCATAATACCTCTAGATCACTATAATAATCCTTTATTCTTTTTTTCTAATTGGATTCAATTCTTTGATCATGAAAAAGAGCTCGAACTAGTTTCTCATGTTTAGAGAATTCAAGGCTACAATATATAACTTGATATCTTTAAAGACCCAACCTTAATTATCTATTGATAAGTATAACTTAGTCTCTTCTTTTAATATCTATCTAAAAGTTTCCATTATCTCTATTCATATGATTTTTTTATACTGGTAGCTAATGGTCTCTGTGAAATCTCTCTTGCACTTAAAAACACAATTCAGCTCTCTTTTGATCGAAAGGTGACCAAATGAATATAATTGAGTCACTTTTATGCAAGTTGTAGGGTTTGGAGCTTTAATGGTAGAATATATCTAGGATTTGTATTTTATGTGCCTTGGATTTTATTTGTACCTTTGCCTTTATACCTCTATGTTTTTGAGCCCACAAGATCTTTCATTTTATCCTTTTGTGCTTGTGTGGTGCCTATGTGGCATCAGTCTGGGTATTTTATGGAATTTTTCATAAATAAATTTTAAGAAATAGTTGTTGGAATTTAAAAATTATCTTTTATGTCAATTTATTAGATCAAAATCCATGACTAACATGAGCCATTGATTATAATCTGGATCCTTGCCTATGATTGGTTCCTTTTGTTCCCAGCATTGTAGTTGTGACACTTAGCATTTTAAAGTGCTTATTCACACTCCAAATCTTATGTCAATCATTTTTTGAATGAGCATTGGCCATGTGGTTAGTCCAAAATACTTTTAAAATTCATGAGTGCCTTCACACCATTGGATTGAAATCCAATGATAAAGTGTGAAGCGTCAGATCATCTTACCAGCTTTGTATCGAATGCACTTTCACCATGAATTGGGTTCAAGAGATCTCAGAGCCTCATTGAAAAGTATTTGGGTAGCTTTGTTTCATTGGATTAAAATGTAACAATAAATCACATGCCATTGATTTATATTATAATACCATTTTCATATTTTTCAATTTGAATACCTATAGTGTTTGAGCATTTTTTTTAGCACTTTCCTTACTCCATAAAGCCATTTTTGAGATTGCCATCAAGGTTTTGGAGTGAATTTTGAAATTGAGCATGATAATTTATTATATTAAATTTTATGGTAATGTGGACATTAAATATGTCCTCATGGATGTCAAATGATGGTCACATGAATGATAATTTTAAGCTAGTGAAGTTTTTTATTTGATGGGCTTAAAGTTGATGATTGCATAGATGTAAAATACATCCTCATGAAAGTCAAATAAAAGTCATGAAAAATTTAATTTTAAGCACGTCAAATTATTATGACCCAGTGTGATAATTCCACTTAGCACGTCTATAGGACCTCCTAGGATTTTGGGCTTAATTTGCTTCATTAGATCAAAATCTATGACAAAGCATCAGTTGTCGATCATGATCCAAAATATTGATTGTGGTTGGTCACTTTGTCGATTAGGACCCATTTAATCTTATTTTTAAAATGTGAATGTGATAAGTGGTGATATTTTGTGCCTTTCATATCCATTTGACCTTTCCATTATGCTTCATTATGTCCTATCAGGGCCTTGCGATAAAGTGAGGTCCATTAATAGTGATCTAAAGGCTTAAATGCGATTGGTCTAATAGGTTATATGAGTTTTCCTCACACCATTCAATCCAAGGCTATAATGAAGCATGAACTATTGGATCACTAAAGATGCAAGTTGTTTAAAATGAAGCTCAGGTTTTATTCAATCCATTGGATCAAAATATTGTGGTAAAGCATGGGCCATTAGATCTTACAAGATGAAAGGAAGTTAAGTCAAGACCACAGATGTATAAAATACTTAGGCTTAAGGTTTTAAGACTAGTGCCTTTATCATATTAATAAATATGTTAGGCTTTAAGATTAAAACCTTAAGATAAGGTGTAATTGAGGGACTAATCTAACATAAAGGGGATTCAAGGAACCAAAATTAGGCTAAAGTGTTAAGACTAAGGTCTCATTAGTATTAATAAATATTATGGGGGATTAGTTTTAAATTCTTAGGCTAAATTAGGAGATATTAAAAGGACCCTACAGAATGAATAATTAGTTAGGCATATAAAGGAACCTTTAAAGGTGGAACATAACAAAGGAGACCAAGCATTTTAAGTTAAGTTTTAGCTATGTAAAAAAAACATAACTAAGCTTAAAACATGAGATTTATCTTTAAGTCCAAAATGTATTTTAAAATGGTTCCATCAATTTGATTCCTGCCAACATTAAAATTTAAACTGAGGGTTTTCCCAGGGTTTAGGGACATGAATCTCTTAGGGACAAACACCATGGAACCTACAACTAGATCAATAAAAAACATTTATTAGTGAAGTTAGTCAAATTAAAGAAAAATGAAACCAAGTAAGCCTACTTTTAATAGAGTGGATGATCTTCAAATTCTATAAATGATCTTGGCATACTAAATCTTCACATTCAAACTTTAGGGTTTCTCCAGGTCCCAATTTTCAAAAATGTGGGGGGGTGGGGTTATATTGGTCCCAACACAAAGTTTCATTATTTATTTTACATACTCTCTCTCTCATATGGAATAATTTTCAAATATATCTTTATAAACATGTTAGAAATGTCATGTTAAAAGTCAAAGCTTTTTATGCATTAGTGCAAAGTTCCATACTCTCTATCCCTTATTTTCTATCTCTCATGTGAAATGTTATTTATAATCATATTTATATATAGCTTATAACTAAAATTACATGCATTTTATCCTAAATACATGGTTTATACCTAGATGCATCTAACTCTTTTGCTAATTTTGGGCATTTCCCTATCACTACTAGACACAAGAAAACACTAACGATTATATCTATTCCTCCTCCCTTCACACTTGGTTCAGCTAACTCTTATCCCACACCTACTACCATCTCTATGCCTATATTAGATCATGTGATACATGATATCACCCAAGTTTATGAATATAGGTAGGTTGATTACACACATGGCTATAGCCCCATAGTTGCATCCACTTCTTAGAGTTATAAGGGGACCCCACAGTCAATTTCCACTATAGATATTTTAGATCACCTACATCATACATAAATTTTAGAGTCATAGTCTCAACCCTTCAATCATGTTTCATGATCACACACGATCCCTTTCCTTGATACAAGACACCATGATAGGGAGCCTCTTATGAGACTCATCTCTTAGTATCATTTCTTCTTAGTCTTTCTTGTACATAATTTCTCACCTTACTTGTATAATGTTTTTTTTCTTTTTTGTACATAAATTCTCAGCTTACTTGTACATAGTTTCTTTTCACTTTCTTATATATAGCTAATTTCAAAATACCAAAAATAATATGATATTTCAAAATATCAAAAATAATACAATGCTACAAAATACCAAAAAAAATATAACATGTCAAAATACAAAAACAATCAAATAACTCAAAACACCAAAAACTTTTCAATTATACACATTATCCATGCTTTACATTTCTATTACCATGTTAGACTTACATTTTGTTTTTCTATGTTATTGTTTGTCGATTTATCTATATTACCATGCTTCACTTGATATTCTTTGAGTGTGTGTAGTGACACCCAAATACTTGATTGATTCACTCTACCCATTGAGGGGGCATACTACTTTTACATTTGAGACATACATCAACATATCTACCCATTGAGGTGGCATTATAATTTTACATTCAAGACATACATCAACATATCTACCCACCAGGGGCATCTTCTACATGACTACATCATTTAGGTTATGTCATTTCTACACCACACACTCTAGTTATCATGTTTATGTACATTAATTTGTAGCCTACACAAATTATTCTATCGACACTCACTAGTATATAGCACTTGTGTATTTCTTATCATCTACCTAAGTCTTTTACTACATGTTTTGCATGCTTTCACTTCTTACTTTAATCATTTAGATGTGATAGTATTTATAGCATTTACATACCTTCCTTTCTTGATTTGAGTATTTAGATATGATTGCATTTATCAATTCTTTTATTTTTACTTGTGTGTGCCTTAGGACATTTACCAATGTATTTTGCTTGTACTCTTATATGTGATTGTAGCCCTCATGCCAATCTTGTTTATTTGTAATTGTATGTGTATGTGGGCATTTGAACATGCCTTGTATGCTTTCTTTCCTAGTTTGAGTGGCATGTGCCCATGTCTCTTTTTTTCTTGGCCTCTTGGCCTTTTTTGTATGCTTCTTACCTTGTGTGCTTTTTTGCTTGTTTGATTATTAGTTATTTAAAATGCCATGATCCACATCATGCATTATCTTGCCTTCTTAGATGTCATGATGGATGTCATGCACCATCCCTCCTTGACAAATAATAAGATTTATAGTTTCAATTTAGTATACTGCACATGCTATTACGTTATTACATCTATCTAGGCATACCCCTGTTGATATAATAATATCCAACACAAACTATACTATATCTTGAGACATCTTTTGGATTATCATTGCTATATCATGTATTTCAAAACATAATACACTTGTATGGATCTTTCTTCTGAGGGTAGTCATTGAAGGGTCTTCATTCCTACCCTCAGAAGAGGGGGAAACAAATAGGGGTTTTGCCATAGAGATCAGAGTCCTCTACCAATCAAAAATCAATTTTTAGGACACTCAAAATAAGAATCAGAATTCAAAATGCATAAAATAGACCAAAAAAGGGGATGAACATAGAATAATCATCAAAAATAGTAAAGGACAAGAGTGCCTTATTTGGACTATAGCACCCTAAAATAAAGTTTTTTGGCACTCCTATCCAAATAGCCAAAAATTCCAAAAAAATTAGAAATAGACAAAAAGGTAAGATCAATTACAATTTTTTAGCTAAATTCTAGTTTAGATTGGGTAGTTTTAGTGTATTTTTACTTAGATTGTCTAGATATAAGGGGTATCATGCATGGCATGATGGCTCCCACTTCTAGTTTCAGATTAGATAGTTAGTATAACTTCCAAATTATAATCCATATTACAGATACCAGTGATTGGAGGCAATGTACACAACATATTTGCCTTCTTTTCTTTATAATTCATTACATTACCCATGTATTCTTAGTAGTTACATGCCTTATTCCATATGTAGTTGGTTAACATCATTTAGGAGTGACTTTCATATAAGCCTAGTTATCAATTTTGGAGTGGCTTTCATATAAGCCTAATCTCCACCTTTTAGAGTGACCAAGATTGGCCTAATTCTCAGTACACATTCATTTATCCATGCCACATTGTCAGATTATAGAACATTCATGAGATTCATGAGCCATATCATATGACACACATTCATATTTATATCAGCTTATGGTTCACATTTAGTGGGTAATGATGAATCCAAAGGACTAGCTAGACTTTATATACTTGAGCCACCTACTCAGAGGGATTAGAAACATAGACCAAACATTGATTAATATATGCATGATCACATATCTTCACTACATAGTGGGTGATGATGGAACCAAAGGGTCAGCCTTTGTATTCTTGAGCTACCCTTAGGGAATTGAGCACTTAGCTCCATTTTTGATATTACTCTTGGTACAACACATACCCAACATTAATCAACATCACTCAATATCAAAAAAAGTTTTGTATTGGTTAGCATACTTGATAAGGTGTATTCATTCCTTTCTCTTCCTCTCTCTTTTACCCAACCTTTATATGTTCTTATTTTAGACATAATGTGTCTAGTAAGAACTGATCTACTCCTTATTTTATTTTATAGATAGAATATTCATATCGTGATCTCTCTACACATACTCAACATCACACATATTCATGGGCTTCACCCTTATATGTAAGTTATGGTACATTGTTTATTTTTCTTTATCCTAGTATTCCACTTTGCTACATCACTAGAATAAAGGGGGGGGAAAATATAGTCATATAAAATATCCAAATTGGTATTTCAAGTGTGGCTTGGAACACCCCATCCATATATCATTTTTTCATGCTCTTATGACCCTTATAGACATATTTTTTCTCATTATCAATCATATAAAACCTTTTTAATAGTCATTCTTCCTCATCCAAATAGCATTCCCCATGTCAATCCTATTCCCCTAGGTCCTAAGCCTATAGGATAGGAGCACCTCATTTGGACTATGATACCCCATAAAGAAGTCTCTCATTTCTGGTGATCTTTTACATTTTTACTTTGAGCCCCAGTGGTCATTTTCATTTTATCCTTATCATTAATTAGGTTTTTCTTGCATGAATACATCTGACCAATGACCAATTTTTCCCTATAAAATCCCACTCAAAGATCATTTATAAGGGAGGTGACTAAACTTAAAAAGCAAACAAGAATAAAAATATAACGCTAAGGCAAACTAACCTATTCTTTGCGCATAGTCACCTAACATAGTTGAAAACCTACTCAAAACCTCATAACAGTCCCTAGCTACCTCAAACACTATTAATTTAGATTTTACATCCACATCACACTATTTCACAAAGCACACTAGATGAGAGAACTACATATGGCTTGATCCCTCTTCAGAGTATTGGTATGTAGGAAATGTGACCACACAAGGGGTGTGGATTTCATGTTTAGTATATACTTTACACTAACCCCCTCTTTCTCAAGTGAATCAAATATAAAGCATGATGGAGGGTTAGGGTTTGAAGATAAAATCAGCTCCACAATGAGTTCTATCGATAACCAACATTCAATTTTTCATAGGCATGCTCACATAGGTACATCACAACTACCCAAAATTTTTTATGACTCTATAATTAGTTTGGACATAACATTAGGAATGGATAACACCACTAGACACCAAAATGTCCACTTTTTGACAGTCTTATCCTTTCACACAATGAAAGCTAGATTTAGGTTTATGACACATTCCCAGTCCTACATAAACATTTTCAACCTTTGTATTAGTTATCTTAGTCTATTTTCTAGCTAAGTTATATTTATTCTTATTTATTGTTATTTTTAGAAAGGTGAAAAAGATAAATAGTTGCACAAATTAGGACTATATTTATTGCTATATTCTGTACTGATTTATTAATCTAGACCCTTAACTAAAATAGCAATAAAACTCCATTATTACCAAATAAGTTAAATCAAATACAATAATAGATCTAGATTTAATTGATTGTGGAGGAGAAACAAATTATTTCAAGGTGAAAACATGATGTGTAGGTAGAATTGGGAAAGATGATGGTGGAAGTGGAGGGAAAAATGGAAGTGATGAAGGCACCAATGCTTCAATGGTGGTAGGAAAAAATAAGAATGGTATTGAAATTGAATCAGAAGCCAAGAGCTACTAAGCGGTGTTGCCAATCAACATCAAAGGAATAATTTCTTATGTGGCATTTATAGTACCAGATGGAATGGTCCTCTTGATTTAGAGTTCTTGCCTTGGTGAATCACCTTCACATGTTTTTTTAAGAGGTTTATCTCTATTAGGATCTTCTCCATCTCCTATTTCAACCAAACTAGACTTTATTATGAATATTTTAGTACTAGAAGATTGAGTGAGTGGATTAAAAGAGGTCTATTGCTTCCCTCATTAACTTCCTTCACCATTTTGATGACTTATTGAAGTATATTCTATCACTTTTTTGTCATACCAATATCTTAATTTTGTTATCAAAGTCTATGTGTGTTGTGAAATGTCCATCAACTCTATTATTAACCAATTTATTGGAGGAATGGTTGTGAGGTGAATCTTTTGATAGAAAATATCTTCACCAGTGTCAATGCCATCATTCTCAAAAGTTTGTTTTTCACCATTCAAATCTAAAGGCTTTCATATTTTTCAAGGTTATCTTTGACCAATGTATTTTTCTGAATTTGAAGTCATCTTCACAATCCTCCTAATAGTATTGAATTTCTATAATGTGAGGATAACTGGGGCCTATTATGAGATTATTTCTCATGAAACCTTTATTAATAAAATTAAATCTCCTCATGTGTGGTTGCATGAGAAAGTCCACTAGTGAATTTTCAATATTGATTGCATATCTTGTTGATTTGGAGATGAAATATCTAAATAAATTTGGAAAACTTATTCCTATGATTTTTTTGTTGATACACTTGTTGTGAACCTCACTTAACTTCTTGAAAATCTTGATCAAAATTATTTTTTCACTAGGATAACTTGGAATTCTAGGAGGAACACCTTCAAATATACCAACCCTAATATAATTAAACATTAAGAGCTGGATGAAGTGACATGTATTTTTTGTTAGAGTAATTGTTTCATTTGAAATCCTAGTTACAAGGTTTCCATCTAATGTCTTGACTATCATTATGGAGAATGCATCATTTACACTACTAAAATGACTTTTCCCCTTATCTTGAGTGAGATGAGGTAATTTTTTTTATAACAATGCACTAGGGAAATTCATATTCACTTCCATCAAAATAGGATAGTTTTGAGTAGTATAATGGAAAGACCAAATACAATGTCAAATAGAATTCTTCCATGGATTTCAACTTGGTAAAATATTTATGAATGTTTTTATTGATGATAAAATCCTAATCAATGAACTATTTTCCAAAAAAGATGATGCTCATGAACATGTACTTTCAATTATGAAAAATATCCATCACTTTACTTCCCATGACTCTATTTAACAGAGTATTTATATATAACAGTTCTTTCTTGAAATTTGACCTGTATAGTGTTTTATCTTATTTGATATTCATTTTTATTCTATTAGTCAACCAAAATTGATTTAGCATATGTTCACATCTCTCATGGGGTTTTTCCTAGAATTGTTGAACATTTTTTTCATTGATTTTCACCATCTCATCATGAGTTTTGATGCCAAAGGTGATGCTTATAGAGGTTATATCTAGTTTAGCCGCCAACTAATTATCTTTATACCTTATTTATCTTATCTATGGATTACAGTATTTTGTGCATGTAATTAATATATATTCACACTAAAAATATGTCAAAAAATCAATAACATGATTTAGTTCATTATCCAAAATCCATTATCCCAAAGGAGTCCTTTTTGTGGAATCCATAGTCTCCCATAATTCATCAATGTTCATGTGATTAATGTTTTTATCTATGATATTTGATATGTATGTTTATATAAAATAAATGGACTCATAACCCATGTACTTGAAGTTCATTTTTTATGGGGTGGTCAATAGTATAACAACTTGAATAAGGATATTGATATTGTTATAAATAAAATCTAGAGAGAGAGAGAAATTGTGCATATGACTAAATTCAATACAATAAACATGAAGACTTGTATAAAATTTCAAAGGCTATAACATCAAACAATATTTTGAAAACATCCTCTGTATGTAATGATTCTCTTGATCCTATAAGAAGATTATGAAGAAGAAAAATGTGATATCATGTTTGAAAATACTATAATTTTTTCAATAAACTTATTACATGTGAATAATCGTTTAAGATTATTAAAAATATGATAAGCATAAAAAATTAGGTTTTCTATACAAGAATAAGTCTCAAGAGAGGTTTCAATGTATAAAATAATTGTAAAGGATGCAAAGAATAATTCAAAACCTATTTATGTAACCAATGCTATCTATATGATTCAAAACCATCTTCTATTTTTGTAAGGTATATCAGCCTCCTTAAATAATTCTAAAATTTTCTCAATAAAATTAATGATAAGGGTCATTACAGTTCACATATAACTAGATCATTATTCCAAATAAGATCTGGTGTGAACTAATAAACTTTGAAAAATATTTACATCAAATAACATTATGATTTTAATTCCTTAAGTCATGTCTTTCTTGACCACAAAGGAAATATTCTCTAATGTTTTTTCCATTCTAGTAAGTTTTCCCATAGAAATCTTTTCATTTTTTTACAAACATCACCCCTAGACTTAGCCTTATGAACCTTTTTCAAGCGATTCAAATAGTTAATTTAGATCCTTTTCAACATTATCTAAAATAATCTCAAGGACAAAATCTTTAATTTGAGTCTAAATTTTCCTCACCTTTTTCTTCATGCCTTTGATAACCTTTTCAATAAGCTCATGAGATGACTTTACTAATGACTTATGGTCCTATATAATTTCCACATCACTACTTGGATTTTAAAAAACCTTAGTTATTCCTCTATATTTTATTCTCATTTTCCTTTTTATATAAAATAACTCTTATTTAGTCTCACATGAGGTGGGGATTATCTCTTGTGTAATCTTCCTTATGGTAATCATCATGATATTTCATATTGCTCACTCAAAATTGAGTCTAATTTCTAGTTCATCTCTAGTTATCATCTAAATGTTGTGTTCCTTTGAAAGCCACACACTTTGTATCAAATATTACTCTTCTTCAACCTATGGAATGAATGTAGATGTAGTGAGAGGTGTGGACAAGGTTGATGATATGTGTTGTCCCCAAAAAATGACTTCTCATTTTTGAGACAACATATGACCTATTTTGGCCCTGCACAGACCAAAATTTCTCTCTTCCCTTTTCAAAATTTGTTCAGAGCTTTCAAATTCCTCATTTTTCAAGCTTTTTTAGTAAAGGGATTAGTAGTTTCAAAAGGTTCAAAGGCTTCTTCAGGTGAGTCCAATCAAAATAACTAGTTTTCAACACTTAGTCATTTTTAGGATTGGGTCAGCACCTTGGTTCAATCAAAAAATGTCCATCGGCAAGCATCTAAGCAAGAATTAAACCATTGAACCATTGAACTATTGAACCATTTTGGTTCAACAGGTTCAATGGGTTCAAAGGTTCAATGTCATCAGCAAGAGCTAGGTAGATTTGTCAGAGGTTCAAAGTTTAACTGTTTCAAAGGTTCCATGTCTCTGAACACTTAATGAGTTTCAAAGGCTTGAACCATTGAACCATTGAACCTTGAACCATTTTGGTTCATCAGTTCAACAGGTTCAATGTCTAAATAGTTCAATTCATTTGGTTCAAAGATATCAAAAGGACTCAGCCAAATAAAATGAATGAACCAAACGAACCATTGAACCTTGAACCGCTTCATAGGTTCAACGAGTTCACAGGTTCATGGGTTCAAAGGTTCAAAGGCGGCCTCGATCAAGGAAAGGAGTGCGTGAAAGAAAAGGATGAGCAGAAGCTACCAACTGTTGTCTATTGAGACACCTTATACTTTGTTTTTAAGAGTGGTGGATACTGCCATGTGTCCCTTGTAAAGCTTGTCAGAAGCCTCCAAGTGTCAAAATCCATAGTCCCTTCCTTTCTTTCCACTATTTCAAGCAAGGATTGTGGTGGGTCCCAGCTGAGTGACTAAAACAAATGGGATGCAACAATTGTCATCATCTGAGAGAACCCAAATGAGCCCCAAATGTTTATATGGTATTACAAAAGCTCGAGAGTGGAAAGTGCTAAGTGTTAATGGTGGAAGGTTTCAGTATGATGCAGCAGAAGATGCCATGTGTCTTTGGTTAAAATTGGTGGAAGGTGCCATGTGTTAAAGATGGAGCACTCCCAATGCAGAGATGCAAAGTCAAGGAAATATTTCCTTTAAACAAATTATCAAAAGGAATCCATTTGGACATTTTGTCTGAAGGAGATAAAGGAATGATAGTCCTCTAAAGAAATTGAAGCCCGAAGGCCACCCAGATGATCCAAAAGGGTAGGTACCCTTGCGGGGGACACTCAACACTCAGAAATGGACCCTATTCAAGACCTCAAAGGGAAAGTTACCTTTAAGAAGGGTTGAGCCTCAAAGTGTAGTAGAAGCTGCCAAGTGTCACAAGCTGAGACACAGTCTCTACCAATTTCAAAGTAGCAGAACTCGCCACATGTCCCATCCCAGTGTAGCAGAAGCTGCTAAGTGTTTGCATCCATGCTTCCAGCCTCTAGCAAGTTTCAAAGATTATTATAATAAGCTTATTTCAAATCCATGGATTCTACCACATGTCTTCTCTTGTGTCATAGTAGAATGACAGGCCCACAAATGTTAAAATTAGGGTGACTGGCTAGCTAGTAACTTTCAAAAGATAAAAGACCCACGGGCAACAAATTTGCTATGAGGAAGTGTCTATTGAGCTTTGAAAATTTAAAAATGTGGACCTGAATGAATTCAAAGATCCAAAAGTTAGAGCCAAATGAGAAGAGACAAAGAGGGAAACTCAGTAGGAGTTAATTCCAGTAGGTGAAGCAATTCACCGGGTAGATATTTGGGGCCTGCCAACATTGAAAGCATAGCCTATTTGTCCCCTTTGGAATAAATGTAGAGTAGACAATTTCACAGCTATTAGGTGATATAATGAGTAATTCAAGATCAAGAGTAGATAAAGGAGATGAAACAACATGCCATAGTTAAGGTAGCTTCCCTGCTCCAACATGGCCCTTCCTGATAGAACCAAGAATGCATCCAATGTATTGATTACGCAACATGGGTCACTCCATGGGACAAAGTGCCAAGCCTCTCTTTACCTCTATATATTGTAATTTCCCATTTGATGCAAAGGAGATCTCGCCAAATATAGAAGTAAAACTTTGCCCAAATTGAAAGGCAAACCCTGAGACTTTGAGCTCAAATTGTTGATCATTTTAATTTATTTGAATGAGAAAGCAAGACACTTGCAGACTTTGTGTTGTTATATCTTGTGTTATTTTAGGAGATTGTTCTTATTTCTATCTTCTAGAGTCATTCTTATTTATCTAACTTAACAAGCAAAACTAGTGGAGGTAATCAGGGAGGTGTACTGAAGCCATTTATTCTTAGACTTTGTGCTGATATAATTATTTTCAGTGTGTGTTTTTATTTTCTATTTCTGTGTAAGGGACCTTAGGATGACTTTGTGCCCCCATTGTTCTTTGTAATTCACTCTTAGGCAGTCAAGGTGGAGACTTTGAGCTAAATCTTAGATTGCTGGTCACTTTGTATTTTGTTATCAGTCACTTGTTACTAGAAAGATTCTTGTTGCCTAGAAGAACAAGTATTTCTGAAAGAAGAGAAGTGCCTTCTATTGCTTCACCAAGATTTCTACTATCTAGGAAGGGATTTGGATCTTGGTTGAATGTTACTTCTAAAAGAAGAGAAGCACCTTCACCAATCACCCAAGATTTCTCCTTTGAGTTATGAGCATCATCTCTGAAAAAAGAGAGATGGATGGTTTGTTTTACCCCTGTGTGTTACTTTCTACTTATTTATATAGTATATAGCCTCTGTATATTTAATAGGGAACCTCCCCTTGATGAGAGGAGAAATTTGTCCCCTGTTGATGTAGTAAACTTGCACACTTGGATGACCAATATCCCTATGCTATGGTGATAGGACCTATTATGCTCAATCAGATAGTTGACTGACAAAATATTCACCCAATAGTTTTTGGTGACTCCGCTAGGGATGAACATGCAATCTAAAGCCTCAAGTTTCAGATTGAAGTAGTTCCTTCCCTTATCCATTATATAGACTCTAGAAACTCTCATTTGGGTCTTACCCATTATCATTATAGCCTTCCCACCTTCCTCCAACTCCACACCAACTGGGAAAGAGTATGTAATTTGAAACCTCAAGCTTCAAGCTGAAGTAGGGCCAGTTCTTTACCATTTTTATTCTGCAATCTGGCCACTCCACCCAAATTTGTGATCCCACTTCTACATAATTAAATCATGGTAGTTCAAGGCCCCTGGGGTAACTCATTTAGCCCACTCAACTTGACTCCACCTCTGCATAAACTTCCATGGAGCTCAAGAAAGAACTTCCCCAAATTCTTTAGAGATGGGAGAGTTCACCCTGACAAACACATTGTAGCCTTTAGCATAGCTTGTGGTGTGATAGGGGTGGAATTTGAAGACATGGCAGTTAGGATTTTTGTGGAGACCCTACAAGGTGCTGATGTAGAGTGGTTTTACCATCTATAGGATCGATCAGTGATAGATTGGAACACCCTAAAAGCCAAGTTCAAAGCAAGGTTCAAGCCTACAGAGGATGCCCATGCCTTACTAGTCCAGCTCACCCAAATGAAGAAAGAGCCTCATGAGCCTATGAGGGATTTCATTGCCAATTTTGACAAACTGAGGCATAGGATTCCCATGATCACCCAGTCAACACCTCAGAATCTCAAGTGTTTCTTCATCAACTCACAACTGCCTAAAGTGAGTTTTTTGATGAGATGGGCTAGACACATAAACCTTGCTACTACTTAGGACTTGGCTATTGGGATAGAAGATGACCTTATCTTGGTAGGAAAGATAAGGAGAGACCTAAATAGAGGTAAACCCTCTTCACCTTCTAAGTATCCACCCATAGCCACCACTGATCAAATGGTGTAAATGCTGGCAAATAAATTGCTAGCCTTGAAAAGGCAAATGGCACAAGGTATGTCTTCTGATCCTCTGTACAGAGATGTACCAAGGAGGACATTCCCCAATCATCCATATCAAGGAAATACTGCCAAGAGTCAAGGGCAACCAAATCATCTTCCTCCTCCATAGAGGAACCTTGCCCTTGAAGCACCTCTGACCAACTCAGTAGTTGGATATCTGGAAACAGAACATGCTTTTTCTTTCCAACCTAAGTTTGAACAAGAAAATGATGATAATCTCTTCATGGAGGATCAAGAAGAATTAGCTGGTGACTCCTGCATTGGTTTCTTGAATTACTAGGATGAACCCAGAAGTGAAGGTGAAGTAGTTGAAGGATCATACATAGTATTCACCCGGTCTGAGAATCAGTCAACCCAGCAGGCCGACAAAGAAAAGATAGAGGAGTGACCTCAACCAGAAATTTCAATTGCTAAGTGGGGAACCAGTCTACTTTTCTAGCCAAAGGACTTGGTGATTGCCAAAAAAGTAAGTACCCCAAACATTTTTGCACCTTCAACTTTAAATTTGCAAGCCAATCCTCCCCCTCCTAAAAACTAAAAGGATGAACTCCCATCCTCTCTTCCTAGTCCATTTTAGTCATCTAACATAATTAATCATGTCAAGAAATCCAAAATTCAAATGACCAAATTTGAATTCCTGCAAGCCAATCCTGAGCAGTTGGACATTGGTGGAGAACTAAGTATGGACTTATCTGAGGAATAATTTGTGGTCACGCAAATGTCGGCCCTTGTAGCTCAAATTTTATTTGAGCCATTAGGCAGGGGTAATTACTTCTTGACCATAGAGGATGCTCATGTCTCAGCTGATGAAAGTCTTATAGCTAGCAATCCAAGATTTGATCCAAACAAGACATTAGAAGAATTGGTAGGGCATAGTACAAATCAAGAAGGATCTTCCATCTCCAATGAAGAGAAATCTGATATAAGATTAGCTTTTGATGATGCTTGGATCTTAGAATCTGATGGCAACAATTATTCCACTAATGCTAGAGCTGAGATTGTGTTGATATCTCCTCAAGGAGATATTCTTCCTCCATGCAAGTTGCAGTTTAGCAACACCAACAACATAATTGGATACGAATCTCTATTGTTTGGATTGAAGACTGCTCAAGATGAAGAGATCAAACTCCTTCACACCAAAGGAGATGTTGATCTGATGGTTTGTTAGGAGTTTGATGTTGATAAATAAAGCATGTGCTGGATTGGACAAATAGAATAAAAAGCTATGATGGTGGATCATACTGTTGTACTCCAAAGTCAGCAAAAGAAACCCTTCTCCAAGAGAGCAAGGAGTTATGGTTTTCAAATAGAAGACCACTTCTTTCCATGGGGCAAGAAGAAGAAAGAGCCAAGAGGAAGACGTAGAAAATTGGTTTCCTAGTGGAGAGTTCCATTCACTAGTCACCATTTCTAGGGACAAAATGGTTTCCTACTAGTTTATCAGGATGGCATCCCCTTTTCTTTGTCTCATGATGAACAATATTTGAAGCACTTCAACTCTTGAAGTATCAAATGAGTTCCCCTATACATATGTATATTTGTATAGTCTTTTGTTTCTATTTTGTTCTTTTTGTTTTCATTTTTTTGGAGCCTTTCTTTTTGGGTAGCGTAACTCCATAGTCCAATGGCACACTTCAAGGCACTGGAGATTCTAGTTTCTACTCCCCTCAACTATGTTTCAAGTTTCCAACTGAAGGTATTTCCATAACTGGAGCCAACTATTGTCCCCAAAAAATGACTTCTCATTTTTGGGACAACATATGAACTATTTTGGCCCTACACAAACCAAAATTTATCTCTTCCCTTTTCAAAATTTGTTCTAATTCCTCATTTTTCAATATTTTTTAGTAAAGGGATTAGCAGGTTCAAAAGGTTCAAAGGATTCTATAGGCGAGTCTAATCAAAAGAACTAGTTTCCAACACTTAGTCATTTTCAGGATTGGGTCAATGCCTTGGTTCAATCAAAAAATGTCCATCAACAAGCATCTAAGCAAGAATTGAACCATTGAACCATTGAACCTTGAACCATTTTGGTTCAATGGGTTTAATGGGTTCAAAGGTTAAAATCATCAACAAAAGCTAACTACATTTGTCAGAGGTTCAAAGTTCTACTATTTCAAAAGTTCCACGTCTCTGAACACTTAACAAGTTTCAAAGGCTTGAACTATTGAACCGTTGAACCTTGAACCATTTTGGTTCATCAGTTTAACGCGTTAAACATCTAAATAGTTCAACGCATTTGGTTCAAAGATATCAAAAGGACTCAGCCAAATCAAAAGAATGAACCAACCAAACTATTGAACCTTGAACCGCTTCATAGGTTCAATGAGTTCATGGGTTCACAGGTTCAAAGGTTCAAAGGCAGCCTCAGTCAAGGAAAGAAGTGCGCAAAAGAAAAGGATGAGTAAAAGCTACCAAGTTTCATCTACCAAGACACCTTATACTTTTTTCTAAAAGTGGCAGATACTGCCACGTGTCCCGTGTAAAGCTTGTCAGAAGCCTCCAATTGTCAAAATCCACTGTCCCTTCCTTTCTTTCCACTATTTTGAGTAAGGACCATGGTGGGTCCTAGGTGAGTGACTAAAACAAATGGGATGCGATAAGTGTCATCATTTGAGAGAACCCAAATGAGCCCCAAACATTTCTATGGTATTACAAAAGCCCGAGAGCGGAAAGTGCCAAGTGTCAATGTCAGAAGGTTTCAGTATGATGCAGTGGAAGATGCCACATGTCTTTGGTTAAAAGTGGTGGAAGGTGCCACATGTCAAAGATAGAGCACTCCCAATGTATAAATGTAGAGTCAAGGAAAGATTTCCTTCAAACATTTTGTCTAAAGGAAATAAAGGGATGATAGTCCAAGGAAATTGAAGCCTGAAGGCCACTTGGATGATCCAAAAGGGTAGGTACCCTTGTGGGGGACACTTAACACTCAGAAATGGACCTTGTTTAATACCTCAAAGGGAAAGTTCCCTTTGGGAAGGGTCGAGCCTCAAAGTGTAGTGGAAGCTTCCAAGTGTCATAAGTCGAGACATAGTCTCTACCAATTTCAAAGCAATGGAACTTGCCATGTGTCCCATCCCAGTGCAGTGGAAGCTGCCAAGTGTCTACATCCATGCTTCTAGCCTCTAAAAAGTTTAAAAGATTATTATAATAATCTTAATTCAAAGCCATGTATGCTGCCATGTGTCTTCACCCTCATCACAATAGAATGACAGGTCTACAAATGTTAAAATTAGGGTGACTGGCTAGCTGATAACTTTCAAAAGATAAAAGACCCATAGGAAGAAAATTTTATATGAGGAAGTGTCTATTGAGCTTTGAAAATTTAAAAACATGGACCTAAATGCATTCAAAGATCCAAAATTTAGAGCCAAATGAGAAGAGATAAAGAGGGAAACTCAGCAAGAGTTAATTCCAGTAGGTGAAGCAGTTCACTGGGTAGATATTTGGGGCTTGCCAACATTGAAAGCACAGCGTGTTTGTCCCCTTTGGAATAAATTCATAGTAGATAGTTGCATAGCTATCAGGTGATGGAATGATTAATTTAGGCTTGAGAGTAGACAAGGAGATGAACCAGCATGCCACAATTAAGGCAACTGACCTGCTCTAGCATGGTCCTTCCTGATAGAACCAAGAATGCATCCAAGGCATTGATTACGCAACATGGGTCACTCCATGGGACAAAGTGCCAAGCCTCTATTTGCCTCTATATATTTTAATTTACCATTTGATTCAAAGGATATCTATCTGAATATAGAAACAAAACTTTTCCCAAATTGAAAGGCAAACCCTGAGACTTTGAGCTCAGATTGTTGATCATTTTAATTTATTTGAATGAGAAAGCAAGACACTTATAGACTTTGTGTTGTTATATCTTGTGCTATTTTAGGAGATTGTTCTTATGTCTATCTTCTAGAGGAATTCTTGTTTATCTAAATTAATAAATAGAACTAGTGGAGGTAATCAAGGAGGTGTCATGAAGCCAGTTATTCTCAGACTTTGTGTTGATATAATTGTTTTCAATGTGTGTTTCTATTTTCTATTTCTGTGTAAGGGACCTTGGGATGACTTTGTGCCCCCATTGTTCTTCATACCTCACTCTTAGATAGTCAAGGTGGAGACTTTGAGCTACATCTTATATTGTTGGTCACTCTATATTCTATTATTAGTCACTTGTTACCAGAAAGATTCCTGTTGCCTGCAAGAATAAGCATTTCTAAAAGAAGAGAAGTGTCTTTTATTGCTTCACCAGGATTTTTACTATCCAAGAAGGGATCTAGCTCTTGGTTGAATGTTACTTCTAAAAGAAGAGAAGCACCTTCACCAATCACCCAAGATTTATCCTTTGAGCTGTGAGCATCATCTCTGAAAAAAGAGAGAAGGATGGTTTGTTCTACCCCTGTGTGTTACTTTTTGCTTATTTATATAGTCTATAGCCTACGTATATTTAATAGGGAACCTCCCCTTGATGAGAGGAGAGATTTGTCCCCTATTTATGTAGTAAACCTACACACTTGGATGACCAATCTCCCTATGTTGTGGTGATAGGACGTACTTTGCTCAATCAGATAACTGACTGACAAAATATTCACCCAACAATATGGATGATCATAGGTGGTGAAGTAGTTATGATAATGGGTTTATGTGAAGTAGTCATATTGGGGATATATAATAACATTAGAGTATTCACATTTAACTCAAATTTATATTTTAAAGTGGAAGATAATATTAGAGTATTTAGAGTCACCTTTAATGGTTAGGTGGTAACAACTGACCTAAGGTAAAAAAAATTCCTTCTTTAGGACCAATAAAGAAATAATGTCAAATAATATATAGCTAGGGGATAAAGTAGGGTTAACTTAGTTATTAAAATTAGTAATTAATATGGAATAAAAAATATATAGCTTTATAATTCTATAGAATGTATTTTTTACATTAAGAATAGAATTAAGTTGTATGCTCAATTATATAGCAGAATGCACACATACCAAGGGATGAGGGAAAACAAATTCAATACTAGATAGAGATGTTTTAACTATGGTAGTAGGTTTAAATTGTGTATAATTAATTATATAAGGGTATCTATATAATTCAAAATTTTACTTAGAATTACTCTCCTAGTTTGAGTACTAGGACCAATTTATGACACCATAACTTATCTAATATACACATGAGTAAATCCCAGGGGTTTTGACACTTTATTAAAAGACACTTTAGTAGAAGAGACCAAAATCTTAGGATAAATTTAACCAATATGAATTTTATTAACCAAATATATTATTGGATAAAAAGGGATGAAACTAAAGGACTAGAAAGTGTGTACATAAAAACCATAGAAACTAGGGATGAAGGGGGAGATCTTAAAAACCTAGGTATTCATTACCATTCTAAGAGATGTTGGTGATAGAGGTAATCCATGTAACAAATTATTATTAATAATTTGGTCTATAAAGGATGGATCATCCAATGGTAAAGGAGAGCCTAGTTTTTATTCTACTACTTAAGACCTAGTTTCCTCATTTTGTGGTCTTGATAAACTTGCAACTCTATTTTTTGCATTTAGATCCTCATAATTTTTAGCATTCATATAAATATTATCATCTAGATGAGAATTATGATTGTAAATTATTATTATTTTTAAGCTTATCATATTTAAATTTTCTTTATAATTTCCTATTAGATCCACTTAAATTATATCATGGCGATCGAGTAAAATAAAGGTGTGTAGATAAGCTTTTAATTTTTGGCCATGTCATATGGATATTTATCCCTATCATTAAAGGTGTGTTAATCCATGATTATGTTTTATTGTTTTAAAAATTATTCCTACCCTATAATAAAATTGAAGGAACTCTCTTATTCTTATATTTTTTTAGGTATATGATAATAAACCTTTAATGGTGAGACCATACTTCCTTTTATTTTTATAGTTGTGTAGTGAAAGTAGTACCAATATGCTCATATAGTCAGAATATTTTTTTTCATTTCATATAAAATTGTTGGAATTATTTTCTCATTGATAAAAAAATATATATGTGGATAGAATAAATTGCATACCCAATTTATATAATCTTGGTATTCAAACACATACAACATGGAAAACTGCAAATAAATCAAAAGTTTGGAGGATGTATACCTCCTAGGTAATTTTGAATAATCAAAATTTAAAATGGCACAACATGAATCCACTATATAAGACATCATATAAAATATATGGAATTTTCCCTCTCCCAAAATTTTTTATTTCTAATTTTAAGAGGTTACCTCTCCCAAGGTATAAACTTGTTTATCATTCATAATCATTGACAATATTATGATAAAAAGTTTATTCACATGCATATTGTCAAATTAAACATATAATATATTCATGAGTGTCATATAAATACTAACCCATTTTATAATTAATGTTAATGGGTATATATAACCATATTTTATATTGACCCAATTATCTATATATTTTACCCAATCTTTGAGAAATTCCCTAAGATCAAGCCTATCAAGACAATTTGGGGCTATATATGGTTATATACAAATGTGGGAGGTGTAATTTTTTAGTATCTATCAAATTAAATCATTGTTTTAGAAGCTACATTATATTTTAAGTTAGGTGAATATATTATATCCTCTCTATAAGCTAAAATAGTGAGAAAAATGAAGAGGAATCAAGACAGGGTAATACCTCAGGCTTGGCCCCTACTTTGTGGAGACTTATGTTTCTAATGGAAATGAGGTATTATTAATAAGTAATGTCATACTGAGGAGCACATACATCATTTAGGATCACTTGAATTTATTCCATGCTTGGTATATAACATTGTATTGATTTAAACTATCAACTTTGGATATGAAATTTATATCCTTATACTCTTGTGTTGGTGCTATAGAATAAAAATAATCCATGGAAATTATTTTTCATTCCTAGATAGAAAAACATGCTTGAGAAAGGATTATGTTATTACTCAATTTCAATGAATCAATTTGGGATGATTAACACAGTATGAAATGTAATAGCTTATTTTAGTGTGAATGAATAATGGTGAGTGCTATAAAAATAGAATCTAAAGTTCCTTTCATAGTTATATAAACTACCTTTTCCCATTACAATTTGATTTTGACATATTTACATGGCTTTATTCTAAAATAAATATTTGTCATCTAAATGTCAGGATATAACAACCTAAAGTGTGTGAAGTCTTCATTTTTGTATGTTATGTGGAATTCATGAAATTTCCATGTCATATTTAAGTGAAAATATATATGAATTTTACACTTTTCTACCACCTTGTCATGTGATTATGATGTGTTTTCAGTAATAAAATACCCCTTAATTTATCTTTGCCTTTTCCTTGACAAATTAATATTGGATACATGGCATATTCATATTGGTGTAGCTCATGGTTTCCATGCAACTACCAAATTATTTACTATGAACTACTAACTAATTAAAATGATACATGTGGTGATTTATGATTAATTTGGAGTCATGAAATATATGGATCATTATCCCCATTAATGGGTCAACTGTAGCTATTGGTAAAAAAGTTAGAAAGCCTAAAGGCTCTTGGAATCTTGCTTAAATTGGATGGTTTAAATTAAATTTTGATGGAGCATCTAGAGGAAACCTAGGGGCATCTAAGGATAGGTGCATCATTTGTGGTTGTAGTAGATCTCTGATTAGAGCCATATCCAAAAAGCTTCCTGATTACACCAATAATAAAGAAGATGCACAAGCACTTGTCAATAGAATTAAGCTCATAATTTAATGCAACATTTTAAATCTCATAATTGAAGGGGATTCTTGGATCATCATATTAACTTTACATAAGAAGGTTGTTAATTATTGGAAATTGGATAATATTCTATCTAGTGGTTAGGAAAGACTAGTTTTCTTTACTACCATTAAATTGAATAATTGTTTCTATGATGACAAATCTATATTGTAATTTCTATCAAATTTTGGCATTGATCCATTGGATATGATCTATTTAGACAATGAGAGTGAGTCATGGGATAATTTTACCTCTCTTTCATATATTGATATGGGATGCTAATCTCAGTTTTTCTATGCCTTGGTATGGTTTTCTTTGTATTTCCACTTTATTTTAATGTGCTAATTTAGTTAGTGTGGGAGTCTAAGGTGCTAGTGAAATTATGGAGGGGCTCTCTTCCATCATTAGAGGATGGGCCAAATTCATTACCGTATTTAGTTCCATCATCACATGTTAGAATAATCTCATGGGGTTGCTGTTACCATTATTACAAAGGACACTAGATTGATGGCTCAAGTGTGGGGAATGTAGTGGTATGAATATTTTGTGATAATTATTTTGGGATTTTGAATTTATATTAATTGCTATGCTATGGCCCTTTATTTTCTATCTATTTTTATTTTTCACGTCTCTGTTGGGGTTTCACCTATTTATCTTCTTGGTCTATTTTACATGGTAGAGCTAGCATAGATCATGGAGTCATTATTATGCTTGTCACTCTTATGGTTTTTAGAGGAATCTTTATTCATGAGATGGAATTTGAGGGGGTAATCTATTGGGTGATTTTTAATAATATCTTTTGGGTTCCATCAGAAGAGATTTTTGAACTGATCTCATGGGTGATAAGAGTGAAGTATTTGGAATAGAGTGTTCATATCCATATCAACTCAGAGGTGGTAACTTTATTTGTATAGAATATCATGGCTTTGATTCCTAATACTAAGGTTATCTTTGAGTTGGTGAATTTTTTTCATCAAGCTTGAGCATCGAGTCAGCCTTGTGGAGGATATTACCAAGCAAGATTTAGGGCCTTTCTCCAAACTACTATTCACTAGCATGGATGGCTTGGGCCTGGTCCTAATGGCATCATTTTATGCTCTAAAAACACATTTTTGTCTTTCATAATATTTGTGGATGAATTAAAATAATAGTTTTATTCCTTATATCCCTTAGATGGGAATCTCACTCTATCACCTATAAAGCTACTAAAGAGCACAATTCTTGAAATTTCACAATAAAAGAACTACCATAACCATGATAGGGTGGAAACTGTGAATAAATTGGAAAAATTGGTGGTATGAGGTGAGGTGGTTATCCTTCATTAGTTTAATAAATTTAGGAAAAATTCTATCACTAAGGTGGTTTAGGGTAATTTTGTTCACATTTTTTCTAAAGCTTCATTGCGTGGTGATAAAGTGGTGTTGCAGGAGCTCAAAAGCAAAGTCTTTTATGAGGTATCACCTAATGAATTCTAGGGAAGGGAAATCATTTTTATAGATGATATGGAGGATATAGTGCCACCCTTCACTAAGGTTTAAATCTTTTTTTAGGGGGTATTTTTGGTGTCTTACTGTAGTTTTGTTCTCTCAAGTCATGAAATAACTCTAGTTTTTAGCTAGTGTTTTTGTTTTGTTATTTGTCTTTATGGTGGATTTTCTAAATTTGAGTTATGGTCCTTTGTGGCTATTTTTTGTAAAAAAATCTTTTTGGCTAGGGGCCAATCAAAACCCCATATATATCTAAAAATATATGAAACATCATGTAGGATTTTTATTTATGTAATAAGAGGTCCATAATTATGAGGATGTGACACATGATCTCTACTAATTGAATCAAAGTCATGAAACCTCATAGTATTGAAATTTGTGTGGGCAGAGGTCCATGAATATGAAGGTGTATAAAAATCCTTGCATGTGCATAGTAAAACATAAGTTTTTCATAATAGCAGTTTCTGGAATTCAAATAGTCTAAAAAATAAAATAACAACAAATTTAAAAAGACACAGAATTAAATGGATGGACATGGAGTCATGAGGTAAAATAAATGGTGTATTAAAGAATCACTTAGTTGATGTCTATAAAACTAATTTTGTCTTACACACCTACTTAACATGTTATAAAAAAATGAAAGTATTCTCAAGATAAGTCAAGTGTGAAATAAAGAAACCAAATACATTTCATGACTCGATGATGGGATCCATTATCTAAGGTTTTTTAGCATAATATGGAGCACAAACCTTTGTTTGTGTGTGTGTGTGTGTGTGTGTGTGTGTGTGTGTGTGTGTGTGTGTGTGTGTGTGTGTGTGTGTGTGTGTGTGTGTGTGTGTGTGTGTGTGTGTGTGTGTCTTTGTGTGTAGGTTTGTGCTCCATATTATATATAAGGTAATTATTCAATATTTATAAGCTCACTTGGATACTTATAAACTTAGAGTCATGATTAAAAAAAATGAATTGCATTATAGTTAAACTAGGTCTCCAAAGAATTATGAGGACATCTCAAGGATGTGTGAAGAAATAAAAATTCTCCTCTTCTACTTTCTAATCTAATTCAAGATCATGTTTTAGCTCCAAACAATTGGGTTACTCATTTCTCAAATGAAATGGGTGGCATGTTAGTAACAAAAATGGTTAATTTATGGGAAAACATCATTTGATGTTTATAATTAAAAATATTTTTGTTTCACTCATGAATAAAATTAACTAATTTTACTTGAAAGTTACATGTTTTTAAACTAAGCTTTGAATATAAATTCTAGTCTTTCCACCTAACATAATAGTTTTCAACACCTTCGAAAAACCAAAGTTTTTGAGTAAAGTGATTTATCTTGGTTTAAGGATAATACAAGTCTTACATTATAAAATCTTTTACCTTGACTCTCTTTTTAAACCATACTTGAGTTGTGTCTTGATGCTTGTTAAATATAAGTAAAGATTCATCTCATGTTTCCTCCATTTGGATGATATTTAAGAGACTTGATTGTGTTCAATCATTTTTTTTATAAATTAATGTATGAATTGATAGGTAGGTAAATTTAATGTGATTAGAAATACTAGTTTTTAGCCATAAAGTAGAAAAGTTTGAGCAGTCTTGAGTTATTGTTTATGTCTAGTTCTATTGGCCCATGGAGAGTATTTAAAAAATTAAATATATTAATATTTTCTCAACAAATATCTTTATTACATTAATTAGATTATATTTGGTTGACTAATAAATTTTATTTTCTAGTGGATAATAATTAGAAGATAACTTCAGTGTAATATTGTTATCATAATCCCATTTAGAAAATTATGTGAATTGGAAGTTAGGTCCATTATCATAAACTAAATAAAGCTAAGTGTCAAACCTTTTGAAAAAAAATTCTTCAAGGAATTTTATGAGTTATATTATTCTTAGTGGAATTTGATTTAATACATTGTGTACAATAATAAGTTGTTATAAGTAGAACCTTGTGGCCTTTTGTGGAATTATGATTATAACACTAAAAAAATATATCCCCCCATTTAGTGAAGGTTTTGCCCTCAATTACTAGTTGTAGAGGCATGACCACATATATATCTCTTATAGAGAACATTTGGAACTCTTGTAAAGTTTGCACATGCCAATAAACATATTTGAAATTATTAGGACAATAATACTGTCAGAGTGGGACACAATAAATATCTAATAGATAGGTTTGAATACATGAGGTTGAATCTGTATGGAGTAGTGAAATCTAAAGCACAACTCACAAAGGGAAGAAGCTTGTCTTCACAACAAAAAGTTTCATTAATATTCATTAGCCAAAAAGTACATATTAAGGTTCATTATATAATGAGGAATTAGGTCACCCAAAAAGGTAATTAACTTAAATCATAATTAGAAAATTCATTAAGGTAAATTTATATTAATGACCTATATTAACCTAAGTAAGCTAATTATACCATGTAGGTAAAACCATACTGGGAAAAATCCTACACTAACACCCCCTTAAATGTAGTTTAGGTGGGAAGAATAATTGGGTCTTGACACAAGTTCTTAATGAGGTACCCAAGTATATAGAGATGATCCTCAAGAGGAGGAAAAATATGGAGTTGTCCAAACCCCAAAAATAGCCTAAAATGAAGATACTTGCTCATAGTGAAGGGTTTGGTGAATATATAAATAACTTGATTTGTTGTTTGGATGTAGTGGAGATCAATGATTTTCTCATGGATGAGATCCCAAATGAAATTCATGTAAATATTGATATGCTTGGTCTATTAATGGAGGACCTAATTCCTACATATCTAGATTATGTTGTGGTTATTTCAAAAGATGACTATTGGTTATCAAAACTGGATGCCAAACTCAATGAGAATCACTTGAAACCAAATAGACTTAATGGTAGCATAAAAATCTCCTCTATATTTTACATCTATAAAAGATAAAGTAATAGCATTATGCTTATTGTTGAACCAACTAATTAGGCCTAAACCAAGGGATACATTATAGCCTAAAGTAGATTTATGATTTTGATTATCACCAACCTAATTTGAGTTTGAATAACCAATTAAATCCATGTCAATGTCTGATCCATAGTGAATCTCAAAACTATGATTACCTTGAATGTAGTAGAGAATCCACTTAGCTTATTTCCAATGTAGCTCATGTGGTTATTACATAAATATGGTGACCATGCCCATTTCATATGAAATATTAGGTCTAGTGTGCATAAGGTTAATAAGACTACCAAGTTATCGATATGACGTAACATCAACCAAAGGAGATGTAAAATCAACCTCAAACTTCACACTATATATAAAAGGATTTTTAGGTATATTATAGTAAGCCATGTTAAATTGTGTAAGAAAATCAAGAGCACACTTGGACTATGCCATAGTGATCTTAGAATTAGATTGAAAAATTTCAACCCCAAAGAAGTAATGCAACAAACCCAAGTTAGTCATTGAGAACTTGTCAGACAGAGTAATTTTCACTACTATGATGGTGGATGAATAACTCATATGATCAATAGGTCATCCACATAGAGAAATATAATCAATAATGAATCATCATGCTATAAAATGTAGACATTCAGATTAGATTGGCATTTGGTAAACCCAATTAAAGAAGAAAGTAGTCCATCTTAGCATACCAAGCTCAAGGAGTTTATTTGTGGCAATAGATAGATTTTTTAAATTCAAAAATTGAGGAGGAATATTTCATAAATATTTATGGTTTATTCATGTATATTTCCTCTTTGAGGTCACCATGAAGAAATGAAATCTTCACATCCATCTAATGACCATCTTAATGATGTGTTATGACAATGGTGAGAATGAGTCAGATTGAGTTTATTTAGAAACTTGGGTGAATGTCTAGATATAGTCAATGCTAGGGACATGAAAAAAATCCTTTTCTACCAAATATGCTTTGAAATTGTTTATGGACCCATCTAATACAAATTTTTCTAGGTAGATCCACCTACATTGAACAAGTCTTATTCCCTTAGGAAGAGGGACTAAATCCCAAGTGTTGTTCCTTAGTAAAGCACCATACTCATCTTTCATAATAGTATCCCACTTAGGAGTGCCTAACTCTTCAAGAAGTGATTGAAATTAGAATCAGATGTAATAAAAACATATGGGGCATTCAATATTTATGAATGGGTTCACATGTTATCTATTAGATCTCTAACCTATTTCCTAACACTTTTCAATGTCTATCTATCCCAAATATGACTTGTGATCAGAGAGTTAGGATGAGATTCCTCATCCTCTAAAGACATTATGGGAGAAGGAAAAGGGGAATCCTCATCACTATTCTCATCATTAGAACCAACAAAATAATTTGAATCATCAAGAAGCTGATTAGGTAGATTTGAATTGTCAAAATTGTCATCAAATCCTAGTGCATCAAAGAAATGGGGAGAGGTATCGAGTGTGTATTCTAAAAGACCCTATAAAAATAAACATTCCTCTCAATGGATATCTCATGAGTGGTTGGAAGGATAATATTATATCCCTTAACACCCTTAGGATATCTAAGGAAGATATAAGACTGAATTTGAAGTTCCATTGCCTTAAATTTTTCTTGGGAATTTGGACCATATAATGAGATCCAAACATTAATAAGTTATTCAATATGGGTTTATTTACCACTTTGAGCTTAAAAATGAATTATTTCCTTTAATTATTTATGAGTAACATTATTATGGATATAATACGCATAGTTAGTGGCCTCTACCCAATAATGAGGTGATAGAGACTTGGAGTGTAGTATACAATTGGCCATTTCTTTCAAGGATTTATATGTGTTCTCTATAACACCATTCAATTCAAGATTGTATGGAATTGTATGTTGTAGATCAATCCCATTTAATGTATAAAATTAATCAAAATGGTTATCAACGTACTCACCACCATTATTAGTGTGAAAAATATTTAGGGCTTTACTTGACTCTTTTTATACAAGCACCTTGAAGTCTTGAAAATTATAAAATACCTTTGATTTCTACTTAAGAAAATACATAAAAATATAACTCAAAAATTCATCAATGAAATTAAGCATGTACTTTGTCTTGTTGAATAAAAGTTTTGGAAATGGACCAATAATGACATTATGGATAATATCCATTTTTTTCTAGCTCTCTACGATTTTACCTTGTGATAATTCTCCTTGGGATGATTACTAAGTATGCAAGCCTAAAAAACTCTATCAAAAAACTTGACTCAAGGCAACCCTAAAACCATGCCTTGATGACTAATTTACTCTATGTAGTGATAGTTGAGATGGTCAAATTGCTCAAGCCATAATTTACTCACCCTATATAAATGAGTGAGTAGTGTAGTAGAGGGTTGATCGAGAGTAAAAATGAGAGAAAGTATACAATCTAAATTGGTAATTTTCTTTCCCATATATGATAATGAAATCACTATCTGCTTCCTTTATAACCATTGAATTAGGTGTGAACTCAACTTTCTTACCCAAACTGATGTGAATGATTTGATAAATAGATAGGATATTGGTAGATAAAGAGGGAATACATAAAACATCATGAAATGTCCCATCATTCACTTCAATATATCCTCTCCCACTAAATCATGTGTAAGTATCATCACCAAATAATATGGAAGGTAAATAACAAGGATTTAGAGATGAGAACATGTCCTGTGATAAATCCATGTGGTGAAATACATCAAAATTAATACCCATGTAGAAGGTTGGGATGAAAATGTAACAAGTGTTTTGCCCTTATCTTTGCCCTTCTTACTATTTTTGGCTTTAGAATAATCCTATGTTGATGAACTCTAATTGGAAGACTCAAGGACACTAATGTTGTGTTTTTCAAAAATCTTTGTAAGTTGGTTAATCTACTTCTTGATGCATTTGTATTCATCATGCCCAGATTTCTTGTAGTAGCCACATGTGAGTTACTCTTTTTTGTGTTTCCCCTCTGAAGAGGACTCTTTTGATACTTTGAACTTAGCATTAAATTTCTGACCCTTTTTTTGCTCTAGGTCCTTTTTTTCTATTTCTTGTCCTTACTACCATAAGCCTTCTATTTTTCATGACTCATAATCAAGGCATGTGATTTAGATGACATCAATATACCATTTGAATTGTCTTGTTTTGAGTAAGTCAATAGGAAAATTTTCCAAAGATGACATGGTCCATGTAATTCTAATGGCATGCTAGGTGGTGTGGAAGGTAGAAACAAAGATATAATAGTTAGATCCCAACTTGGAAAGGATAGAAAGAATTAATTGATCATATTTTCTATCAATGCTACATAGTTTCAACTATAACCTGAGTGATTTTAACTTTGTGAAGAAGTCTTGTATTGTATCAAAATAATTTAGAATCAAATTAATGAGATCATTGTCCAACTCATGACCTCTCATTATGTCTTACTTCTCAAAGAGTTTTTCCAATATGAAAGAGTAGGTTAGGATACATAGATAGGCATAGAACACCATAACCTTTATCACTTCTATTTTACAACTTCACCTTATCTACCTCAGGTGTCAGTCCTTTTTCTATACCCATCATGATTCAAGGTAAGCCTTTACACCTTAATAAGATTTGCACTTTAACTTTACACTTGTGATAGTTGAACGGTGTAAGAATCAGAATAAAACTCAGATCCATGGTATAGAAAGGAAGTATGTGTTGAACTACATGTGCTAAAATATAATTAATATGTAACCCCCCTGAATTTGTAGAGGTTAAAAATTATAAGGAATGATAATATTACTAATGTGTAGATCTTGAATAAGCTCATAATTTAAAAAAAAATGGCACCTAAAAAAGAGTAATAAGCTAAAAGATATGCACATTTAAAATTTTGGATGGCAAGGGCAATCCCCACTTTGTAAAATTTAAAATTTTTGGGTGTGTACAAATTTGTTAAATATTTTGAAATCAAATTCTCCACAAAAAACCTATGCCTTTTTACTGTTTAAGGTTGGAAGTGACCAGAGGCTTAACTCCCATATTACCAAGGGCTAAGACCTATTTGCGGTGTTATTCCCCTCTCTCACATTAATTGATGTGATTGATGTCGGAGTCACATTATCTAAAAAATATATCTATTTTGAAATGAATAGTGTCACTTTTCATTATCTTATATTTGATAGTTTCTAGAATGTCACTATGTAAGTGGAAAAGGTGGCCAGACTTGGAGGTGTGCTTGAGTAGGTGGCATAGTTTCAAGCATGATTTAGTAGGAATTGGAACCTATGGTGTGTTATAAAAATCATTACAATCTTAAAGTTGTCTAGGCAAGTGTCAAAATCTAATAGGTACACAAGCAAGATTATGAAATTGATAAATATTTGAGCATATGTTAAAACCTGATAGGTGTTTGAGGAAATGTTAAAACCTGATAGGTGTAAATATAGTGGTTAGAACCTAATAAACATATTTACAAGGGTTAGAACCTAATAGGTGTTTTTTAAGGGATCAAAACCTAATAGGTGTTTTTGTAGGGGAAAAAATATAATGAAAGTGCATGCAACCACTCAAATGTCTGCCAAGGTGGGAATGTTTGATGGGGCTTGTTTTCTAATGAGAAAAGTCTATTAACTATCAAAATTACCTGTGAGGTGTCAAAATATTTCCATACTGGTAAACCTATAAAAACCTATAAATATTTTTTCCTCAAAGTCACCATAAAGTACATATTTTTTCAAAATTCAAAAATGAGCTTGAAACCCTCAAAAATGACCAAAAATAGACTATCATGAAAATAGTTCATGTTCACAACTATTCCTAGGTTTTTTCCAACTTTTGAATACAATGACACTATCTATTTTTCACTTAGAGACTCCAGGTATGAATATTTATATGGATTTATGAGAAACCCCACACCTAGAAAATTGAAATCAATGAAAATATTGAACTAGTAAAAATGCAATATCTCATAATAAAATTAATGGATTCATATACCAATGTAGCTATAATACCATGTCAAAGTGAGCCAAAATTAGAATCTACTAGATAGGGTTGAATGTATGAATTTGAATCTATATGGAGTAGTGAAATCTAAAGCACAACTCACAAAGGGATGTAACTTGTCTTCATAACAAAAAGTTGCATCAACATTCATTAGCTAAAAAGTACATAGGAAGATTGATTATATAGTGATGTAGGAGCATCACTAAAAATTCATAATTTTGGTTTGTTTATCTATTGTTGGTTTTTATTTAGGTCTTAATAGTATCTAAGATCTTATTAGATTCATTCCTAGGTTTTAGATTTGCTTAGAATTTGAATTTGGCTTCATTTGGCAATATCCTGCCAAAATGACAAATTCAAATTTTTAAATACTCATATTTAGTTTTAGAGTCTATAACATAAGTTTGGTAGGTGTTAATGATATATTTTGGTATGATTATATGTCTAAAGGGTCTTAATATGACATTTAGTATTCTGGTCACCTTTGTAGTTTCATTTATTATGTTAAACCTATGGTCTAGTTTAAGATTACATTTGGTTCATACAAAAGCCTACATTGGAGGAAACCTTGAAATAGTTAGAGAATTTATAGGAGGATATAATTATTGTAAATTTTAAAATGAATCATAATTACATTAATGAATAAGGTGTTAAGCTCTATAAATGAGAGATAAATTACAAACCACAAAGAGGAAGACTATTTTACCAAGAATTATGTGCATGCTTATGAAAAGGCATAAATGTTAATGTATAAGATTATAATTTGGATGTTTTGTGATTATAAGTGTAAAATTTAATGATATATTTATAGAATATTTATCATCTATAGGAAGATCAAATATAAACTCAGTCTTAACACAATCATGTGTTGTCACCATCAAGATTAAGTTGAAATAAGGTTATTCCTGCTCTCATTTTAGGATCTTTATGTTTGAAAGGTATTGAATAGATGTAATAAGTTGAATATTGTTTTTTTAAAGGTTTATAACTCCAACAAATATTCAATCTTGATCAAAACTTCTAACTCTACCCACACAGGCCTATACTCTACATTTTGGAGTCTTGTTCAGGTAAGATTTATAAGTTTTTTAATTGTTTTATTATTAAAATTAGTTACTTCAATTAGTATTAGTAGTTTATATAACTAATACATTCAATTTTACTCCTTGAATAGCTAATTTTATCTTGTAAGATTCCATTTTCTCTCCCTCGACCTATGTAAAAAAACCTAGTGAAAGTTTTTATCCATTTCAAGGTTAAGATATCTAGACATTATTTCAGACCTTAAAATTTGACCTAGAAGTTGGGTTTTATGTCCTTAAGGTTTTTATCCATTTTAAGGCTTAAGAGACCTAATTGAGGCTTAATTGTCAGAGTGATAAGTTGAGTTAGGGCACTTATTTTGAGATTTAGTTCACAAAATGTGGTAGAGTACAAGAAGGATAATGTGTATCCTAAAAAGGTTTTATTTTGATTATATCCTCTAAAATTTTAAAAAACCATCAAGGTTTGTCCATTTGGAAGGCTATAAGAAACATACCTAATTGAGAAAAAAGTCTTGAAAATAGAGGTTTTTCCCTTAAGAGTTGGTTTTAAAATGTTTTTTGTATCAAAATGAAGATAAATGGTACTAGGAAACAATATTTATTCACTTTTAAACCTTGTTTATTTTTTAAACCATTCAAAAAGGTGTTTTGAGAGGGATACTACGCTATAAGCCTAATTGAGGAAAAAAATTTAAAATTATTTTCTCATTCCTCTTCATTAGATTGGTATCAGAGTAGGATATGTACCTGAAGGAGGCTTAAATAAGGTTGACGCTCTTTGAGAACAAATGTGATTTGATTTTTTATTGGTCAGTGAAGTTGAAGAAGCCATAATGCCACTTAAAAGGAATTGTTATAGATTAAATTTTCACCCTTGATATGGTGTCATAAATCCCTCTCAATTGAGATATGAAATGGGATTGGTCCTAGGATGTGGGTGACCTATAATTTGACCAAACCTCTAAATTTTTGGGCTATCTCCTAAGTACAACACCTACACTAATAATTATACTATCTCTTGACTTGGAAAAGGGAAAGATGAAATCAAAAATAACAAAGAAACTTGAAGGTGATGCACCAAACATAAGGTCATTATATTTCTAAGAATTCACTATGAAATACTGAGTTTCAATCTGATTATACCATTTAAAAATAGTCCCTATCACGCTAGTGCTTCAATATGAAGGCTATGAAGGTTTCAAGATCTTAATATGATCAACCAAGTGGTACTAACAACAAACATTAATGACTTATTAGTTATCCAACTAATCAAACCATGTATAACACTTCCTATGACTTATGAAATAAGATAAAATTACATAGAGGTATGAATAAGAAGGACAAATCCAAGGAAGCATAGTTAATAAGCATTCATCAAAAAAACCCAATCAAGATCAATGTATACAAGATGAATATAGTAATATCTATCTTGAATTGATTCCAATAGGCAAATACAAGACTTAATTTTGGTAGGTCTTTGCCATAACCAATGTGAGGATCCATACTTAGCCATTAATAGCTTATTTTATAGCAATAACATAGAGGATAAGAGAAATAAACTAACATAGGTAGTCCATTATTGCAATTTGTCATCAAAATAATTACAAAAGAGAAGAAATTGGACACCAAGCCATGTAAGATGTGTTTTTAATTTATTTCTCCAACTCTTGAGACCAAGTGATTATGATATTCCTTGCATAAATTAGCATAGGAAGTTACTTGTGAAATCTTGTGTTTTTGAATCTAACCCCTTCTTTTTGACACTACACCTTGACACCTACAAGGATAGTTATAAAATTATTAACCAACATGTGGCATGGTTGAGGAGCTTTTATGTCATTCTTGTAAATTTTTTGTAAACTTCCTCTTTTATCCTCAAAAGCACATAATCTTCACTATCTTTATTTGGCTCAAATACTTCAAAACTTATTTCTAACTCATGACTACAATTCTTCTCCATGAGTCAACTCTTTCTTCCTTAATAAACTTATATCAACTCCCTTGAGTGCCACATATACTCTCTAGCATGCCATTTCACACCCAAGGATCTTACTTTCCTTAATTTTTGTTATGCCTATTTTTCACACCCCCTAATTTATTTATTTTGAAATAATAAACTGATACTCTTCTCTACCATAATGATGACCTAGTCATAAAAATGTAAAACTGTAGTTGGGGACTTAAGTTAATTAGTAACATTATGAGTAGACATGTTTTCAATTAAATGATTTGGTAATGATTTGTTTATGTATTATTATTTATATTACTATGGTTTCAAAAATCATAAATGGTTTAATGACTACACACACACATCATCATCATCATCATCATCATCATCATCATTAAATGTTCATTTTCAATCATATGTATCTAATAGTTAGATTTGATCAAATTGATTTTAGGTTGACAGGGGTACCATAGTGCATTTAGTTGAAAATGATTATGGTCATTATTATTTTGGATCAGAATTGAAGTTATCAAAGGATTTTGTCATGACATCAAATATAATTTTTGTTTGAAATTTCAAAGGGAAATATAATGTTTTCATACATTATAATAATTATTTCATAAGTAATTTCATTTGAAATTATATATAATGAAACCTAAGCTATCATATTGTATGATATTAAAATATTTCTAAGCTATCCTAAGTCCTAACTACTACTTAATGACAAAGTGTTTGATGCAAATTGGGTTTACCTAGCATGAAGACTTTGAAACACACATGGGGTGATTTTTATTTTGATATCTTTTGAAAATAAATTATGTTTTATATAGACAAATGATAAGGCACATGTCATTAATGTTCGGATGAGGAAAGTGACAAGTTGCTAGCTTAGTTGTTGAGTTGGTTTAATGGAAAATGTGATATGGATGTTTTGAGATCCGAATAAAATAAAAAAGGTAGCTTAAGTTTTAAATGAAATTTTACATGCTTTGATATGTATAAGATATTTGAAATTTTAGTAAGAATATTGGTTATTACTAAAGTTAAAAATCTTACTAAACAAGTTAGCATCCAACTAGTGACAGGCCTTGAGTTGAGAAACCAATCAAATCAAAACATGTAAACAAGAACAGTTAACACTCGGGTAATGGTATACAAAAAGGTTTGTTTTCATTTTGATAGGCATTGTGAGCAAGAACATAGTGAAAGCTATACTATACCAAGATAAGTTTGGAAGTTGTATAAACTTGGTTTACTGGTATGCCATTATTGAGAGAATGAATACTTATCAAGGAGATAGATATATTTTATGATTGTAAACAAGTTACATGAAAATAAAGTTATGGTTTTGAATATGCATGAGATCTTTGGTGAATTCTTGCATGATAAATTATTTTGTCTTTAGTTATTTTGATACATGGTTTGGAAAGTGAGGTTAATATTTGTTAGAAAGATTTCATAATATCAATTTCTAAAAGTCAGTTATCATTATGGGTTTATTATATGATATTCTTCAGTATGAGATTTTGATTAAGATGAATGAAAGTATTTTCATCATTATTTAAAAATATTTTCATATGTGGATTATCATTTTAAAAATGCAATACTAGAAAACTCTTTTCATATATAGATTATCATTTGAAAAATGAAATATTGGGTATATTTAAATCATATTTTTTAGAAGATTATGGAGATTATTTTGAAGATAGGTGATATTTTGTTCTTGTGTTTTCAGTTTAGTTGATGGTTTGTTTCAGTTGGGATTTGATCATATCAATTAAGATTTTGAAAAGGTGGTTTTTTAAGTACATGAGGTTTTGGTGATAGTTAAAAATATCATAAAAGAATGATACAAAATAATATTTTATTTCTCATACATGGCATTCTGGGTATAAAATTTTACAAGTATTTTAAGAAACTATTTTGTGTTGATATATTTGATACCCAGAATTTAGTTACATACAATATATGATTTTTCCAAAATTTAGATATTTGCTTTGAAGAGATCAATATGGCAAAGTATTTGAGATAAAATTATGAAGAATGTAATTTTATTCAATTATTATGATTTTTGGTTTGTTCATGATGTTGAATCATGATAATGAATGGGAGATAAATAATGGGTTTATATTTGATTTTGAAAATTGGTTGAAATTTCTTTTATTGTACAAAATTTGTATTTGTGCAATTAAAAAAAAATCATGATGTTAAATTTGGTGTCCAAATGACCATCATCACAAACCAAAAATTATGCAGTTTGACAGTCATTTTAACGTCAAATTTAAGCTAGCTAAAAAACACATTAAAATTGTTATTTTAAAAAAAGTGAAAGTTATTTTATGGAGGGGTTTGGTTTTTCACATGATTCAATAAAAATATTTTTAGTGTGAAAGTATTACACTAAATAATTCATTTTCTCAAGCATGATATTGCACATGGAATAAAAAAGAGCAATTTCAGTTTTGAGAGATTTTGATAAATTATTGGATAGTAAATTGATTGTGTGTGTGTGTGCACGTGCGCGCGCGCACGCACACTTAAGTTATATGGATTATATGCAAAATAGAATTAATGTAGATAAGAATTTATTTTAAATATGATTTTATCATATTATTTATTGATTAAATGTTATTATTATTATTATTATTATTATTATTATTATTATTATTACTACTTGTTGGCCAAATGATCCCCACCCATTAGGCATACCTGATCTAAATTTAAATATTTGATCTTTTAAGACTTTTAAAGACATAAATATATGTTAAATTATAAGTATCAAGTTAATTGAATTTTAAAAGTCAATTATTAAAGTTAAAAAGTAACTAACTAAAATTAGTTACAACTTCATTTTCAATCAACTTTGAAAATATAAAAGGAGATCAAGGATTCATTTGAAGGGAGAAGAACAACGTAGGTATTGAAGACTATTAAATTCTAAATTCAATCATTTATCTCTCTTTTCTATGTAATTTATTTGAGATAACATATCTTTTACATATAGATCAATGATACTTTCTCTAACGATTGAGTATATTGCTTAGGCAATACATATATATCTAATTTTATGTTATCATTTATAACAGATTATTTGAAATTATCAAGTTTAATATCTTTCGATGATTGTTTCTTGCAGTCTTATATGCATAATTCAAGTATTCAACCTGAGTAATGATGAGAAATTCATTGTTTATGATATTTTTTTAATCTAATTGATTATAAAAGTTATCTTTGAAAGATATTTTGTAAGAAGAATGTTTGTTTCTCAAATAAAAATAATCAATTTTTCTAAGATGACTCTCTTTTATTGAGACACATGTTTTGTTTATATTATATTTATTTGACTTTGCCTTCTAATTTAATTTAAATCTAATTTTAGTTTAGTTTCTATTGATCTAATTTCCTTTCTTTTTAGTGTAGTTTTAATATTATTAGTGTATTAATTTTATTGTTTATTTCTATTTTCTTTTATTGGATTAGGTTTCTTAATTTAGTTAAATTTCTTAGTTTAGTGTTAATTTTAATTTAGATTAGATTTATTATTTTTTTGTTTTCTTAATTGGTTTTTTGTTTAGTTTTTTAGTAGATAGATGTTATTTTTATCTTTGATTTTGATTGTTGAGTTATGTTGATGTTACTGATTTATTGAAGATGTGTTTATGAATTAATTTATTATTTTGTCTTCAATGTATCTTTTGCTTATTTTATTTATTATCTTGGTGTTTATTTATGATTCATGATAGTAAAATAAGATATCATTACTTAAAGAAAATATACAATTGAATCAGGATTCTTTCCTTCAAAAGATTGTCTCTTCTCATAAGCTCTACTCTGTTGGATAGGATTGATTACATGTTTATATCTAAACTGATTCATTTATTGATATTTACTATTCATGTTGTGTTTGATAAATTTAGTAAATACTTTTAAGCTTGATTTAGATTTATTATTGAATATATTAATCCCCAAAACTTTAAAAAAATATTTTTTCACACTTTAAGACTAATTTTTAGTCATAAGTCCCTTATGATTAAATTAGTACGATTCCATCTTGACCTTCACGATAGGCAAACACGTTGATTCATTGACGTGATATTTTTCACCATCAATAAATTCAATGATTCTGTTAAGGAAAAAATTAAATAAAGTGTCTTTCTTTATCCATTCTTGTCTTCAATGATTCATATTATCATAACTGGTCGTTGGTTTTTAGTTCATAGTTATCATAGTTGGTCACCTGGATTTTGATTCTAGTTTCATGATTATTTCTTAATAAATTATAGAAAATATAGATGAACTCACTCAAGAATGACTTCACATCAAAATTTTAATTAAAAATCAAGTAGATCAAAGTCTAATAGCTTGGTTCATGCTTTATTTGAAAGAAAAAGAATCCATAGGGGAATATTTATTGCACTTTCTTTCAAAATTAAATGAAATTCCTATTCCTTTTTGAATAAGTGGTGATATTTTATTTCTTTGTTAGAAGAATAAATTACTAAAAATTATATTCGAATTATTTAGAAAACTAGTATTTTTGACTTTAGCTCAGCATTGAAGTTTGCTCACATTTGAAGACAAAATCAAGATTTATGTGAACTTTGCTTGCTCAATCATGATATGTTCAAATATAAAAGATTATATATATTAGTGTTTCATTTTGAACATGAATTTCCCAAATAATTTTTTATATCTTTTGTCTATGATCAAAACATGACACAGTATATTGAAAATACCTTTCAAGAATTAGATTACAGTTCAGATATTTCATCATAATGTTTTCAATTAGATTTTCATCATATTCAAAATTAGAGAAATTTAATTCATTTAGTCAATCTAATCAATCATCTAATAACATATTTTATTTTAACACTAATTTATTTTCTACTAATGATGCTTTATCAAATAAAAATACTACTGGTTTTTTTCATATATATTTAATGAAGAAGATGATTTTTTGAAAAAAATTGAACTAGAAATTCTTGACTTAGATATGGAAGTTTTTTAGATTTTGAATCTGATTATTTTCTCAATAAAAATTATTCATATACTTATGATTTATTACAGTCTATAATAATATCAAATATAATTTTAATCTTTATGATAATTGTCTTATCACTTTTGATTCAAAAGAGCATGCTCATGATGAAAATTTTGATTTCTTTTATGATGGATTTAGTGTTATAACAATAGGAAAATATGTTCATGATGTTGTAGAAACTAAGATGAGAAATCAATTGACTAAATTTGGGTATGAAAAAATTGATTTTATAGATTATTTAGATAACAATATGAAATTAACAAGTGAATATGATATTTATTATAATATTTCTTCTACATAAATTAAATCAGAAGACTTGTTTAATAACATTGACTATGAATGTTTCAAATTTTATGACCCTTTAGATTTTGAAACAATAAATCTTATTGAATATGTTAAATCAGAAGATTTTTAAAATTATTTAGAGATACTTAAATAAACAAGTTAATTTTTTGATTAAATTCTCTCTATCCTAATCTCAAAAATATTCATCTCATTCCAAAATAGA